>LPNX011001117.1:0-30212 GCA_001517045.1 Pseudotsuga menziesii | reverse complement strand
TTGATTCTTATATATATAATACTTTTATATACATAATATATCCGCATAAAATAAATGTATGTGTACACGACGCTCGTTGTATATGATATCCATATATATATATATACTCTTAGATATATATATAGATACATGCATCAATATTGTTTTCATTGTTATCTATATATGTTTTTTTATATATAATTATCTCGTGTTCCTTTCAATCCAATCTCTTCAGGGTTTCTCCTTGTTCTTTTCGTTAACCTTATAACTATTTGCCCCTTTTGCTATCAAAGTCGATAGAAGGCTAGGCTAGGGTAGTTATTTTGGGCTAATGGTGCTAGTAACTCCGGAAATCCCTAACCACGGTCTTTTCCTTTATACGTTCAAATTTCCTATCGTTAAGGTGCGTCTACGACCTAAACCTCCATCTTGGAACTTGGGCTGTATTTGTTTCAAGGTCTTACTGGTGGGGCCTTGGCCTTGGGCTCCTCACCAGAAGACGAAATACAATAATATTCAAAAGTTTACAGTGCACTTAGGGTTTACATGGGGGACATTACATAAAGGAGCAGGAGGAAAGAAAACTTTCCATGTTGCAAATGACATGGGATGAAGGGAGGGTGGCACTGGTGAATGAATTAAATCATCTGCGTCAAGAGTTAGAGTTCTTAAAAATTGAGGAGCCAGTGAAATCTCCTATCAATTCTGATGGCGGCAACTCAAATGGGTTAAAATATTTCTCTCTAAAGAATGGAGAGTCACTTGAGGATAATAGTTATACAACTGCGCTGACAAGAAAAATTACAGGTCATTTTTCAAAGAAACCAGATCTTTCTGGGCACACTCAGACTGAGATTCCAGATACTATAGAATCTCCATTAAAAAGCATGTCTAAGGAGCACCTCACGACACATTACAAACAAATAGTGGCTGAAATAAAAAGGGAGAATGAGTGCATCGTGGAAAAGAAAACTAATGATATTTACAAGCTTCAGAGGGAAGTCCTCAGAGGCAGTTCACAAACAACAACAAAAAAATAATATTACAGCGAAAAAGGGGTATTACTTTTTCCATGAACGACTATGACGATATAGACCAAAATAGTATGGGCTACACTCTTAGTTTTAATTGAAAAGAGAAGTATGGTTATCCAAATTTTTGAAATAGTTCTAGCTTTCATGAAACTGTTTCGGTGACTTTTATATCCATGAGATGGAGCAATCAAAGGTGCCTTGTATTTAAGAAAGAAGTTATAGAGCTCATGGGCATTTTCATTTCCAATGAAAACCAAAAGTGATTGAGAATATGAGCAATGGAATCAAGGATGACACTAAAAAAAGAAAAAGTGGATCATATACATTAATTTGGTATTAGGTTAGGTTATTTTAATGGATATGAAACAATAATTTGGTATTAGGTTGGGTTACTTTAATGTAAGTGGAGCTGATACATAAATTTGGTATAAGCTTAAGCATAAGTTTGGCTCAAGAAGAGAAATAGTGGCTGCCCACCACCCAACCCGCTATAAGCATGACTTAAGTAGTTTGATTGTAATCAACTCAAGAAGGAAGTCACTTGTCATGGGATGAAGGGAGGGTGGCACTGGTGAATGAATTAAATCATCTGCCTCAAGAGTTAGAGCTCTTAAAAATTGAGGAGCCAATGAAATCTCCTATCATATCTGACGGCGGCAATTCAAATGGGTTAAAATATTTATCTCTGAAGAATGGAGAGTCACCTGAGGACAATAGTTATACAATTTTGCTGACAAGAAAAATTGCAGGTCATTCTTCAAAGGAACCAGATCTTTCTGGGCACACTCAGACTGAGATTCCAGATACTATAGAATCTCCATTAAAAAGCATGTTTAAGGAGCACCTCACGGCACATTACAAACACATTACAAACGAGTAGTGGCTAAACTAAAAATGAAGAATGAGTGCATCGTGGAAAAGAAAACATATGAGATTTACAAGCTTAAGATGGGATTGAAGGTAGGTCGTAGAGCTTTGACCTACCCAAAGAGTAGCAGCCACCACTTGGATATATGTAATCACGCTTCAGCACTCAATGGCTCACTAGCTCGATACTCGAAACGAGCTTTGTCTAGAGTACCCAAGAAAACCCCTTATACAGTTTATGAGACAGATAAGGGATGGACGAAACTTCTTAAGGGGACAGTCTGTGCCCTAGCCGAACTCTATTTAGAAGCTACTTGTTTTCAGCTGGCCTCCTAGAAATAAATCCTTTCTCGATCAAATGCTTGGAAAACCCAACTATAAAGAAAATGAGATGTCCGTAAGACCACACTTCTAAAAGATAAAATACTTAAACATAAAGTATATAATTTGATAGTAATAAATGAAGGTAATGAATAATTAGCTTGAATATCAATCTGATCAACATATAAATTCTTCGTTTCGAGGGTGCTCAGGGTGGAGATCGCACAAACGACCGGAGGAAGATGAAGATGAAGAAGAGGACTCAAGTGAGAAGGTGATGCAAGTGAGGAGAGGAGACAAAATAACAATATTTGCAGTCATAGCCATTGCTGACACAGCCACCCCTCATAACCACCTCAGCAGCAGAAGTTACCGTGTAAGCATTTCGACCATTTAACTAACAATAATATTTAAATTCTTTCATTTTTTTTAAAGCTGATCACTATATGCATAATATTGTACAGCTACTCATATGATAGTAGAACTCCAATTGATTATTCTTTGAGGATTGTAACACTGTCGAAACCCATGGTGACAAGAAGGGTTTGAATCTTGTGTAACTCTCTTTTTGGGAGGGAAACCTAGAACTTCCTAAAGGGTAGGCTTGGCCTGCATGACCCCACTAAGTTTCAGAAGGAATGAATCATTTCATCAAGGTTCACCTGGTCAAACTTACCAAAAGGCTTTTCAAAAGGTCGTCTTAACATTTCTATATTTCACATAGTTCCTACCCTAAACCAAATCGCATCTACAACACTAGAAACATTGAAACATCAAAAAATTTCATAGATTAATCCAAGGTCAAATGGTAGGTTGCTGACCAATTTCAAAGGCATTGCATCTTCAGTGGATATTCTAAGCAACCTTCTTTTCCTATGCGACCTCCTCGATGAGATCTACGGTATATTTTGTGACCTCTATGGCCTCATAAATGAGCACTACGACCCATTCACTAAACTATTAGACCTTGTCGATGAGCACTACCATCTCAACTTCAATGACCTCTTCGACCTCCTCTGGGGCCTCCAGACTTGGTTCATGGATATGAGGTAAGTGAAATTTTTAGTATTCACTAGCGGAAATTAGGAGGTGAATATTATATATGGTGAGATGTTTATATATATATATATATATATATATATAAGGGACGCATGGTTTGGAGATACTATTGAAGATGGGCTCAAAATGTAGTGTGACAAATCTACCCAAAAATTTTTTTTTAAGGAATTTCCTTTGATAATTATTTTGGGTATTTTGTTTGTCATAAATCTTGTAATATTTGACAATAAGGTTATTCCTCAAGTCTAATTTGCTAGATAAAATATATATTCTATAAGAAAGTGAAGGTTATAAATCTTTTCTATTATTTTAGATAAGAATACTTCTTCTTCAATCCACCATTTCAAAAAATCCATTTTCACCTTTATTTAATGATTAATTGGCTATCAATGCTAGCATGGCCTTGGTGTTTCTCATATTTTTTATTTCTTCAAACGTCTCCTCATAATCAATTCTTTATTTTGGTTCATATCCTTTCACTACCAACTAGACTTTGTCTTTTTCTTTTTTTTCCTTAAAGTTAAAGCTTGTGAATAAAGTCTCAGGTACTTCCTTGCATTTGTAGATGGTACCTAGTGAAAACTCATTGATTCTTATAATGGTGCCTATCCTAGTAGGGACACCGAGCAAGACATGCAATACATCTATCCAACCTATGGATTCAATCTCAATACATCATGTTATGAATATGAAAGCAATCAACCACTTGAGCTAGATCACCGAGCTCAAAGACTTCCCAGAAGGAATTGTTTGAAAGACCTAGGAATTTTGTAGTCTTAATGGTCACTATGTGATAAGAAAAAATGCCAAACATCTAAATATGGTAAATCATCTCGGTGATGGATGCTTAATAATTTTTAATTTTTCACCCTATCCAATATCACCTAGAATCCTCTCTATCATGAGATTCTTCCTTTGGCTATATAATTTTAACATAAAGAATTATTAATCGTCTCCTTTATATTATGTGGAACCTTGGACTAACTTTGCACTCAATTTTAGCACATGATTATATTTTAGCATGTCTTCTTGATTAAATTGGTCGAGGAAAAAATGAGTATGGGTGGTAAACTAGAAGACTTGTCTATGGTATCATAAACCAAGTGGAATAACATGGGATGAGGCTTGATGAATGGTATGCAAGCTGTATAATACTTCTTACTACAAATATAAAGTTTATTCTTACCAAATATTTATGTTTCGTATTAACCCCAAATTAAAAAAATTAAAATGCAATCTTTATTTAATAATTAAATCAATAAGTAAATTAAATAATTAAAAAAAATCAAAATATTTAAATAATAAAAAAGAGTTGGAGGTGACCATTTGGATATTGAAGAAGGATTAAAATCTATGGACCACTTGAGAAATGGAAAATATGGATGGAGGAGATTTTGTTGAAACTTCAAACCTTTGAACCTATAAATTAAAGATGAAACAATCATCATAAAGATGAGTGAAGAAAGTAACGGAGGATGAATAAAGAAAGTAGGTGATAAATAGCGGCATAAGTAATATATTTTTTTTGTTTTTATTTATGTGTTTTAATATTGATTATTAAGATGAGGAAGACAATGATGATGATGACAATAATGAGATTGTGTTCAAAAACTCGTGGGAGTCTTGCTGTATGGGACATTTCTATTAGGCACCAAATAAATCCAAGCCAAAGTGAACAACGAGAGAGAGGCCACACAATAAAATAACAAGGATAGAAAGGAATGAGGAACCCTCCACCATTTAAATGGCATTGTGCAATGCCCCAAGAACCTACCATAGGTTAACCCATGACCTTAAAAATAAAATAGTTCCTTGCCACCTACGACCTTGTGAAGTAAATTAAAGGTGAGCACCTTCCAACTCAAACCTTTTTCCATCCATCCTTGCAATATTCTGGGAACCAATACTTATTCACTATGGAAAGTGGGTGGATAGGATTGGGGTTAGAATACAATGAGAACCCTCCTCCTTTTAAATGATGTAGTACAATGCCCCAAGAACCTACCATAGGATACATAGTGACTTCCACAAGGTAATGTATCCTTGTCGCCTATGGAGTTTCCAAGAAAAAGGTGATCCTTGCCTCCTATGAGCTTCCGATCTAGAGGTAATTGTTTCCCTATCCCGAGTGCCACAACTATAGAGATCTAATGGGATAAGGTGTTGAATGATGAATACACCCCCTTACTAATGCCACAGTGGCTTGTGCACACTTAACTCCAATGTTTTGTTGTGATGCATTTTTGAACCCATGTGACATACCTAACACACATACATAAATGGCATACTTAACCCACACACATAAATGATCCATCTCATCCACATCCGTAAATGATGCATTGATGGGTCTCAATGACTTAACCATGAATAAGGGAATTTTTTATGCTCAAAATGGATGGTCTTATGCCCTAACATTTGCATTGGCCCTAAAAATGATATCTTTGTCACGTAAATGGGATATCTTGGTATTTCAAGTTTGGTACATAATAATGTTCTTATAGATTAGTTCAAGGTAAAAAGATCGGAGTTTTAGTCCACAAAATTTTCCTATAGTTATTATGGTCTATATGTATTTGATCAATCTAGGATCTATGGGATGTTTGTCTTGCATGCACGATATTATTCTCATTTTAATATTGTTAAGTACACTATGGATTGTATGCATAGTATTTTCCAAGGTTTATGGCCAAAACTTAGAATATGAAGTGATACCAATGACCTAATGGACTCATGGGATGTACATGATTCTTGAGATCCATTCCTTGTTATAGGGCCAAAAAATGGGATCTTAAAAGATTTTTTTTTTGTGGGACTTATGGGTCATACATGGTGCCAAATTACTCCACAAGAGCCATAAATAAGGAACATTTAGTATACAAGTAAGATATATTTTTTGGATGTTAATCGGGATGCTAATTATCATCCAAAATAGCACCAACGTTTAAAAAGGGACGCTAATTGGGATGCTAATTGGGACACTATTTGGGACGGTATTTGGGACTCTAATTGGGATTCTAATTAGGATGCTAATTGGGATGCTAATTGGGACATTAACTGGGACGCTAATTGGAGCTCTAATTGGGATTCTAATTAGCATAAAAAATAGCGCCAAATTTTAAAAAAGGACGCACATAACGCCGTTAAAAGTGCCATCCCATTGAAAAGCGTCCACTTTGTCCAAAAAATGATGAATAATACACTAAAAGTGATGGTCGACGCTAAAAAGGAAGCTAAAAGAGACGCTAATAACAGGATTTTGTTGTAGTGTTTGATAAATTCTAAGAAATTCTAAGCTCAATTAGAATTGTCAAATCAAGGCACAATAAAATTAAAATAGATCATGTTTTCATGTATATAAAACCTATGCTTGAAATCATTATAATCTTTAGTCATTTAATCGAGATTTGCTATAACCTCAAACAATTTTATTTCAATATCTAGAGAGACCAGTAAAAGAAGTATACTTGTTTCAATTTTTGAAGTGCGTCATATAGGGCCTTCTTACGTTTCCTGGAGATCCATTGCAAATATAATCACCGAAAGATAATTTGTTATCACAAATAGATGTTGAGTTCAGAACTTCATGAACTCCAAGGGACGAGTAATTGCATGCTCTGATTAGTTTGAACTTTGTATATAGCTAAAAACAAACATGGTCTAGTTATTAAATCATTTTTCTAGGTTAAGAAAAAATTCATTTACTTGAAGTTAATCAAAACTATCATTCCGCATTAGTTCTAATGACATGTGCAATAGGCACCCATATAAAAAATTTGGATATGTTCTTGTGAACAAAATTCCATTCCATAGAATCTAACAGTTTGGTATGATGTCGAATACCAAATAAAATAAATCTAAACATAGGTGCAAAACAGAAGTAAGATATATTTTTTGGACGTTAATTGGGATGCTAATTATCGTTCAAAATAGAGCCAAATTTTAAAAAGGGACGCTAATTGGGATGCTAATTGGGACAATATTTGGGACGATATTTGGGACTCTAATTGGGATGCTGATTGGGACGCTAATTGTGACACTAACTAGGACGGTAATTGGAGCACTAATTGGGATGCTAATTATCATAAAAAATAGCGCTAAATTTTAAAAAGGGATGCAAATAATGCCATTAAAAGAACCATCCCATGGAAAAGCATCCACTTTGTCCAAAAAATGATGAAAAATACACTAAACGTGATGGTGGATGCTAAAAAGTAAGCTAAAAGAGACGTTAATCACAGTATTTTGTTGTAGTGTTTGATAAATTCTAAGAGATGCTAAACAATAGAAATGTTAAGAAATGCTAAGCTCAATTAGAATTGTCAAATCAAGGCACAATAAAATCAAAACAGATCATGTTTTCATGTATATAAAACCTACGCTTGAAATCATTATAATATTTAGTCATTTAATTGAGATTTGCTATAACCTCAAACAATTTTATTTCAATATCCAGGGAGACCAGTAAAAGAAGTATACTTGTTTCAGTTTTTGAAGTGCGTCACATAGGGCCTTCTTACGTTCATGGAGATCCACTGCAAATATAATCACCAAAAGATAATTTGTTATCACAAATAGATGTTGAGTTTAGAACTTGATGAACTCCAAAGGACGAGTAATTGCATGCTTTGATCAGTTTGAACTTTGTATATAGCTAAAAACAAAAGTGGTCTAGTTATGAAATAATTTTTTTCTAGTTTAAGAAAAAATTCATTTACTTGAAGTTAATCAAAACTATTATTCTGCATTATTTCTAATGACATGTGCAATAGGCACCCGTATCAAAATTTTGGATATGTTCTTGTGAACAAAATTCCATTCCATAGAATCTAACAATTCGGTATGTTGTTGAATACCAAATACAATAAATCCAAATATAGGTGCAAAACGGAAGTAAGATATCTTTTTTGGACATTAATTGGGATGCTAATTATCGTCCAAAATAGTGCCAACTTTTAAAAAGGGACGCTAATTGGGATGCTAATTGGGACGATATTTGGGACGGTATTTGGGATGCTAATTGAGATGCTAACTGGGACGCTCACTGGGACGCTAATTGGAGCACTAATTGGGATGTTGATTAGCATAAAAAATACCACCAAATTTTAAAAAGGGACGCAAATAATGCCATTAAAAGAACCATTGCATGGAAAAGCATCCACTTTGTCCAAAAAATGATGAAAAATACACTAAAAGTGATGGTGGATGCTAAAAAGGAAGCTAAAAGAGACACCAATCACAGTATTTTGTTGTAGTGTTTGATAAATTCTAAGAGATGCTAAACAATAGAAATTCTAAGAAATGCTAAGCTCAATTAGAATTGTCAAATCAAGGCACAATAAAATCAAAACAGATCATGTTTTCATGTATATAAAACCTACGCTTGAAATCATTATAATCTTTAGTCATTTAATTGGGATTTTCTATAACCTCAAACAATTTTATTTCAATATCTAGAGAGACCGGTAAAAGAATTATACTTGTTTCAGTTTTTGAAGTGCGTCATATAGGGCCTTCTTATGTTTCCTGGAGATCCACTGCAAATATAATCACCGAAAGATAATTTTTTATCACAAATAGAGGCTGAGTTCAGAACTTCATGAACTCCAAGGGATGAGTAATTGCATACTCTAATCAGTTTGAACTTTGTATATAGCTAAAAAAAACATGGTCCAGTTATGAAATAATTTTTCTCTAGTTTAAGAAAAAATTCATTTACTTGAAGTTAATCAAAACTATCATTCTGCATTATTTCTAATGACATGTGCAATAGGAAACCATATCAAAATTTTTGAACCCATGTGACATACCTAACACACATACATAAATGGCATACTTAACCCGCACACATAACTGATCCATCGCATCCACATGCGTAAATGATGCATTGATGGGTCTCAATGACTTAACCATGAATAAGGGAAATTTTTATGCTCAAATTGGATGGTCTTATGCCCTAACATTTGCATTGGCCCTAAAAATGATATCTTTGTCATGTAAATGGGATATGTTGGGCATTTCAAGTTTGGTACATAATAATGTTCTTATAGATTAGTCCAAGGTAAAAAGATCAGAGTTTTAGTCCATAAAATTTTCCTATAGTTATTATGGTATATATGTATTTGATCAATCTAGGATCTATAGGATGTTTGTCTTGCATGCAGGATATTATTCTCATTTCAATATTGTTAAGTACACTATGGATTGTATGCATATTATTTTCCAAGGTTTATGGCCAAAACTTAGATTATGAGGTGATACCAATGACCTAATGGACTCATAGGATGTACATGATTCTTGAGATCCATTCTTTGTTATAGGGCCAAAAAATGGGATCTTAAAATATATTTTTTTTGTGGGACTTATGGGTCATACATGGTGCGAAATTACTCCACAAGAGCCCTAAATAAGGAACATTTAGTATACAAGACATCTTTTTTGGACGTTAATTGATATGCTAATTATCATCCAAAATAGCACCAAGTTTTAAAAAGGAACGCTAATTGGGATGCTAATTGGGACGATATTTGGAACGGTATTTGGGACTCTAATTGGGATGTTAATTAGGATGCTAATTGGGATGCTAACTAGGACGTTAATTGGAGCTCTAATTGGGATGCTAATTAGCATAAAAAAATAGCACCAAATTTTAAAAAGGGACGCAAATAACACCATTAAAAGTGCCATCCCATGGAAAAGCGTCCCCTTTGTCCAAAAAATGATGAAAAATACACTAAAAGTGATGGTGGATGCTAAAGAGGAAGCTAAAAGAGACACTAATCACAGTATTTTGTAGCAGTGTTTGATAAATTCTAAGAGATGCTAAACAATAGAAATGCTAAGAAACACTAAGCTCAATTAGAATTGTCAAATCAAGGCACAATGAAATCAAAATAGATCATGTTTTCATGTATATAAAACCTACGCTTGACATCATTATAATCTTTAGACATTTAATTGAGATTTGCTATAACCTCAAACAATTTTATTTCAATATCCAGAGAGACCAGTAAAAAAAGTATACTTGTTTCAGTTTTTGAAGTGCGTCATATAGGGCCTTCTTACGTTTCATGGAGATCCACTGCAAATATAATCACTGAAAGATAATTTGTTATCACAAATAGATGTTGAGTTTAGAACTTGATGAACTCCAAGGGACGAGTAATTGCATGCTCTGATCAGTTTGAACTTTGTATATAGCTAAAAACAAACATGGTCCAGTTATGAAATAATTTTTTTATAGTTTAAGAAAAAATTCATTTTCTTGAAGTTAATCAAAACTATCATTCTGCATTATTTCTAATGACATGTGCAATAGGCACCCATATCAAAATTTTGGATATGTTCTTGTGAACAAAATTCCATTACATAGAATCTAATAGTTCGGTATGTTGCTGAATACCAAATACAATAAATCCAAATATAGGTGCAAAACATATTTAAGATATCTTTTTTGGACGTTGATTGGGATGCTAATTATCGTCCAAAATAGTGCCAACTTTTAAAAAGGGACGCTAATTGGGATTCTAATTGGGACGATATTTGGGATGGTATTTATGATGCTAATTGGGACGCTAACTGGGACGCTATTTGGAGTGCTAATTGGGCTGCTAATTAGCATAAAAAATAGCACCAAATTTTAAAAAGGGACGCAAATAATGCCATTAAAAGCGCCATCCCATGGAAAAGCATCCACTTTGTCCAAAAAATGATTAAAAATACACTAAAAGTGATGGTGGATGCTAAAAAGTAAGCTAAAAGAGACGCTAATCACAGTATTTTGTTGTAGTGTTTGATAAATTCTAAGAGATGCTAAACAATAGAAATTCTAAGAAATGCTAAGCTCAATTAGAATTGTCAAATCAAGGCACAATAAAATCAAAATAGATCATATTTTCATGTATAAAAAACCTACGCTTGACATCATTATAATCTTTAGTCATTTAATTGAGATTTGCTATAACCTCAAACAATTTTATTTCAATATCCAGAGAGATCAGTAAAAGAATTATACTTGTTTCAGTTTTTGAAGTGCGTCATATAGGGCCTTCTTATGTTTCGTGGAGATCCACTCCAAATATAATCACCGAAAGATAATTTTTTATCACAAATAGATGCTAAGTTTGGAACTTCATGAACTCCAAGGGATGAGTAATTGCATGCTCTGATGAGTTTGAACTTTGTATGTAGCTAAAAACAAACATGGTCCAATTATGAAATAATTTTTTTCTAGTTTAAGAAAAAATTCATTTACTTGAAGTTAATCAAAACTATCATTCTACATCATTTCTAATGACATGTGCAATAGGCACCCATATCAAAAATTTTGAACCCATGTGACATACCTAACACACATACATAAATGGCATACTTAACCCACACACATAAATGATCCATCGCATCCACATGTGTAAATGATGCATTGATGGCTCTCAATGACTTAACCATGAATAAGGGAAATTTTTATGCTCAGAATGGATGGTCTTATGCCCTAACATTTGCATTGGCCCTAAAAATGATATCTTTGTCACGTAAATGGGATATGTTGGGCATTTCAAGTTTGGTACATAATAATGTTCTTATAGATTAGTCCAAGGTAAAAAGATCGGAGTTGTAGTCCATAAAATTCTCCTATAGTTATTATGGTCTATATGTATTTGATCAATCTAGGATCTATGGGATGTTTGTCTTGCATGCAGGATATTATTCTCATTTTAATATTGTTAAGTACACTATGGATTGTATGCATAGTATTTTCCAAGGTTTATGGCCAAAACTTAGATTATGACGTGATACCAATGACCTAATGGACTCATGGGATGTACATGATTCTTGAGATCCATTCCTTGTTATAGGCCCAAAAAATGGGATATTAAAAGATTTTTTTTGGGGGGGGGGGAACTTATGGGTCATACATGGTGCGAAATTACTCCACAAGAGCCCTAAATAAGGAACATTTAGTATACAAGTAAGATATATTTTTTGGACTTTAATTGGGATGCTAATTATCATCTAAAATAGCACCAAATTTTAAAAAGGGACGCTAATTGGGATGCTAATTGGGACGATATTTGGGACAGTATTTGGGACTCTAATTGGGATGCTAATTAGGATGCTAATTGGGATGCTAATTGGGACGCTAACTCGGACGTTAATTGGAGCTCTAATTGGGATGCTAATTAGCATAAAAAATAGCGCCAAAATATAAAAAGGGACGCAAATAACGCCATTAAAAGTGCCATCCCATGGAAAAGCGTCCACTTTGTCCAAAAAATGATGAAAAATACACTAAAAGTGATGGTGGACGCTAAAAAGGAAGCTAAAAGAGACGCTAATAATAGGATTTTGTTATAGTGTTTAATAAATTCTAAGAGATGCTAAATAATAGAAATGCTAAGAAATGCTAAACTCAATTAGAATTGTCAAATCAAGGCACAATAAAATTAAAACACATCATGTTTTCATGTATATAAAACCTACGCTTGAAATCATTATAATCTTTAGTCATTTAATTGAGATTTGCTATAACCTCAAACAATTTTATTTCAATATCCAAAGAGACGAGTAAAAGAAGTATACTTGTTTCAATTTTTGAAGTGCGTCATATAAGGCCTCCTTACGTTTCCTCGAGATCCATTGCAAATATAATCACTGAAAGATAATTTGTTATCACAAATATATGTTGAGTTTAGAACTTCATGAACTCCAAGGGATGAGTAATTGCATACTCTGATTAGTTTGAACTTTGTATATAGCTAAAAACAAACATGGTCTAGTTATGAAATAATTTTTTTCTAGGTTAAGAAAAAATTCATTTACTTGAAGTTAATCAAAACTATCATTCTACATTAGTTCTAATGACATGTGCAATAGGCACCCATATCAAAATTTTGGATATGTTATTGTGAACAAAATTCCATTCCATAGAATCTAACAGTTAGGTATGTTGTCGAATACCAAATACAATAAATCTAAATATAGGTGCAAAACAGAAGTAAGATATTTTTTTTGGACGTTAACTAGGATGCTAATTATCGTTCAAAATAGTGCCAACTTTTAAAAAGGGACGCTAATTGGGACAATATTTGGGACGGTATTTGGGACTCTAATTGGGATGCTGACTCGGATGTTAATTGGGATGCTGGGATGCTAATTGGGACACTATCTTCGACGCTAATTGGAGCGCTAATTGGGATGCTAATTAGCATAAAAAATAGCGCCAAATTTTAAAAAGAGACACAAATAATGCCATTAAAAGCGCCATCCCTTGGAAAAGCATCCACTTTGTCCAGAAAATGATGAAAAATACACTAAAAGTGATGGTGGATGCTAAAGAGGAAGCTAAAAGAGACGCTAATCACAGTATTTTGTTGTAGTATTTGGTAAATTCTAAGAGATGCTAAACAATAGAAATGCTAAGAAATGCTAAGCTCAATTAGAATTGTCAAATCAAGGCACAATAAAATCAAAACAAATCATGTTTTCATGCTCTTGAAATCATTATAATCTTTAGTCATTTAATTGAGATTTGCTATAACCTCAAACAATTTTATTTCAATATCTAGAGAGATGAGTAAAAGAAGTATACTTATTTCAGTTTTTGAAGTGCGTCATATAGGGCCTTCTTACGATTCATGGAGATCGAGTGCAAATATAATCACCGAAAGATAATTTGTTATCACAAATAGATGTTGAGTTCAGAACTTGATGAACTCCAAGGGACGAGCAATTGCATGCTCTGATCAGTTTGAACTTTGTATATAGCTAAAAACAAACATGGTCGAGTTATGAAATAATTTTTTTCTAGTTTAAGAAAAAATTCATTTACTTGAAGTTAATCAAAAATATCATTATGCATTAGTTCTAATGACATGTGCAATAGGCACCCATATCAAAATTTTGGATATGTTCTTGTGAACAAAATTCCATTCCATAGAATCTAACAGTTCGGTATGTTGCTGAATACCAAATACAATAAATCCAAATATAGGTGCAAAACAGAAGTAAGATATCTTTTTTGGACGTTAATTGGGATGGTAATTATCGTCCAAAATAGTGCCAACTTTTAAAAAGAGATGCTAATTGGGATGCTAATTGGAACGACATTTGGGACGCTAATTGGGACGTTAACGGGGACGCTAATTGGAGTGCTAATTGGGATGCTAATTAGCATAAAAAATAGCACCAAATTTTAAAAAGGGATGCAAATAATGCCATTAAAAGCGCCATCAAATGGAAAAGCATCCACTTTGTCCAAAAAATGATGAAAAATACACTAAAAGTGATGGTGGACGCTAAAAAGGAAGCTAAAAGAGACGCTAATCACAGTATTTTGTTGTAGTGTTTGATAATTTCTAAGAGATGCTAAACAATAGAAATTCTAAGAAATGCTAAGCTCAATTAAAATTGTCAAATCAAGGCACAATAAAATCAAAACAGATCATGTTTTCATGTATATAAAACCTACGCTTGAAATCATTATAATATTTAGTCATTTAATTGAGATTTGCTATAACCTGAAACAATTTTATTTCAATATCCAGGGAGACCAGTAAAAGAAGTATACTTGTTTCAGTTTTTGAAGTGCGTCATATAGGGCCTTCTTACGTTCATGGAGATCCACTGCAAATATAATCACCAAAAGATAATTTGTTATCACAAATAGATGTTGAGTTTAGAACTTGATGAACTCCAAAGGACGAGTAATTGCATGCTTTGATCAGTTTGAACTTTGTATATAGCTAAAAACAAACATGGTCCAGTTACGAAATAATTTTTTTCTAGTTTAAGAAAAAATTCATTTACTTGAAGTTAATCAAAACTATTATTCTGCATTAGTTCTAATGACATGTGCAATAGGCACCCATATTAAAATTTTGGATATGTTCTTGTGAACAAAATTCCATTCCATAGAATCTAACAGTTCGGTATGTTGCTGAATACCAAATACAATAAATCCAAATATAGGTGCAAAACAGAAGTAAGATATTAAATTGAACAGTATGTCGGAAAAGCCTTACAGTTCCAACATGATGAATAGCGTGTTCAATAAGAAAGGAGACAATTATAAAGGCTGAACAAACAACTACAACCGCTTACGTAGGAGTTTTCTCTAAAGAACACTCATTACCACCACTAGTTCCCCCTACCATATCCTTCTCACACAATAGATAATCACTTCCTTAATCCAGTAACCTTAAAACGAAATTTAATTGTTCTGAAACAATTCCAATGATGACCAATTAGCTGAATTCCATCTTCCTTAACATTGAATTCTAGCAAATCACAGGGATGGTTTAAGTAGAATTCCAAATGGTTATAAATGTTCTCAATTTCTCATATGTCTTGAACCACGAGGAATATTTACGCAGCGTTTGAACATAACATTCAAATGACAGGCTACAGAATACTTGGTCAATTCTAATGCTTTTGGGCACAGATTCAATTCATAACTACATTCATATAGCTATTTTTACAAATAGTCTTCTTTATGAATCCAGGTTAAGTATACCAAACAAGTGCGACTGCCCAAGTAGAATTTTTCTTTGAAGAACGCTCATTATGACCACTGTCTCCTGCCTGTCCTTCTCACACAATTGATAATGAGTTACTTACAAAAACCTTAAAACAAAATTTCAATGTTTTGAAACAATTCCTATGTTGATCAACTAGCTGAACATAGTCCTTCTGAATACCGAAGTCTTGCACAGCAAGCTGATGGCTTAAGTAGGATTCAAAATGGTTACAATGTTCTCAATTCCACCTGTCTTTAACAATGAAGAATATTTGCACAACGTTTGAATATAACATTAAATTGATAGATTCCAGGGTATATATATATAACCATGGGAATAACAACGTTTGAAGAGTTTCTATATTATATTAGAGGTTGTTTAGCCTTCCAGCCTTAGCCGGTTTTGAACCTGACCTTTAAGGAAATAATGACAGGTTCTTAACCATTAAACCTACTCACATGCATGCTTGCTTGATCAATTTATACTTAATAATGACAGGTTCTTAACCATTAAACCTACTCACATGCATGGTTGCTTGATCAATTTATACTTACCCTAGGAACAATTCTAATGCCATGGTATCTAAGTTATATTGATACTCGGTTCAATTCACAGGCTGACATATTTTTCCAAGGTTGATATTAAGTTTAATTTATGGATTTTATAATCTTAGTTGAAACGTTCAACACAAAAAACTTGTTTAATTAAAAGAAGTCTGACATAAATTAAGTAGCGGTAAGAATATGATATTCATGAGCTTCAGGTTCTAATAGCTTAAGTTTCTTGTAGCTTCATACTCAAATAATTCTAGAAATATCATTCATCGACCAATCTTATAATATGTAAATCTATTCATAATAATCAGAACTAACTTGGTTGGAGACATTGCAGATAGCGTTATTCACACATCAAACTCCCTAATAACATTTTCAATGCAAATTTCTCTTCTTGAATCAAACCCTTAGATGGCTTATGAAATTATTAGATGGCTTATGAAATTATGTTATTTGACAAAGATCTGCTATCTACTCTTGAACACATGACAAATGGCACTATTCAACGTCATTTACAATGGCAAATATACGTTCTCCTTCACTTGGGTTTGTTAATACGGCCTTAGAACTTAGCTCTAGTGTGTTTCACCGTGAATTTACACAGTAAGGTCTAGATCTATTTGATCTAGTTTTCATAATTTTCTGCCCAAACAAGATGACAATGGGTGAGTACTCACACACAACCTCATGGAAAATTTATATGAAATGCCACCAAACAGTGATTCAATAAAGGGAAGTGTGGGCAGCCATTTGGGAAATAGAACACCCAGCAACCAAGATATCTATGATTAAGAAATTGACAGAAATAAGAATAATGGGAAGTGTGGGTAGCCATTTGGGAAATAGAACGCCTAGCAACCAAGAGATCTATGATTAAGCAATTGACAGAGATATGAATAATGGCATTGATTAATGCGGGACGAGGTTTATCAAACTATCATGGAATACGAGATTCTCAATTCTTACCTTAAAAAAAAATAAACTAAATCATTTGAATGAGAATTAGATTATATTACCCGATGAAATCAAAGTTGCAGTTGTGAAATGAAGGCATCATAGTACAGATTCCTAGAGAAAAACACCGCTATATGTATCAAAGTATATTTATTGGCATGTGTGAAGAGACAATCATATACCTGCAAGATATTTAGGATCACTTGATCTTAACAATTCTGTTTTCTATGAAGAAAGAGCCCCAGAAAATAGATTTATTCTTTTTGGGGGCAATGAGATTCGTAATCAGGGCTCACAAGGCTCAACACCCAAACCCAAAGGGAGTACCAGAAACAACTTGATTTCTTTCTATCTAAAGACAATATGTACAAACAATCTCACCTTAAAAACATCCACATCATAAATTTCCATGAGACCGACCTAGGATTCGTGCTGGAATACATTGCTAACTTGGGAAGTAACCGAAATCCAGTAATATTTTTGGCTGCTACCCGTTTCAAATTCTTCATCCAATCCCAGATACTGTGCAGTAGTGTCCAGGGCCAATTAACACAAGCTTGACAATGACAATAACAATCGATTTCAGTTCAGGGTTTGTGAAGAAAATGAAAAAAAACTAGAAATCCAGGATTGGGAAAAAGCTTTATGCAAAAATTTATTTTTTTTTCCCTCTAATTTTGTTTTGTTTTTCATAAAATGAGTTTTCAGAGAAAAAAGAATAACTAATGAAAAAAAACATATAAAATTGATATTTAAAAAAAAATACTAATTTTGTCCAAAAAATCATCTTAAACATTTCCAAAAAAAATACAAAATCAATTGAACAAAAATTTTAGGAAAAAATACTAATTTTGTCTTTAAAATACGTCTTAAACACCCTCATCTTGTATTAGTGTCTAGTGGCACACCCACATAATTTGTAGATGGATTACTAAAATGGTTCAAGTGTGAGTTATCCATCTAGAGCTACATGTTATCACCAACATTCTTTATGTTATCTATTTATCAACAATCAATTATTTTTTTATTTTCTTTGTCTTTTTATATTGCTTTCTTCATCTATTCATCAGCTCTATGAGTTATCCATGCATTGCTACCCGTTATCCATTTATCAGCTAGATACTAGTTATTTTTTATAATTTTTCTCGTCCTCTTCGATAGATGAGAATTCGATATATGAAAAATCATAGGTTGTAGTCCACCCCAAATTTCTAATAAAAACTTTTAATAATGCTCATAAACTTTAGATATTATATCATATTTTGTGCTTTCTTTATCAATTAAGCATAGCAAGATATAATTATAATGAAGAAACCCAAAATCTGAAATAATATCTAAACACCTATAGACATAAATATCTAACTAAAGAACTATCAAATTAATTACATTTTAATCTCCTGATGTAAACCTGCATGTCAAACTCAACTTCCAATATATATCAGTAACTAAAAAATATCCAAACTAGTTCAGATCTTCTAGTGCTTAGTGCAATATTTCTTCTGATAATGTTGTTTTTATGTTAGCTATACTAAAACACGTTATGTTCTTGTGTTAGCTATACGAAAACACGTTAAAGAGGCAAAGCAAGGTATTTAAACATTTTCCTTAGATTAAAAACTAAAAGAATTACCTTCAAAGCAGCGTCGAGCCAAAGACCGAAACCGAAAGGGAAAACTAAAACTTAATTCTGAGGACGAAAGCTAAAACTCAGATGCATTTCCATAACTGAAGACGAAGAATTCATACCTACGTTGATCAAATTAAACAACAGTTTGTTAGCGACAATTCTTGCAGCTGTTTCTGCTTTCTTTGCCATGGATGCATGCAGAGCTGGATGCTGCACCAAAAGATGACTTGCCTACAAACGAGCTCAACTAAACTTTTGCCATTGAAATAATCAGCTTTACATGTAGGCAAGTCATTCTTGGCGGAGTAACCAGCTTTGCATCATCATGCAAGACTTCCCAATCTATTTTGATATCAGAGCAGAACATGCAATTAATCTGGAAACGAGGAATAAGTCGATCCTATATGAGTGTTAATGCACTCTCGACTCCTATATATCTCATTCGAATAGATAGTCGGAATAAATCAAAAAGCCATTTTGCGAGTGCGAATTATTCTTTCTTTCTCTTTATTCGTAACGGATGACGACGAAGGATAAATTATTCATTATTCTTTTTTCGTAGATGATGAGTCCGAAGAATAAATTATTCTTTCCTGGGACACCGTCTGGCTCGCTGATGAAACGAAGGGGCGACTTCGATCCCTTGCATAATTTCTTTAGATGCAAGATAGGAATTGCGCTCGTGGATGTGTGGTCGCCAACACTGTGCCGAGGGGAATCTACGTTTCCAAAGTTAATTTATTCGAAGAAGAAAAACAACATCCAACTTAACTTTCCACACTACACTACGCCTACGCCCATTGACGGTTCTCAGCAGAATGATAACATCGTTTCTGTTAATAAAGACATGATTTAATTGTCGTCCAGAATATCGGTGTGGAGATTCGGCCTGTTGCCGATATAGATTCCTCAAGATGTTGTTCAATTATTTCTGAAATTTTGCGCAGGTAATAGTAAGACAGCTTGTGGATTATTTTGTCAATCTTATCAAAGCGTGCGTTCTCGTATAGATCATCTTGACTAACATTTTGTCGATCTTATGAAGGATAAATTTATGTTTATGTTAAGGATAAATTTATTTAAATCTAGATTTACGAAGCATTTATATTTATCAAGCATCTAGACTAACATAACATCTTGATGTCCGTTTGCATATATGATTATGTGATTATGTTAAGGATAAATTTATTTAAATCTAGATTTATCAAGCATCTAGATGAACCCTTTGTAAAGTATTTGGTTTTTTTGGCTGCAATAATTCATAATTAAGTTGATACTATCTTAGGCATATATATCTTAGAATTTTGGGGGACTCTCAAAATTGATTCTATGGGAGTTGTCCAAGATTAAATAAGAATGATAAAGTGTACTGTCCACATTTTTTATGGGTGACTTACAAAATTAACAATTAATAATAAAAATAAAAAATAAAAATATCTTAATTAACATGTTAAAAGTACAATTAGTGATATAAAAATTAAAATTAATCTTCAACTATTCGATTATTAGAGACATTTAGGAGCTTAACTCCACCATTATTAGATACAACTATTAGCTTAACTCCAATGATTCTAGAACATTAGTTTAACTTGATCTGTAATCAAAGTTATATTCGATAACTATTAGCTTAACTCTTATATACAACTATTAGCTTAACTTCAATGATTTTACAACTATTAGTTTAACTTCAACTCTAATCACTTAAGGCTTAGATACAACTATTAGCTTAACTTCAATGATTCTACAACTATTAGTTTAACTTCAACTCTAATCACTTAAGGCTCTAGCTAATGTGCAGTCATGCAAGAGTCTAATAAAATATTGCATCTAGTAGTTGGGAATCTAGCTAATATACATATATTTGACACATTGATAATGTTTTTTCTTAAACAATGTGTCAATTACTTGTATTCAACAGTTAACCTAATATAACAACCACTTAATTTATCGTTATTAAGCTCATGGTTGAAGTTAAGCTCATAGTTGTATATTCATCATTGGATTTAAGCTAATAGTTGTATTTAATAGTTAATTTAAAAGATAATATAAAGCTATTGTAGTTAATATAAAAACTATGAGTTATCCGGTCTCTTATCCTCCGAATGGAGTTAAACTAAGTCTTATTCACATTGACTGTACTCCCAATTGCTAGATGGAGTTCTACTATCATATGAGTAGCACATTAAGTAACTGGTTGTTCTTCGTGCATGGTTTCACTCCAATGAAGGTCAACTTCTCTTGATAAGAGATGGATTTCATCACTAGAGTTAAGTTAATAGTTGTATGTAATAGTTAATCTAATATTTATCCAATATAACAGTGATTAGAGTTGAAGATAAGTCAATAATTATAAAATCATTGGAGTTAAGCTAATAGTTGTATCAGATACCTAATTTAACTTAATATAAAAACCACTTAATTTATGATTATTAAGCTCAAGGTTGAAGTTAAGATCATAGTTGTATCATCATTGTAGTTAAGCTAATAGTTGTATCTAATAGTTAATTTAAAAGTTAACATAAAGCTATTGTAGTTAATATAACAGCTCTGAGTTATCTGGTCTCTTATCCTCCAAATAGAGTTAAACTAAGCTCGACTCTACTCCCAAGTTCCAATTGAGTTCTACTATCACATGAGTTGCAGATTACCTAACTGATTGTTCTCGGTGCATGGTTCTCTCCATACTAGATGGAGTTCATCTAAATTTAATTTAATAGTAATATCACTATTGGAATAATCTAATAGTTATCCAATGTAACCGAGATTAGAGTTGAAGTTAAGCTAATATTGTAGAATCATTGGAGTTAAGTTAATAGTTGTATGTAATAGTTAATCTAATATTTATCCAATATAAATGTTATTAGAGTTGAAGATAAGCCAATAATTGTAGAATCATTGAAGTTAGGCTAATAGTTGTATCAAATAGTTAATTTAAAATTTAATATATAGTTAAGCTAATAGTTGTGTCATCAATGAATTTAAGATAATAGTTGTATATAATAATCAAATAGTTGAAGTTGAAGTTTAATTTTTTCAACTATCACAAATTGTACTTATTAGATGTTAACTAGGCTATTTTTTTTCTTTTAAATTTTTAATTATGAATTTTGGATGATGCCCATAGAATCAATCTGGATAGTACACCTGTCTCATTCTCGTCTGTAGATGAAAACACATAGATGGTAGTCCACCCCGAAATTCTAAGATATATACGCCTATCGAGGTAACAAGATGCAAGAGTTTATTAGGAGTTTGGAGGAGTTTATTAGGAGTTAGAAATATTTTATTAGGATTTCGACTCTTACATGACCACACATTACCTAGACTCTTAGATGCCAAATGCAGTTGGACTAAGCCTTAAGTGATTAGAGTTGAAGGTAAGATAATAGTTGTAGAATCATTAGAGTTAAGATAATATTTGTATGTAATAGTTAAGCTAATAGTTATCCAATATAACTGTTATTAGAGTTGAATTTAAGCTAATAGTTCTAGAATCATCGGAGTTAATCTCTCCTCTTCATGCTACATTTATCATAACATGCCTTTGATCTTGACAGGATGCCTCTACCTCAATGATTTCTCCTTCCTTCGGGATTTGCAACCTCCTCATTGCGTAATTAGTCAATTTGTTCTCTTTAGTTAATGTAACCTAATGAGTGTAATTTATTCAATTTATTCCCAAGAAATCCAAACACCAACTTGTGTCTTTCCTCACAACTAATGTGGCATATTACATGTAATGTCATCTCATCTGAAGGTGCTGGAAATGAAGAATATTTAACTCATCTTCTTGTGACTTCCATGACTTTTTGAACACAAAGGAAGTCATAATCCTATAGCTATAATAACTGCAAACTTGACTCTCTTTACTTGACTAAAATAGACTATAGAAATGAAACTTTAGTTTGAACATAAAGAGCAACCTTTAATCAACATTTATGTATCAATGCCAATATTTACCATACTAACATATATATAATTTAGTTAATTATGTTGGAATGTGTCATGTTTCTTGTACAATGGAACTAATACCTTATTTGTTGCTTCTTATGCAAGGGTAGACCTCATAGTTTTGATAAAGAAACTTTTGGATATAGGAAACTCATGTAACAGAGTAAGAAAAACTAGCAGGAATATGCCCATTCAAAAGGAAAATGAGGTAAGAGAAAAGGCCAGGTTGGAAATGGACAGAGTGAGACATGGTCCAGACATTTCCATTGATACTACGACCGATCCTAACACGGTTGATGACATAACAAACTCTAGTTCATAACCATGGGTGAAGTAGTTGCATCCAACGGGCCCAACATCAACACAGTCTCCAACCAACAATCCCTCAACGAGCCATGTTGAAGCTTTTGAAGACATAGGTATATTGAGAGACGTTGAGTATCAAGTGTTGGGTGTAGGAGCAATGATTAATTTGCAATCTCTCCAAGAAGACCACAACCATGTAGAGGGCACTCCTAATATGGACCAACATGTGAATGAAGCACCACAACAAAGAAACTCTGGGATTCGTAGCTCATGTCCACCTTCCCTACCTCGACAGTCTAGTGCACGAAAAAGGACTCCTAGATGCATCCATGTGGATGAAAGTTGTCTGTCAGGCCTTGAAGGTAAGTTTCTGAAACGCACTATCGATTGGAAATGTAGCAAATTAATGAAGGAATATTTTGAATCCAAACGCGATGCAGGTAAATGTCAATTATTACTATGTTTGTTAAATTCAAATTGTTTAGTTGTTGTTAGGAGAATTCTGGACATAAAAATGGTTAGAAGTTCACAGGCTAACCATCATATTGTTCATTAGAGGAAATTTGGGGTCTAAAATGGGCCTTATAAGAAAACGTGCCAAAATAAGTTTTTGTGAGTTGGAATTCAATAACCAATAGAATTTCAATAAAATAAGTCGACCATAATGGTTGAATTGACATATTTGTTATTAAAAAAAACTACTTTTTTTGTTCGTATTTTCGACATATCTCATTGTGTTTTTACTCAAATTTGGATCGGGAGAGCTCATTGGCTGTGGAATTTGATTCCGCATCCAACGAGTACCCACATGCATACTTTTGATGGACCCCACTACCCCAAAAACAAGAAATACCTAAAAAAATGTGATGATGACATCATCATCACATTTTTTCAGGTATTTCTTGTTTTTGGGGTAGCGGGGTCTGTCAAAAGTATGCGGTGTGGGTACTCGTTGGATGCGAAATCAAATTCTGCATCCAATGAGCTCTCCCAATCGAAATTTGAGTAAAAACACAGGGAGATATGTCGAAACTACGAACACAAAAAGTAGTTCTTTTCTTTCTTCCTCCAAAATTAATCAATATTATTTTATTATTTTAACTATTATTTTATTATTTTAACTATTATTTTATTATTTTCCTTAGGAGGCCCATTTTAGACCCCAAAATTCCTCTAATGATAAGTTGTAAGCAAGTCCACATGACAACGTCGTCTCCTTTCACATACTTCTAACATACTTAAATTAAATATAAAAACTGTTAAGAAGTACTTTGTTATAAGAGAAAATATTTGGACTTCGAGTGGAAAAGATTGTTGGGATTTTGTCGGCAGGTTGCCTCGTTGAGATATGAATCTAATCACTACTACATTTCGACCAAAAATCCGACGGCTGTCATGTCGGATTTTCGACACTTTTCTGTCGCATGTACGACACTTTGATTTTTTTTAAGCATCGGAAACTTGTCGTCGGTTAACCGACACCTAAATAACCGTCGGTTAAGCGACACCTATGTAACCGTCGCTTAAATGTAAAGCGTCGTTTAAGCGACAGAATATTTTCGTCGGTAGTAAAAAATTTTTGAGAAAATAGCCTTCATAACCGTCGCTTAAGCGACGAATATCAACTAAAAGCGTCGGATAAGCAACAGCCGACACCGTCGGATAAGCGACAGCTATCTAGAAAAGCGTCGGATAAGCAACACATATTACCGTCGGATAAGCGACGGCTATCTAGAAAATGCATCGAAAAAGTGACAGAAGAAACCGTCGCTTAAGCAACGCTTGTGGAGATTTTTTTTTTTAAATTAAAATTGTTTTTTGCTAATTTTAATTTTGAGACATCTCTACTTCGAAGAATATAACCCTAGTGTTATAGCGGGCAGGCATACCTGGTGTATAATGGGCTGGCCCCAATTTGTTACCATACCCTGGAGAAAGGAGGCCATCCTGCCATCCTTGTGACTGCTTCATACCACCAATTGATTTTGACCTGTGTTATATTGAATGTCCATATGATATGAATTCTGTTTTTGGGTAAATTCATTTCTGTTTTCCAAATGTAATTATGAGCCTTAGAAGATTTCTCAACATTCAAGTAAAATTTGAGACCTATATAGGACGTGCATTCCTAAAAGTGGTATCAAATTGCCTCTAAACAGCAAGAGGAGGTTCACAATAGTCAACAATATTCTGCATTTATTCATCATTAAGAAATGAATAGTCAACAATTTTTGGACCACAACCCTTGTTCTATTTTGGTTTTACACTTTTCTGTTAATTTCAGTGACTTATTTTCGCCAATCCAGATCTCTAACTGTTCAGGGTAGCATTAGCAGCTCAGACACCAGAGATTATTTAATCCCTGGTAGCATAGCAGCTAAGACACCAGAGACTATGGCTCATCAGATCATCTGGTGAGCCATATGCCACTACAGAAAAAGACTGGCCCTTGCAACATAGAATGGCCTCACTAGTGGAAAATGAGAGATTAGTGACCAGGAGACCAAAATTTTTGGTCACCACAATTTTTTTCAAGGGATAAATGACCAAAATTGATAAATTTAAGTGAGCTAACTAAAAAAGACCAAGATAAATGACCAATTTTGGTCACTGGATTAAAACCAACTGAAAATGACCAAGATAAATGACCAAATTTGGTCACGGGATATCTAGACTAAAAATGACCACATGACAATTGGTCATTTATTTGGTCATTTTTTATTCTTGTGATCTTCTTATTATAATCACTCCTAATTAATTAATTATGATTAATAACCAATGTAATTGCAAGGCATTATTTGAAGGTGAAGTCTATAATTTTAGGTCTTCTTCCTGATTATCATTCATTTTGGTATAAAGACAATAAAGATAAGGATAGTGGCCTACATTAGCATGGAAAACAGTTTTGACGTTCCCAAGCCCGGTTATGCTAGCTAATTTATAACTAATTACGTCTAATTGCTTGATATAATTTTGTAGAATTTTTTTTTAATATTTTCTGAGTTGTGGATTATTTTTTCTTAGGTGCCCAATTCTTATCATAATTCTTACATCTCTCAAGCTTGAATTGCACGTGGATACCCCAATATGGTTATGGCATAGTCTAAGTAGTTTTTTTATATAATGAAGTGTGCTCCAACTTGAAAATAATTACAATAAAATAGTTAATGTTATATTGTTACTCATGAAGTGTAAAATTTGTGATACACATATGACTACTTAATTAATGTGTTTAAAATAAGTTTCATTGAAAATATATCATTTTTTTCATGTAGAAATTAATTAAGAGTATTCAATTGTTTAAAATTGTAAAAAATTGAAAGATCAACAATATATTTTTGCATTTTTTTTGTTAAAATATTTAATAAACTTTTATTTGTGAATTGAAATACAATTATTTATATTGTCTTTCATTTGTCAAAAGCAATATAAATAATTGAAATTAAAACCCCTTGTAAATACACAAGTATATATAAACCTATCACATATAGCTTTACTAACACATAGCTTTACTATTTATGCCCTTTTAATTGAAATTAAAACCGGCCCTTGCAAATACCTGGGTATGAACCTACCACACATAACTTTACTATTTATTCCCACCCACATGCAACTAATGAAACTTTACACACTTCTTGCTCGAGCCTTTAAGTTAGACTGGGTTAACATTAATTGGTTGGTTGCTAATCTAATTTAAAAACAACTTTACACACTTCTTGCTCGGGCCTTTAAGTTAGACTGGGTTAACATTAATTGGTTGGTTGCTAATCTAATTTAAAAGCAGGTTGTCACAATAGCTTGAACAAAACTTCCATGATAAAGGTCTATTTTTTCAACAATTTTTTTTGTAAAATGATTTCACAAAGTTATTATTTATTTGGAAAAAAAATAAGTGAATTATTTTTGGTTTATTTCATTTGAATTGTGTTTTCTTTTAAAATTAAGATATAACATGAAAATAATATTATAACAAATATATTGCATCTATGGTATAGATAAAAGGAAAGAAGATGAATATTAATATTGCATCTATGGGATGGATAAAAGTGAAGAAGATGAATATTAAACCACACAAACAAACACGTTACAACCGGAAAATAAAGCAGTGATAGCTGTCACTCTGTTCGTTTTGGCCAAGATAATTTGGAATATGATATAATTAAAAGGTACAAGTATTAACATTCTTTCATTTGAGTCAAGCCCCTTCAGAGTTGATCACAACCAACATGATGAAGAGCGAGCCGCGTGGGGAAAATAGAGGGTTCGTTTGGTGGTTTCACCTTATTTCCCCATTTAGTTGAGCCCCTTCCAATTTATCACTGCCGACATGATGAAGAGCGAGCAGCTTGGGGAAGAAGAGAGGGTTCATACGGTGGTTGCCATATTGGACAGCTTGTCCTGGAGTTTATTCTAGTAATTGCTGTGGTAATTCGCGGGAGATTTTGTTATTACATAAATAGATTGTTGATGTTGGTTAATTGGCGAGAGGGGAGTGAAATTGCTTGGATTAATATATATCCACCAGTGATAACCTCTGCAATGGAGATGAAAAGGGCATCAGACCAGACATGGAGGCTTTTGAAGAGGCGGGCAAGGACATCTTTAGTTGCAGAGATGAAATCCTCTGGTTCTTTCCAGGTAACTCAAATTCTTCTGATATTTTTGCATCTAGTGTTAAACTGTTAGGGATTAATTGTTAAAAATTTTCTGGATACTCTCCAAGTATGCAAAAGCCTCAAATTGTCAAATTCCTCACCTTGAGTTGGTCAAGGCTAGCTAAGCCATACCGTGTTGCATATAAGATTGCATTGATCTGAGTGTTTCTGTAATCCTTCTGTCAAAAGTGTGCACCCGAGCGGTTTAGCCAGTAAGCAAGCAATCTGGGTCAAGTTCATTGTCTCTAGTTCACAAGAAGAAAGATATGGGTATCAATAGATATATCAGTCAGGCAGGTAGCAATAGATAAGATCTTCGGGAACTCACCAAGCTCCGCGCATGGAGTTCCTCGATGGAGATTCCCCAAGTAATTGGCTCTTATTAAACCTGGGCTAGTTCGGCGCAGACCGAGTTCTACCCCTTTCTTTTGAAAATATTAATTGCTTCTTTGGCCCCTTTGGAGAAGCACGACTGAATCCGGCGGCAAAGCATATCGAATTCACAAATAACTTAGCTCCCATAAGAATAGGCACCTTGACCAATCGACTATCCTGCTTATTTAATATTTTAAGGATAGACTCAACATATTTACTCTGATTAACCAGAGCCTTCTACCTACTTGATTTCTCTTGATCTCCATTCCAAGAATGAAATGAGTTTGACCAAGATCCTTCATGTCGAACTTGGAGGATAGATGCACCTTTAAATCATCCTTTATCAAATCCATGTTGTCATCGACCAACAGCATGTCCTCAACATACAATACTACAAATATGAAGTGTTTACTGAACTTCCTACTGTAGACACAATGGTCTGCCTGACTCCTTGTAAACCCCAGTTGCTGAATATAAGTGCCAAATTTCTGGTACCACATCCTGGGTGACTGTTTCAAACTATGGGGGCTTTAGATAAGATCTCGATGACTACATGAGATTGTATCAAGTCGGAAAGCTAATTATTTTGGATGTCTCCTCATATTGGACCGTGAGAAGGGAAGTTGATCGGTACAAGAGCTGGGTAATTATAGTTTCACAGGAATGATTAGGTTGTTAGCTGTTACATCTTTATTGGGTATGTGTATGACTGGCTGTTATGTAGTAGGGACGTGGTGTAATGGAGTTGTAGGTCTGTCAGTTATTGCAAGGTCTGCTGGTGGTCGATGACTAAATAAGGTTGGGTAAGTGAGGTAGAAATGTGGTTAAAAGTCAAGGTTGTTGGTTGCAATAGTTGGCATTCAAATTCATCCAGTACACCAGCTGAACTAGGGTCTTCCCTCAAAGAAAGAAGGGTTTGGTGTGGTGAAGTGGTTGGATTCAGGATTAAAGCGTATCTGGCTACTTCAATGCATTAAGATTTGAATAGAAAGCTAAGTTTGGATTCTTTCCATTACCCAAATGAGCAGCGCAGAGTCATCTTCCTGAGGTTGTGAGTAAGGAACTTGTTTCCTTAAGCTAATTTATAATACTGCTTTGCACTTCAATGTTTACTGAAAGATAATCATTTTCATTGTATTGGATCCATTGAATTATTGTCTGAGTGTGCTGGGCAATCTAAGATTTCATTTCCATGCATGCACTTCAGCATAACAGATTAAAGAAAGATTAGGGCATAGTGATAGATTAGGGCATGCTCTCTCAATGCCAGTTAGTTCTTTGTTTAGCCCTACTTCCCATGTGAAGTGCTTCAAATAATTTGTGGTCCTTTGGCCCAAATGGGGGATGTATTATTTGGGGAATGTAGTGATAGTGCCCAAACTAGAACCGAAAAACATACTCTCAATATGGAAAACATAGTGCCTTCCTAGACTGAAAAGTGCCTCTAAATCAGGCATTCCTTAGATAGTGCATGCATATGCCTCTATCACATATGCCTGTAACTTCTGTTGTGCCTCATGGAGGCTTTGTCTACTGCTGCTGCTTCTGTGTACTTTTACATACTAAATGGGTTTTCCTCTGAACTAAAAGACAGTTTTATTAAAGATGTTTTAGAACTTCTAAAAGTGAATTTTAACAGTATACATAGAACCTAAACTCAATCTAGAAGAAGCAGAGAAGGCCCTCTATACTCAAGCTAAAAGAAGTAGAGAATGAGGTGCATGTAATACTGAGATACCTAATATCAAAACAAGAAAGGAAGAAGCGAAAAACAAAGTATGAACAATTGAAATTTTACATACTAAATGGGTTTTCCCTCTAAATTAAAAGATAGTTTTATTGAAGATGTTTTAGAACTTCTAAAAATGAATTTTTAGAGTATACATAGAAACTAAACTCAAGCTAAAAGAAGCAGAGAAGGCCCTCTATACTAGAGCTAAAAGAAGCATAGAATGAGGTGCATGTAATGTTGAGATAGCTAATATCAAAACAAGAAAGGAAGAAGCACAAAACAAAGT
>LPNX011001101.1:30022-79428 GCA_001517045.1 Pseudotsuga menziesii | reverse complement strand
ATCTTTTGTCTATGACAATTTTTACTTGTATTATGTGACATTTGCATGAGATCCAAGTTTGCATGTGATAGAAGAATAAATGGAATAGAAAGTTAAATTAGTATGTGAATACTACAAATGTTCATGATAGCCACTAAAAACAGTAAAACATTTGAAAGATTCAGATGTTGCTCGGGACAATGTTTTGCATTATTTAGGGTTTAAAGTTTAAACATACTGATAAATTTGGAATGTTAGAAAGTAATTTGAAAATTTCTGTTATCACTCAAATGAGCACCCTTAAGTGCAAAGTCCTCACTAGGCTCTAAGCTTAAGTGTAACTCAAAAGAGTTATCATTGTCACCAAAGCAACTACTTCCCCCACTTTGGGTTTAATCCAACACATGGAGGGCTTCCCTAAGAGCAACTAGGCTGTAAAGAAAGATGTAATTTCAGAGAGACTTAGGTTGCTACATCAACTATGAATGATTTCTTGCTGTAAATCAAGTTGATGTTAAATACTAAAATTCAGAACTGTTTTCAATGTTCTTTATTAGTGCAGAGTTAGGGTTTGAATATTAACTAATGTATATGTAAATTCCCTCAAATTGCAGATCTGAATTATTAATTCAATTACTATTATAAAACTTGTCAAAAATGTGTCTTTTCAAACAACTAACATATTTGTAACTGCAGAAGCTTTAACCCTTTGATAGATGTGAAAATGGGGCGCAAACATGGTTAAAATCAAGGTAGATCCAAGAAATTCAATTACTTACTAATTCAAGATTTTCCACCCCAGCCAAATCGACCCTCTAATATGATTTGCAATTCTTTTTTAAGACCAAATTCCAATGACAAAAACAGGGTAGGTTTACAAGAGATATTTTCCAGCTTGCAACACAACATGTGGGTATTTCTTCATTTCTTCTAGTTTTAGAAATTTCTTCACCTTATCCATTTGCAAGGGAATATTAACTAGTTCAGAAAGAGGAACTGGGACTGTTACTTTTTCCAGAACATTTCCCACATTGATATTCAATTACAAATCCTCATTCATAGCATTTTTATTTGATGAAGATGACCTAGTTACTGGGATGGTATTCAAAGGAAGTACAGGTCTACTACATGGTTTTCTTGATGGATTAGGAGAATTAGGTTGTGAACGAGCTTCTTCCTGGGGGATCCCTATTTCTATTCCATCCTTGATTACCTCTAGCTTGATGTGTATTTGGTTGGTACCCGGGAGGGAAGTATTCGAATGCCCTCTATCATTTTCCTAAGTATTTATTTCATTCAAATAGACAAATTGAGTTTGAATAAATCTGTCGTAACCTTTTCAAACTTTTGAGTTAGGGAAGCTATAGGATCTTGGGCATTGTCTTTTCTCCCTTAAACTGTTTATGCACAACCTAGCGACCTCCTGATTAGCAAGGAAAACCAGCCACTAACCTGGCACAACTCTGGGATTTGTCTCCCAACTTGTCACTATCGAAGGGGAACCCCTCTTTTAGGATTCCTAGATCTATAAGCAAGAAAACCTAGACTAATCAAGGGAGATATCTTAACCAATTTTTCCTTGATATCAACCAACGATAATTTGTTGTCCCAAGTTCTTATCTAGTTTCTTTTTGAGATGAAGGGTGTGCCCTAGCTAGGTTTTTAGGGGTTCAAGTATAAGACACACACACTAGGCTAAAGGTGTTTAGGATACTTGCAATATTAAAGTTCAAATACAACACCGATTTAACCAATAAGCAAAATAAGGCAACAAATGATATAGCAATATAACTAGTTACCATGAAAAAGAAATGGCATGATACATTTGATTTTAGCTCATAATTACATGAAATAAACCAACACATATTATGAATAGTAAACCCCAAAATGAAATGGCTCAAGTCAATCATGAGTGTCAAGCTACAGTGTCCCTTCGATATACTTTTGAGGTATGTGAAGAGTAATATTCTTGAATGTTGTTTTCAGTGCACTAAATAACAAGACCGTCGAAGGATTGTTTCAAGATTCTCAAGGGGACTTTCGATATACTCAAGGTACATGGAAGTAAATCTGTGTTCAACTCCTGCCTAACACAATACTGCTCGAAGGGGGTATTGAAAGGAGTTATAACGGTGGCCAACACACCACCAATAAATTGCACAATCTACACTTAGTACCTAATGTATTCACAATCAATAATGGATCCCCAACTGCATAATTACAAGCCTAACAATAGATCCTTGTTGTTATTTATAGACGTTGGAACACATTTTCTTCCCACCGATAAATATTCCCAAGTTAGCAATTTGGTACGTTGCTAATGATTTTTCAGAAAATATGGAGCTATTATGAATTAATTAAGCACGTCATTCAATCAAATTTACAAATTACCATAACATATGAAATAAACTTTCAAGTAAAGAAAAATCATTAGCGATGTATCAAATATCCAATAAGTATGAATTGCCAATATTGTATGAATGCACATGAACTTATTAAAATTTTATGTAATGGCAAGATCAACTAATAAGATATTACTAAATATTAAAGTGATATTATACAAGCACAAAGTTGATCTTAGAAAGAGGAATCTCCTTGGAGTTTCCCCCTAGGGTGCCTTCCTTGTGAGAGGATAGGTTGGCCTTGAGCAAAGATAAGTTTGCTGAAGGTCAAAGCTCTCTTCACTAGGTTATTATAAAATTAGTGTTGAATTTAGTGGATTTACGACAATAGAAAACATGTATTCAAACATAAAATCACAAGAATAAATACATTGCTAGATTAGAGCTTCTTGAATCATTCTACACGTTTATGCTTACTAAAGTTTTAGATCTTTAATTTAAAGTAATAGAACAACAGGCTTAAATATCTACTGAATGAAATTGAGAGTAAAAAACATATACTAGCTAGGTACTTAAGCAAACCAAATAGTAAAATTTCCTAAGAACACAATAAACCACTAGATCAATGAGTTAAAATTTGAAAATCATTAGGATCTTGAGGGATTACGTCTTAAGTTCTTTGTTAGTATGGTGTTAAAATGTGTCTAAGGAAGGGAGAGCAATTTTCTTCCCAATTAGGTTCTTAGGGTTTTAAATTATAAGGATTCCATGTAGTTGGAAAAACAGAGATGTAGTAATAAAATTAGATTGGAAGAAAGTTGGAATATAAAAACAATTAATTTAACCAAGTGCCTTAGTCAGAAATAAAAATTTGGGCATGGAGTTGAGAAGCCTCCCAAGTGATGGCAAAGTAGTCATCAAGAGTGGAGGTCAAGACAATTCCACTCATTTGTTAGGAAAATATAAATCCAAATCTTCACTCCGACTCTTGATGGGAACTTGAAAAGAACATGGAGGACAAAGCAATCCAAATCCTAGACTTGTTGTGCATCAAGGAGGTTAGTGAATGAGTAAATATGATTAGACACTAATGTAAATGAAGGACAAACAAGATCTAATCCAAGTAAAAAGGGCTAATCAATTCAAAACTCGATTTATATTTAATCAAAATGAAAATCCAAAAATTACCTTAGGCCCTTGTGAAGAGCCTCCTTCTACCAAGAGAGCAAATCCCAATCACATGCATACAAAAATTGAGAGCATAAGAATCACCAGACAAACTAAAGGAGTGATTATATTTTTAGCATTTCAACCCTTCCAAAAGGATTTCACCTCCCCTTTAATAGCCTAAGGGGGAGAATTAAAACCTAGATGGAAGAGGAAAAAGTAGTTATACTAAGTGATTATCTTAATGAGAGAGATGCTACATCAATTGTCTAGTTTCATCTTGTTACAACAATATTTTTGAGATAAGGTAAATCCTCCTCCTTTAGAGGGGCGAATTCCTCTTTGACCTATCAATAGTAGTAAAATAATGCAAAAAACCGTGGGTATTTTTGAAACCATGGGGAAATACCATGAGAAAGGTGAATACCACATGCTAATACCATGATCTATCCTCTTAAGCCAAGTAGTTGGATAAAAATGTCTCCTTGATCCATGTGAAATAGTAGTAATGAAGGTCTGGGATCTAATCTTCAATTGAGATTGAGGTAAGATGATCCCAATAAGCCTCCACGGTGCCTCAACATGTGTTCCCAAGTGCCACATAGGCAAACTGACCTATCCAGGAGAAAAGTAGTAATCCTCACATAAATTAGTAAAGTGCACCTCAACTTCAAATTATAACATAAAGTGCACTTAGATAGCCTCTAGTAATAATATTTACCTCCACTTAGGCAAACCATAGTATTAACTTGTATTAGTTGCCAACCTGATGAAATATGCATGTAAACCCCCCTACCAGTTGAAAATAACTTAAAGAGGGGATCATTAGACTATCCAAGGGCATGGATGGATATAAGAGACAAATGGGTGACCAAAAAGTCAAAGTCATTGTGCATCTGGTTTCTAGATCATAGCCATGCACATTCATGAATTCTGCAGGCTACTCGTTGAGTACTATCTGAGTAACCCCTATGGATTTGACCAAACTGGAGTAATGTTCTACCATGCAACCCTGGAAACTGATAATATGGCCAAATAGGTATCCAAATCCATCAGTAAATTTGGAAAATATTGAGTATATCAAACCTATGCATGTTCATGAAAATTCATGACTGTAGAACACTAAGCAATGTAACCACCACCTTTTGGAAGTGATTGATATGAGGAAGTAGTGATCAATCTAATGGCATATACTTCAATAAGTATCCAAATTGGTATATCCAAATATGTGCTCAAAATGCATAAATCCCATTTACAATAGAATATATGATATTAGTCCCTCAGTGAATTGGATTGGATGCTATACAACACTGATCAACTGGAAGTTTTCTAAATATCTAATAATGGCAAGTTGACGATACTGCAATGTAAGAAGAGAATGTCTTTGGTGGACTAGTAGACATAGATGCAATTTATCATACAAGTGAGATATCATATAGTTATTCATGATAAATATAATGATATACCAAAGAACCATACATATCTTCAAAAAGGTTCCATGAGATAAATGATCTACAAACAAACCAATACCATAACAACATCAAAGTATTTACAAGGATTGTTGTCTTCTTTGAGGTGGATATAGATTACTCAACCTAGTTTGGACAAGTGAGGTGGATATAAATGATCCATCTGTAAGTTTCATTAGTAGTACCAACAATAGGGAATTTTTTAACAAAAGAGTGTGTTATGACCTACCTTTTGCTTTTGCGTAGGATTAGTGGATCGAAAGGAACCGGCCCTAGTTTTACACCTTTTTGGGATACGAATAATGACATGGCCTTAGCTCTATTGCCAACAAACATCCATTGCCTCGACAAAGTTGCCTTAGTAAAGCACATAGTGCAAATAGGCCTTATAGTGCTACAAGGAAAATGTCCATAGCCTCGACAAAAGTTCCCTATCCTTCCACCCACTAACCGTTTTATTACTAGGGAATTTATTTGGATCTCAGGAGAAGGCATCCCTCAACTATAGTTCTTCTTGAATATTGATTTCCAGCCACAAGGATCTACTTAAAAGTTTCCTATACCGAGGTTTCACTACATCACAACAGACCCAAGACATAGGGAAAACATGGAGAAACACATGGTGAAAGAGTTACAAAGGGGGAGAGCAAGAGTGAGTTTATCAATTTTAAACCCTTAGGATGCAGACCAATTAATGAAGTGAAGTGGATGAAATGTGATTGGATAGAGATGGAAATCCTTGTAAAAACCAAGAGTCGTTTTGGTTCAATGGTAAGCAAGTAAATCAAGAATCCTTTACCCTCATCAACCTATGGGTGGTACTGCTAATTGTACTCATCAAGCAACCAATACATCATGTAGTAGCAACAATATGAAGTACAACATTAATAATTATACATCATCTGGCATAGTATAGACGTAGAAAATGGAATATATACATGATCATCACATCATCATATCACTGGAATCATATAGAAGGCCCAACTAGAAGCGTAAATGGGTCACAATAGTCTGGGATATATCCTCATGTAGTAGCAAAAAAATAGTTTCAAAAGTATGCCCACAAAATATGGAATTACATGCACTATCGAGACCTTTTCATATAGACTTGAGTTTAACTGCACTAATAACATTGGCAACTATGATCCCTTAAGTCTAGGATTAGAATTGGCTTAAGAGATGGGAATAAAATGTTTAAAGGTGATCGACGATTCTAATCTCATTGTGGCACAAGTGAAAAATTCATTTGTTAGATATAGAAACGTAGTATTAGATATTTTTGCAATTGAAGTGATGCCTAGAGATGAAAATGCTCTAGTTGATTCGGTGGCAGTAGTAGCTACAACCCTATAACCCTGTGAGGAGTTGAATTCTAGAGTGCAAAATGGAACCATTTTTAGACCAATTGTTCCAAAAAACTTTGAACATTGGCAAATATTTCACAATGATGCCAAAATTATCCAATTCCTAAACAATTTGCAAGAAGTTTTAGAAAACCAAGGGAAGATGAAATTAAGAGTGGGAACATAAAGATAAAAGATTTGACAAATAATAAAGTTCCTTGTGGACTAGTGCCCCTAGAAAGAATGATAGACATGACATGTAAAAGGGAAAACAAGAAGATGATCAATCTAAAGAAGTATTTGAAATCAATATTCCGCCAAATACAAGTCCCAAGATTATCAAAACAGGAAAGAACACTTCTTCAAAAGAATGAAGGGATATAGAGAATTTGATTCAGGAATACAAGGATGTCTCTAATTGGTCATATGATTTAAAGGCTTATAAGGGAGACATAATCTAACACACAATTCCTTTAAAAGAAGGGTAAAACAATTAGGCAAAAACAAACATTAATTCAAATATGGCTTCTTTGATTCAGAAAGAACTACAAAAAACGTTGAATGCAAAATTCATAGCCCCCACTAGGCATTCATCTTGGGTGGAAAATTTGGTTGTAGTTCGAAAGAAGAACAATGAGATACACTTGTGTGTTGACTTTAGGAACCTTAACCAACTTTCTCTTAAGACAATTACCCTTTGTCAAAAATGGAAAATCTATTGCAAAGAGTAAGGATGCTTTCTATGTTGGATGGTTTTTCAAGCTACAACCATTCATTGGTAAAGAAGGAAGACCAACATAAGACTACATTTACCACCTCATGGGTAACCTTTGAGTACTTGCGAATGCCCTTTGGTATTTTTAATGTTGGGTCCACGTTTCATAAAGATATGGACTTTGTTTTCCAAGATCTAATTAGAGAAATAATTGAAAATTATTAAGATGACTTAACCGTGTTTTCAAAAGAAAGGAAGGCTCATATCCATCATCTAAGGAAGGTTTTTGAAAGATGTAGAAAATATGGAATCTCACTAAATCCAAAATTGTCAATATTTGGTGTAGACCAAGGAAAGTTGTTGGGCCATATTGTTTCTTAAGATGGTATTTGTATCGACCTAGACATAGTAGATTCCATAAGGAAGATTTCTTTCCTCGATAATAGAAAGGCATTTGCAATCATTATTTGGTAAGATAATTTTCTTCTATAGCTTCACCCTAAATTTCATGCAAATTGTTAAGCCAATGACTAGCCTATCAATGAAAGTTTCCTTGTTTAAATGGGATTACAATACTCAAAAGGCATTTAAGGAAATCAAACATGCTATCACATATGTATCAATCCTTGTTACCCTAGATTATTTTCAAAATTTCATCATATTTTCCTTTTCCTTAGAATTAATATTACTTATTAACTTTAAAAATCTTGTTTATAACTTGTTGCAACAATTCACAAGGAACCAAGAAGCCATCCAAGAAAGAATTAATCAACTAGTGGAATGGGAAGAAACTAGGAAAGCATCTTTTAATCAAATGATAAAGAATCAAGAATGGATAAAAGGAGCATTTGACCAAAAGTCTCACCAAAGAGCCTTGGTAAAATAACTCTTATTCATGTGGGATTAAAAAAAGAATGAGCCTGGTATGCATAAGAAGTTTGATAGTCTATGGGTTGGTCCTTATAAAATTGAAAAGATGTCTGGAACAAATTCTTCTTGTCTTATTATCCTTGATGGGGATAAGTCCCCTTTGCTAGTTAACAAGGAGCATCACAACCTTTATTTTCACCAATGGTGTTTGATATTAGAAATAGTGATAGAGTAGGATGAATAAGCTTGTTCCAAGCAGTAGATAGATAGCCTTTCTATATGCATTTTTTTATCTTGTTGTGTTTCTTTTGTTTTACTTGACATCGTGAAATGATAACTTTTAGTTGCATATTATATTTCATCTTTTCTTCAAAGTAATATATATATATTCACCAGAGAATGCATTCAATAATTTGTGAAGGAAGTTTAGTTTTGATGTCATTATAGGAGGCCTACTTCCACTAATCTGTGAGTGGGTTTTTGAAGGAGGCTCAGTTTTACTATCATGGTTAGTAGGATGACTCTATTTTCTATATGGAGGGGTGATTTTTGTTGTTGTATGAAGCAGGGAAAATTTTATTTGTTGTACGAAGCAGGGAAATTTTTACATTATGATGCATTATGTGAAGGACTCAAGGGGGTTGCATTATTGTTGTGTGAAGGAGGTATGCCAATTGCTTAAATATATGCTTTTGATATCTTTTTCCATATTAATTTTAGTGTTTATTAAATTTTTTATCAATTTGATTACATATGAAAGGTTGAGTTTTTAAACTTTCAATCAATCTGTTAGATTATTATCCATGGCTCATAATCTAAATCTAAGAGGCCTCTTGATCAAGCATGGGAACATATATGGGTGGATGCAAATGATGGAAAGAAAGTCAAGTGAAAATATTGTTTGAATAGTATGTTTGTGTGAATAAACTAGTTGAAACACCACCTAGCAAGGATCCCATGCAAAGATGCCATAGATTGTGATAAATACCTTACAAAAGTCACAATCCAAATGCAAGTTATTTTGGATAACATTAGAGAAGGAAATGCAAGGAGAGTTAGGATGAAGTGAGAAGTTGTAAGAATGGGTAGATCTCAAATGCCACTTCCTATTAATCACTCGAGTGTTACACTAAGACCAAGAATCACATCTGTGACTTTCTTCCTTCCTCGCATAACCCCAAGAACTCAATTGATCTTGGAGAATTTTAACAAAAATAAGAGGAAGAAGGCAACTAAGGAAATGGGAAAGTTCTAATACTAGAACAACCTATCATTTAACATCATGAACTCTCCTTTTCATCAGCCACTATATGATATTGCAAGAGTTGGCCTTCCATACAAAACTCCCTCTTATAGTACACTTAGGGAAAAAGAGTTAGATGAGGAGTTACACTGTGTCAAGGCACAATTGGAAGGCCTTAAAATTTTAAGGGATAGTACTAGTTGCACCATTATGTTAGATGGGTGGAGATATCAAAAGAATAAAGCAATACTCAATTTTCTTGTGCACACCTTAAAGAAACCATGTTCCTAAAAGCCATTGATGCATCCTCACATGTAAAGGATGAAAATATGATATTTTTATTGCTCACTACGGTTGTGGAAAAATTTGAGATAAAACATGTTATCTAAGTAATAACAAACAATGTTGTAAATTATGTGGTGATTGTTAAATGATATGTAATAAATATCCAGTATTTTTTGGACCCTTTGTACTACCCATTGTAAATATTTGATTTTGAAGGACATGGCATAGAAGTTGGAGTGGGTGCATGCTAGTGTTCATGGATGCAAACAAATACCGAAGTTCCTTTGAAACCATGCTTGGGTGTTAAGCCTTATGAGAGTGTTCACAAAGGACAAGCTCATTCGTTCAACTATCACACACACACACACACACACACACACACACACACACACACACACACATATAGAGGAGATGGTGTCTGCAGAAATACTAGAAGGCAATGACACGGAAATACAATTGGCAGACTATAACAATGATCCTCCGATCGGAATTATCATTTTTTATTTTGCAAGTTTCTATTAGCATGGGGAGGATTGTTCTAGGATGATTAGGTAAGGGGAATTCTTCATGATGGGCAATTTTTCTATCTTAGGACATACCTTTTTTTTAACTTTATTTTTGGTTGGAGTTGGGAACTTATATATTCATCACTCTTGGGACATTCCACTCTAAGGATCCCTAGTTTTAGATGTAAGGCACTCTCACTTTGAGAATTGAAGAATTGAACCTGGGAAGCGATGGAAAAATCATATTGATTTACCACTTAACCATAGTTCATCCTACCAAAGCTCATCCCACAAATTTTTATATCTTATAACTTTCCTTGGATAACCATTCAGAAGGGCATCCAAAGGTCACATCCGAGGGCCTGAAAAATGGGCCTTTACTCTCTAACAACTTAGGGGCTAATGATGGACTAGTGGCATCATATCAAATTAATGATTTGATCCTATTGATCCCATTAGTAGAGGAATTTAATGCAAATATTAATCTGTGCATTAATGCTTCCTTAGTTACCAAACCCCTCATCCCATATTTGGCACTAGAAGAAGTGGATCGACCTGCCCTAATAGATGTTTAGGAATTTGGGTTTTGTTGTTCTATCTATTGGATTTTGATGTAGGAGCATCTTTGGGCTTAGGAAATCCGCATCAACATTTTTTTTAAATTTCTGTGTAAGAAGATTTAGGAGGAATAAGGACAAGTACAACTCCTTGGTTGTTGGTCCTCTACATTAAAACCTTGTTGTTACAACCGTGATGTTACTTTGTGCTGCTACAACTCCATGTTATAACAATTATTCCTTTTACAATAGTGCTGCTACAACTCCATGTTGCAATAACTCAGAATTCCAAAACAATGATGTTACTTCTATTGTGCCACTACTCAAGATGTGATTCTTGCAATCAAATTCAGTCAATTGGTTCCATAGGATTGTTCGTTCCAAATGATGAATGACTGTTGGGAAGAAAGGGAAGCTAAAAAGGAAAGGATGAATAGTTGAATGTTGATTACGATTCATCTTTCGGAAGTTGGGTATTCTAGAGGGAAGAAGAACGAAAGGTTGCAAGTTTAGAGAAATGGTTGGGTAATAGGGAAGATAGAACAAAGGAGAGAGGGCACTCGTCGAGGAGGAAGTTACAACTTAATACAGAACATACAATTAACCAGTTCATCATCAAAATATAACCGAGATGTTAACCTACATGTGGATGTAACAATCTATGATTTATGCAAGAGAAAGGATTGGTTGGTTGTAGTAATTCAATGATTGTATTGTGATTCTTCTATTCCAGAATTTAAATAAACAACATTTAAACTTTTGTTATTCGATAAATGTATGAGTTTTTCTATGTACTATGAAGGCAAAGCACAGCCATGTAGCTGTTAGTTGGGTTATAGGGTTATGGTTTGCACCAAGCTGTATTAGAGCGGGTTTTTCTCAAGGATTTGTGCCTATATTTGCTTTTGTGAGACAGGGTAATAGAATGCATGTTCATGGTGGTTTCTCAAAAAAAGTGCTGAAGGGTCAAGTTGGGATACAAAACCAGGAGTGAGTTTTGTGGATGTTGGTGAGACATATACAACTTGTAAGACTTCTGTTGTGAAGGAGAGGAGCAGGATGAGGAGATGCAGGAAATTGAGAATTGGAATTTTGAGATGGAAAAAAAAGGAATTGGAAAATCAAAGGAATGGGAACATTGAAGCAGATTCAAAGTCAAAAGAGGAAATTGAAGAAGAACAAGATAGTGATTAAAGAGACCCAACAACTAGGCTAATTTAATATTTGAGTAACATAGGTAACACAAGAGTTGAGATCTCCTATTATGATGTAAATACGAGAGTTGATGTTCTTGTTGATTGGATTGGGTAAAAGCTTGAAATATATTTTGAGTATGAAAATGTCCAAGACCCGAATTGAGTGAGATTTTCCATTACAAACTTGAAGGTCATGCGACATTATGATGGGATATGATGCAGAAGTATAGAGTGAATAATTAGTTGGAGAAGATTAGAACTTGAAAGATGATGGTCAAAAATCTTAAGGAGAATTTTTTTCCTATTGATTACCAAAAGACATTGTATAGAGAAGTCCAGAACCTCAGATAGAGAGAGATATTTGTTTGAGAATATACTGAAGAATTCTTTAGGCTGTCACTTTGAGCAAGTATTAAAGAGCTAGAATTTCAATGGGTTGCGAGGTATGTGAATGGATTAAAGTATTTGTTTAAATATCAAATGACTACAAAATATTTGTGTACTATTGATTAATCCTATCAAGTTTCCTTGAAGGTAGAAGAAAAGATTGATAGGAAAAAACAACACAAGGGTAGAGGAAGAGATTCTAGAGGGAGAGGTAATACCAAGACTTTTAAAAGGGGGCGAGGAAGAATAATAATCTACCAATGGTCAAAGTGGTAGAGGAGGAGATAATGCAATGAAAGTAAGAGGAGGATTTGGAAGAGGAAAACACAAGTATTTGATTACTTGTTATCGTTGTGGATTAGAAAGCCACAAGAAAGCCGAATTCTCAGATGGACAAACTTCAGGGAGAAGAGGTGAAGCACGAATACAAGTCACATAGGCTGGTGAAGCTTCTGTTGTTGGAGAAAATGTACCTATACTTCAAAAATAATAAGGTGAGAAATTGATGTTTCAACGAGTGTCGCTTAAATATGAACAAAAGGAAGTAGAAGAACCATAACAAAGAAATAAAGTTTTTAAAAATAAATGTAAGATCCAAGGAAAGTGTTGTTATTTGGTTATATATAGTGGGAGTACCAAAAACTTGGTGTTCACTAAAGTTATGGAAAAACTAAAATTGAAGAGGTTGGTCCATCCAACTCCTTACTGTGTTTCATGGTTAAAAAGGGGACAACATGTGACTATGACTAAGCATTTTTTGTTAATATTTTAGATGGGAAGTCTTCGAGAGAAAGTATTGTGTGATGTGGTTGAGATGGATGTGTCACTTATACTCCTTGGAATACCATGGCTATTTGACCAGCAAGTTCACCATGATGTTAAGGAAAACACCTATGAGTTCAAGAAAGATGGAAAATGGTATAAATTGATCCCAATGCTGGAAAATGCAATAGAAGCAGTAGGAATTTGTGTTGATACAAGCACTAGTAACATCGAGATTATGCTATGGTCCACTAAGTATTTTTTGCAGGAAGAAAAAAGTGCAGCATTTTTTTTAGTAGTGATCCCAAAAGAAGTGAAAGATGAAGGGAAGTCAAATGTTATACCAATAGAATTAAAAACTTTATTGGATGAATTCAAGGAGATTATTGTTGATGACTTACTGAAGGGATCACCCTAGGTGAGAAGTATCTCTCATAAAATTTATTTAATTCCTCGATCAAGTTTACCAAACAAGGCACCATATAGAATGACTCATGTAGAGAGTGAAGAACCGAATATATAGGTGTATGAGTTGCTTGATTGAGGGCTGATTAGAGAAATTTTAATCCCATGTGCAGTGCTAGTAGTGTTGACTCCAAAGAAAATGAGAGAGTGGTCGATGTGAATAGATTCATAAGCCGTTAATTGTATTACCATTAAGTACCGAGTTCCTTTACCAAGGATAAAGGATCTTATGGACTATTTGAGTGGGGTTGCATAGCTCACAAAGATTTATTTGAAGAGTGGTTATCATCGAATCCAGATACTAGAAGGTGATGAGCGGAAAACCACTTTTAAGACAAAAGATGGTTTGTTCGAATGGTTGGTTATGCCATTTGGTCTAATTAATTCTCCTAGTACATTTATAAGGCTTATGTATGAAGTATTGAAACCATTCTTTGGAAATTTTGTTGTAGTATACTTGGATGATATTTAATTTTCAGCAAAAACAAGGAAGAACACTTGAGGCATGTGAGACAAGTGTTGCAGTGGTTGAAAGAGAAAACGTTGTTGATCGACTTGAAGAAATGTACATTTTTGCAGACAAAATTAGTGTACTTGGGATTTTCAATTTCCAAAGAAGGATTGAAGATGGATTTTAGAAAGGTGAAGGGCCAAGCTATTTTAGATTGGCCAACACACGATCCACTTTTGAAGTGAGAAGCTTCCATGGATTAGCAAGTTTCTACTGGAAGTTCATTAGAAACTTTAATCAATTTTTTGCACCTCTTACTGAGTGCATGAGGAAGGGAAATTTTGAGTGGGCAGCTGCAGCAACAAAAGAATTCATAGATTTGAAAAGAAGGTGATGTAGAAACTTGTTTTGGCACTTCCAAACTTTAACAAAGTATTTCAAGTTGACCATGATGTAAGCAAGAATGCAATTGGATTAGTTTTAAGCCAAGAAGGGAGACCAATAACATTTTATAGTGAAAAGTTAAATAATAGCAAAATAAATTATTTTGTGTATGATCAAGAATTTTACGCTATTGTGCAGGCTATGAAGAAGTGGAGACACTATTTGATTCCCAAATAATTCGACTTGTTTATTGATCACAATGCACTTCAATACATCAACAATCAAGGTACGTTTAATCAAAGACACTCTAAATGGGTTGAGTTCTTACAAATTTTTATCTTTATTTTTAAGCATAGGTATGGAAAGTCAAACAAAGTGGTAGATGCTTTGAGTAGGTGAGTGTTGTTACTTAACACTTTATCAATGGAAGTGGTGAATTAGGAAAGCATGAAGGAATTGTACGAAGAAGATGCAAACTTTGGAGAAGCCTGGAAAGCTTGTAAATAACTATGGAGTGTAGATAGATCCATGTTCCTTGAGTATCACATCCAAGAGCAATTCTTGTTTGAAAATCAATAGTTGTGCATTCCTCAAGGTTCAACAAGGAATAATATTGTTAAAGAGCTACATGGTGGATGCCTAAGTGAAAATTTTGGAATGGATAAGACCTCAACATTGATAAAAGAAAGGTGCTTTTGGCCTAGCATCAAAAAGGGTGTTATAAATTTGTTGAGTTCTATAGGGTTTTCCAATTAGCAAAAGGTAGAAATCAAAATACAGGATTGTATACTCCATTTCTAGTACTTGAAAGGACATGGGAATATGTGAGCATGGAGTTTTTCTTGGGGATGCCTCGGACACAAAGGAAGCATGATTCTATGATGGTTGTATTATATCGGTTTTTAAAAATAGCACATTTCATAGTGTGCATGAATACTAGTGATTCTATTGCAGTGGTTGTTTTATTCTTCAAACGAGTTGCGAGACTTCATGGTTTACCCTGGAGTATTATTTCAGATCGAGACTCAATATTTCTTGGTCATTTTTGGCGGAAACTTTGGAATAAAATGGGATCCAAGTTGTTGTATAGTTCATCCTATCACCCACAAACAAATGGACAAACTGAAGTGGTGAACATAAGCCTTGGAAATTTATTGAGAAGTTAAGTGGTGAAAATCCTAAACAATGGGATATGGTCTTGGAACAAGCATAATTCACTTATAATGATTCGATGAATAGATCAACCGAGAAGAGTCCTTTCCATATTGTTTATGGCAGGTCACCAAAAGTAATTGTGTATTTGATAAAGTTACCAAATTTGGAAGAGAGAAAGAGTGGTGATGCAAGTGATTTTACAGATAGTATTCATGAAATTCATGAACATGTAAAGAAGAGGCTACAACAAAGTAATGGCAAGTACAAAAGGAGGGAATATTTGCAAAGGAGAATAAAAGTGTTTGAGGAAGATGAATTGTTAATGGAACATTTATGGAAGGAAATATTCCCCAGGGATAGATAAATAAACTAAAGTACAAGAAGATAGACCCATGCATAATTCTAAGGAATATTTCTAAAAATGCGTACAAGTTAGAATTGCCAGAGGACTTGGATATCTATCTGATATTCAATGTTGCATATTTGTATGAATTCCATGAAAGAAAAGAGAGTGATGAGGAAGGTATGTCAGATGAATGAAAGTAGTAAAACTTGTGGAAGAAATGGAAGAAATTTTGGCCACAAGAGTTGGTAAAGAAACTCATCGAAAGAAGTATTTGGAATATTTATTCAAATGGAAAAACAGAGGATTAGAGGATGCATCGTGGGTTTCTGAGCCTAATTAAACATGCCTGTGAGATTCCTTAACTTGATACAGCTATCACATGACTTGGAAGTTCATGTTCTTCTTACCAAGAGTGTATGATGCAGGAGCATCCTTTGGCTTGGGAAATCTGCATCACCTAAAAACATTGTATTTCCATGTAAGTGTTATATCATGATTTTACAAAGCTTATCTATCATGCTTTGATGGCCTTCCCATGTCCCTATGTAGACTCATTATACCCCATTTTCTCAATATAGTCCCGATTCTTCAATTTAATCCTTAAAAATACATTTTTGAATATACACGCGGGTCAATAGTTGTACATCTCGCGTATACGTATCTTGCATCATTATAACCTGCATACATCAAGTTTTATGCAACAAAAAAAAACGGAGTTTTCCTCATCAAGTAACGAATATCTTGATCCTTGGCCTTCCATATGCCTTTAAACACTTCGATTCGACCCTCGATTTCCCATTTGAGGGCTATATATTAAGCCATTGTGAAGCATTGAGGGAGAGGAAAAAACTTGGAGACTAAAGGAACTATAGAGAATTTTTCCCCATTTCCATATGCTTGAGTCTACATCCCTTTGTCCTTGTTGATATAACTCTTTGTGTTCATCTCCCAAGATCTCTATTGTTTTTTGTGAGATTTCCTTGCTATGGAGGACTGAAGTGGTGAAGGCCCGAGTGGAGGAACTTGGTTTCTCTGTTTCGACAAGGTGCCGACAAAGGTTGTCATATTGCATCTCTACTTTATATTAATAGAAATATCCATTTCTCATCCAAATTTCATGCACAATTGTTTATATTTATATCCATGGGTGTAATTGCTTTATACATGTTTAGATGGATTATAGTAGTTTGAATGCTAACACTTAATATATTTTATGCTTGGACATATATTTGTTGTTTAGGGGAAATTGTAGAGACAAGATTTTGATCATGAGCTCAACAATGGTCTTCTTGAAACATCTAGTTGAGGTGTGGACGATTTCCCTTAGTTGTTAACTTCTTTAATTTATCTAGCATATTTGAGAGTGGATGTGATTTCGGGTGTCATACCGTCTGTTGTGGTCCACACCAAGCCATAGGAATATTTTCCCTGTAACAAAATTGGCGGTTTAGCTGGGGAAATCTCCTTTTTGTTGGGGTTTTTGGGTGCATTTTTTCTCTAATTGCTCTATGTTCCTTTGCATTTCTGTGTCGCATTTGGTAGTGTATTCATCAATTGACAGTTTCTTAGAGTGGATTGGCCCTTGGCTTGCTTTTTTACCACCTTCTTCCTTATATATGCAGGTCACAATACTGACAGTCATGTATATATAGTGGTTGTGCTCTATTAGGTTGCATACATATGTTGTTGTTCTCTGAATAGTCGCATACAACTCAAATTTTGATTGGTATCTTGGTTTGAGAAATTTTTGGGTGGGTTGTGAGTGCTGCTCGGTCATCCAGGGTATTTACTCTATTTGTTGGCTGCTTCTTTTGTGAATGGAAACTTTCTTTTGTTAACTTTTTTAGGGAAGTTGTTCATGTCATTTTATCCTTTTTTTTTTGCTTTTAGTGCATGAGTCATTGAGTCTTGGCATCTTGCTTGGCTTGTGTCTTTATTCTTGCTCCAGGGGATGAGAGTTTACTGGTTCTTTTTTGCATTTTCATTCCCTTATGTTGAAAATACAAAAATATTGGCATTGTTGCATATTCATTTGCATTGAAAGAAGCAATTGCATTGGTTTGCTTGGAATGGAATTAGTCAAGGATTTCCGATTAAAGAAATGTTGCATTCACATTTGAAAGGAAAATAATTGTATTTTCACTTCATTTAATGGTATACCATCTTTTCATTTGGAAAGCAAAATCACACTTGTCATTGTTTTCAGGTGTGCATATACTTTTATCACTGAGTCACAACATCACTAGTTTCATGATCATGTCCCTTGAGTAATCACATGCTATTAAAATGAACGATTAATTTAAAATTAATTAGAAGATTTTATCTTGTAGGATGCACCAACAAGCTTAGGTTCTAGAGTCTTGGAATAGGATTTTGTGAGTAAACTTCTCCAAGATTGTAAAACAAAAAAATTAGGTGTCTGACCCAGGAGAGGTGAAATCCTTGCTATAATTGGTGTTCTCATGAATATCCTCTCACACAAGAGATAATCATGAGGAAACATGCACGTTGATTGTGGGGATATCCCTCCACTACCTTTAGTGAGCGTCATATATATTTCTAGGATGTTATTCGTGTATGGGGGATTTTGAGATACCTTTGGTTCTTTCAAGCTTCAGGATTAGTTACCCTTCCCATAAGGTGGATCTCGCCTATGACTGTCCCCCTGAGCATTGATTATATTGATTTGACCTTAGTTTCTTTTCCTAGGTACCTCATGGGGTTCTTGCAAAGGTTATTTTGTAGGTGTCCCAGTTAGGTAGGGTTTGGACAACACAATCGTTGTATGTCTTGAATATGAGGGCCATTATAATTGGTTGCACACCATTGCTTGTAGTGTATGGGAGTCTTCAGCCTCTCCTAGGAAAGGAATACCTATTGCATTTGGTAGCTCATTTGATCCTCATACCTTATTTGTGTGCATTTATCCTAACTTACTTAGGGGTGTGCTCTTTGTTTGCTAGTTTAATTTAGGGATCATGGTTATTTGAGTCTCTTTTGGTAGTGTCATCATGGATCAAGATCCATATCTCTTTCAGTCTCGTTGTTTAGCCGGTTTACCACCCTTTCACTGTACTCATCCTCTTTCCAATAGGCAGAGACGTGAGATTGGTCATCTTTCTTGTAGAGGTATTATTAGACCTTTTTCAATGAGTAAAACTTCGTAGACCTCAGACTTCCCTCCATCCCCTTCATCTTCCATGCAAGGAGGAGCCTTTTGGACTTCTTCTTTGTCTACCTCATGGGTCCTTAGGACTCTGGTCTATACCGTCCCTCATACGACTGGTCCTTCCCACCCTATAGGAATGAATCCTTTTGATTTCACAGACCATGTCCCCCATTTCTCCTTGGGTGGGTCAGGTGCTGAGACTCGGTCTGTTCCCTTTAGTTCCAATACTTTTATACTTAGCATGCCATATGTTTTAGAGCGTATTTTGTCATCCATTCAAGAGCATAGCACAAACCATGGTGTTGGAATCGGGGGCATGTCATCCCCTTTCATTGCATACCAGTTCGAAGGGGGTCATAGTCCTCCTTCTACACCGTTTGTTGGGGGGTGGCCACCCCCTTCATCCAATCATCACATTAGTTTTCATCCTATTATGATTGGTGATGGAGATGTGAACATTGGATCTATGACTTACATCTCTTCCTTCGTCCCATTGCCCACTACACCTATTACTTCAAATGTGTTTCTTATGATGAATCCTCCTCATATTCAAAGTGGGCCCTTGGGAGGGCATTTTATTGTGTGTATGGGTCCCCCATCATCAGGTATCCTCTTATCGGGAGGCTTCGTGCCTCCTCATATGTTTGGGGGCAATTTGTTTCATTAAATGATTAACTGTGGTAATATTCCCCCCAATGCCCAAGGAATTCTTTACATGAAAATACCCATCCACCCTTTCATGGATCATATGGGAGGAGGTTATTACCTGACCGATCAAGGTCATGGCCTTTACCAGAGCCATCCTTTCATGGGGGCATGGAATCAAATGTTGTAGCATAGTATCCCTTTTTTAGCTACGTTGAATCTTCTTGACTTATCCAGACTCATGAATGACCTGGTGTGTCATGATTTGGCATGGCCTCCGATCCCCACTAAGATACCTTCTGATATTCCAAAGTTTGAAGGTAAGAAGGGTGAGGATCTAGGTGATCATGTTACGGATTTTCATTTCTGGTGCTCTTTGAATTCCCTGAATCATGCTTCGATTCGATTAAGATTGTTTCAATGCACCCTTATGGGTCCAACTCCAAAATGGTATATAGAGCTTCCTGGGGGAACATAAAGGAATTTCAATGATTTTTCCATGGTATTCCTTAGTCAATTTTAGTTATTGGTTCTCTATGATGTTGGTACCGAGCTCTTGTCGAATTTTTGGAAAGATAAATCCATGCACATTTATGACCATTATGAGGAGTGGTGTAGATGAAAGCGATTAATTAAATTCTACATTCCACCAAAATTCTTGATGTAATGGTTCCTTTGGTCCTTTATGTCATATATTGCGAATGATGTTTCAACTTCTGGGTATCTACTGAGGAACATACCATTTTTTGAGCTCAGCGGTTAGATTTGATATATGCTCAGTCCGGTTTCTTCTATGATATTATCTCTGAAGCGTCGAGTTCAAAACTTGATCCTAATTTTAAACTTGGGCCACATGCTAACGAAATTGTCGGCTCTGTGAGTGCAAAATATGTGGACCAGGTTACGAACCAAATGCAAAGTTTGGCTCTTAACCAGTATACAACCATGCAAGCTATGACATCGTCCATCCCCACCCAATCAGAGGATGTTCACATAGCGCAATCATCGAACCAAAATAGTAACCAACATTCTGGACGAAATAGGAAGAAAGGGAAGCACAATAAGAAGGGTGGGAATAAGAAGGAGAATGTCATTTATGACAAGAAGATTAAACAAAAGGTCAAATTCCCATGTAAGATTTGCGGAGGAGACCATCTCACGCACTTGTACCCTAGGATTGAGGTTGCCATGATTTTTTTCACACATATCCAAACTATGCTAACCGATCCCCTTTCGCATAGTCAAAATATGAATTTGAGGACTCTGGCCACCAAAAGTGGCAGGAGTTAAACCCCACCAATTTCAAAAAAAAAACATGGTGTTAGCACTCAAAATTTTTCTTAGGCTCTATCAAGTAAACCCCAAGGTAACCACAAACCACTTTAGGTTGGAAGTTAGTCTTTTTCAACCCATAGAGGGCTCTATCTGATATATCAGTCACCCTAAGGTCACTGTAGCAGCTAATTATGCAATAAAACAATGGCTAGGTTCAAAATGGGACAAAGATTGATAAATTCATAGGTTGTGGTTTGAAAACCGAGGGAAAATTTCCATTGGGAAATGGAGTCAATTAGCATATACTTGTTTAAGATGCAAGAGATTAGCTTTGAACAGAACAATGATGAAGGCAAGGTAGACACCATTTTTTTTTACATTAGGCATCTGCAGGATGGTAGTAGATTAAGGAATACACTCCATTAAAACAAAACATCTAACAAGGATGAATTTTGTAATAACTTTAGAAGAAAAAATAAAAAATGTTTGAATTCGATGAAGTAGAGCATCAAGGGATGAATTCCAGTTCACATACTCTCACTCAAACATGAAATAAAAATACAGAATGGAGTGGAACTTTAGGAAATACAATCACATAAGAAAGTTACATACTAAAAAAACAACATCACAATAATCTCTGCCTTGAAAAGTTTAAATCCTTTCTTCTTTGCAATTTTATTGATATCATGGATTGAAACAATACCCAATAGCTACAATGTAAAATCCTCCTCTTCCCATGAGATTCGAACCGCTTTTTCTATGCTTACATATGCATATAGAGAAAAATGGTTGCCATTCCTCCCAAGAATATATGAGTCATCCTAACTTCCTTTTCTAAAAATAAAATCTAATACTAATACTAAAATGATGACAGCTATGTAACTAATCACTACATTATAGGATTCAATTTTTAATAGTAAATGACTAAAATATGGAAATGTTGCTTTAACATGTTTCGAATGCTAGAAGATGTTTCCAACTGCTCTTTATCTGAAAAAAAATGCCTCCAAATGGGGGACTCGAGTACTGAAGTTATAACTGCTGAAGATGATTTTGATGCTTGGTTTCCCACCTATAGGTGGTATTTAGCACTACCATATCCCGAGAATCTTGAAGATGTTTGATTAACTTTTACCTGTAAATTTGGAACCAATATAGTCTCTCGAAAAACTTCAAGACAAACTATTTAAATCCTTGTATCTGAATATACAATAATATCATAATGAGGCTTTATGCAGCCTTGATTCACAATGTCTTTGGTCTGCTCATCAGCTCCACTTGAAATAACATTAAAAATGGCCTAAATTGCCTCTTTCTTTATTTCACGGTTTGCTTTAATTAACATGAATATAAGTTGAGGAATCATGTTTGCATCGATAACAATCAAAATTTGATCCCGAGGCCAGTGACCTTTGCTTTATTTTTAATGCCACATTTGTTAAATATTGATCATTGACCTTTTTCATAGGTGAAATACATTGATTCACCACACCCAGGTCAGACAAGAACTTCCTTTTCCAAGGTCCATTAAGATCACTCATCTTTCTCTCTGGCAAAATGCAGAGAAGAAATTGAGGTGGCTTTGGAAGCCTTGATTTCATCTAATTTAGCATCCTTTCCACCCTATCACCAGGGTTCTTATTCTTGACTTATATACTTTCCTCCATGATCCACAAAACCTTTCCATTTCCATTCCTTTTCTGATACAACATTGCTGAAGGTCGCGTCGAATGTTCACTATTTCATTTGAAAGATTTTTTTGAATAGAAACTAACAATTGCCCATTCATCAATTTTCACTGCTCGAATCATAGTCTTGTTGTTAAAGTTCCAACGACCATTCTTTGGTGCCTCTTCAATATTTCCAAACTTCAGCATGGATGGCTAAAGAACTGGACCCTCTAAACCTACCAAATGTTTATTACCATTGATATTGCATTGCCTTATGTAACACTTGCATTCGTTCATCTGAATTTTTCCTGGATTTCTCCATAAGTGTTGTGCGTTGCTGATTAGAAAGGACTTCGTATATCTTTGTCCCGGGAGGATTTGTTACTTTTTTTACTCGTAGATGCTTCCTATCCTCACGAGTCAACTCACCTTCATATTTAACAGGACCTTCACCTGTAAATAACTCTTATGGAGCAAGCATAGATACCTCAAAAACTGCCACATGAACTATCTCTTCCCTTGCAAGAGAATGGGCGTTTGTTTGTATAGACATATCTTCAATAACCGGTTTTGGATTAAACTGGAAGTGAGAGAGTGCATCCAACTTCAAACATAACCTCTTAAGAAAGGCTTCGATACATTTCTCTGATTCTCATTTGGCATAAATAACCACTGTATACAGTTTTAGATCCTATACTTTAAGACCGTAATTGACTAGTATAAGGAAAACTATAATTACTGAGATACAATCAAATATTTACCGGGATTCTAGTGATTCTAGTCTATCTGTACAGCTAGTGGTAGAGACAAATCAGAAGCATGAATGTCAGAGAACCAAATTGGAAATAATTGCTCCCAATCGTCAACACTGCCCCTCAAGTTGGTGCGTAGATATCACTTATGCCAAGTTTGTCAAGACAACCATTAAATGCTTGGTTTGACACTGCTTTGGTCAACACATCAGCAAGCTAGTCTTGAGATCGAACATGAGGAACTTCAATCAACTTTGCTTCTAGTTTCTCCTTGATAAAATGCCTATCAACCTCAACATGCTTAGTTCGATCATGTTGAACTGGATTATGGGCAATATCACATGCTGCCTTGTTATCATAGTAATACTTCATAGGATTGACTTGCTTCATATGTAAATCTTGTAATAGATTTCTGATCCACAACAATTCACATATTACCTTAGCAATTCCTCTGTATTTGGCCTTAGCACTGGTTCTAGCAACTACCTCTTGTTTTTTACTTTGCCAAGTAACCAAATTTCCTCCTACAAACATGAAGTAGCCCAATGTAGAACATCTATCCTCAATTGACCCAGCCCAATCGGCATATGTATAGCCTTTAGCATCCAAGATATCACCTTTTGTGAATAAAATTCCCTTTCCTGGAGATGACTTCAAGTAGCGTAAGATCGGGATGACATCATTCATATGTTCTTCGCTTGGGGAGTGCATGAATTGACTGACAACACTTAGTGCATAAGCTAAATCCGGCCAAGTATGTGCAAGATACATTAATATTCCAACTAGTCTCTGATAGCGTTCCTTGTTAGTAGGAACTTGGTTTGGGCGCACACCTAGCTTCATATTTTATTCCATAGGGGTGCTAGTCGGACTACATTATGTCATACCAGTTTCCTTCAATAAGTCTAAGGTATATTTCCGTTGTGACAGAAAAATACCTTTCTTTGATCTTGACACTTCAATTCCAAGGAAATACTTCAATTCACCAAGATCCTTCATTTCAAACTCACGGGAAAGCTGCTCCTGCAGGGCTTTTCTTTCTTCAGGATCATCTCTGGTTACTATCATATCATCAACGTACACAATAAGAGTCGTGATTCGTTCTCCATTATGTTTCAAGAAGAGAGTGTGATCTGAGTTACTTTGCTGGTAACCAATAGACCTCATAAAGCTCGTGAACCTTCCAAACCACGCTCTAGGAGACTGCTTCAAGCCATATAGAGATTCTTTCAATCTACAGACCTGTTTATTTCCTTTAGTCTGTAGATTACATCCAATGGGAAATTCCATATATACTTCTTCTTGGAGATCTCCATGCAGAAATGCATTCTTTACATCAAACTGGTGCAAAGACCAGTCAAAATTCACTGCTAGATATAGTAGAATACAGACTGTATTAATTTTGGCCACTGGTGCGAATGTCTCCATATAATCGATTTCATATGTTTGAGTATATCCCTTGGTGACAAGTATTGCTTTGAATCATTCAATGGTTACATCAGCTTTGTATTTAATGGTGAAGGCCCACCTACATCCAACAGGTATCTTCCCTTCAGGCAAGTCAACAACTTCCCACATTGAATTCTTTTGAAGAGACTTCATTTCTTCATTCATTGCCTCCCTCCATCTAGGATCTTTCAAAGCTTCCTGCACATTGTTAGGAATAGCTACAACAGATAATTGATTCACAAATGCCTTACTTTCATTTGACAATCTATGGTAGGATACATAATTGCTTATGGGATACTTAGATTTGGCGTTGAGAACAGGTTCATAGCTAACTTTGGGTTTCCCTCTTGTGACTCGATCAGGTAACATTTTTAAGTGAGGTTCAGATTCAGAATTTACCTGAGGCTTGAGCATGGAATCAGCTGGAGAAGACAATTGGTTAGCTGGTACATCATGAGAGGAGGAAGACACTGACGGCACTTCCATTTGATCCTGAACCTCATTCTCCAAAAATTGCTGCCCATCTGGACAACCACCCCTATTAGTTACGATGTCACCATCACTTGGACATTCAGCACTAGTTTCCAAATGGTCACATTCACCACTAGTGTCCAAATTATCACCACTTATAAGATCTAAGTCCAAAGGATGATGCAAATTTTTCATTTCATCTCTATTCTTCCCCTGAAGTGGAGACTTGGATGTAGAATAATACATATCATTGTCATGAAATACCACATCAAGGGTAACATAAATTTTACGAGAAGGGGGGTGATAATATCGATAACCTTTTTGATGCAAGGCATAGCCAACACATACACACCGAAGGGCATGGGGTTCCAACTTATATCTCAAGGGTTTGTGAAGGTGCACAAAGGCTACACTCCCAAAAACTTTAGGGGACAGATTTGGTATGGTAGGGGCACTTACAGTATTATGGAGGACATCAAAGGGAGTCTAAAATTGTAGGGAACTAGAGGGTACACGGTTGATGAGATAGGCTACAACAATAATGGTTTCTCCCCAATAATTGATAGGCATATGAGCCCCAAACAAGGAAGCACGAACAACTTCAAGAAGGTGATGATTTTTTCGCTCTGCTACCCTATTTTGTTGAGGGGAGTAAGGGCAAGTCGTCTGATGAACAATTCCATCTAAATTCAGGTACTGTTTCAAGTCTCGATTAACAAACTCTCCACCATTATCAGTATGAAGAACCTAAATATTAGATTGCTATTGAGTGGCTATTATTTTGTGAAATTGCTGAAACATGGAACTAACTTCATTCTTTGATTTCATTAAACAAACCCAAGTCATGTGATTGTGATAATCAATAAATGAAACAAACCAACGTGCTATACTCAAAGAAGAAGTATTTGCAGGTCCCCATACATTAGAGTGAATAACCATAAAAGGTGCAGGACTCTTATTCATACTAATGGGAAATGGGATACGGTGACTTTTAGCCAGTTCACAAATGTCACACTTAAAATCCGAAACATTTAATTGAGAAAAGAGCTTTGGAAACAATTTCTGTAAATATCCAAAAGATACATGACCTAAACGCCTATGCCACAACCAAATTTCTGAATTCTGATGTTTTTCAAACATATCAGCTGAAAAAACTTGAGCCAACTGATTTGAGCTTGCCGATAGTTGATCAAGATAGTAGAGCTTCCCTCTCCTAGTACCATAACCAATTGTATTCCAAGTCTGGATGTCCTTAAAAACACAAAAGTTAGGCCAAAATATCACAATACAATTCAAAGTGAGGGTTATTTGAGCGACAGACAATAAGTTATGATTAAGAGAAGGAACAACCATAACAGACTCCAAATTCAAATTTTGGGTAAGAGAAACTGAGACTTCTCATACCACGAGAGAGGGAGTACCATTAGCTGTGGACACCATATGTTGGTCTGAGGATTTCATGGATTGAATATGGTTACTGTCGAAGGTCATGTGGTCTGTGGCACCAAAATCAATTATCCATTCACTATGACTAATAGGAGCAGAAGTATGAAGAGCCTTACCAATGTTCCCAGAATTAGCAATGAAAGAAGAGGCTTCCTCAGGAATGCTGGTGTTGGTGGAGGGTTCAACCACAACAATAGAAGCATGATGAGTTGACTTTGAATTTCATTTGCGAGGTGCCTTGGCAAGATCCCACAATTATGGATACCCAATTAATTCATAGCAACATGAGTTTGTATGCTCGGTTTCTCCACAGTGGGTACACACACATTCTGATTTTGCAGTTCCTATTTCATAGCTACAATTTTGTGATACAGATGACCGATTTTGGTCAGTTGTGTGATTCGGTGGACCAGACGTTCAATCTGGTTTTAGATGTGTTTGTGATTGGTGAGGCTAGCCTCGACAAGCCACCATAGCAGCTGACTCGGAGTGTTTAGGTTCACCATTAATTGCAGCTCGACAAACATCATCACGGTGAACATATGCATAAGTTTCTTCAAGATTGAGTGCAGGATCCTTCCTGAGAATCTCACCTCAAATTTGTTCAAAGTCTGCATCTAGTCCATTCAAGAAGATATGCACCTGCAGTCTCTCAACTGATTATTTATAGGCGACAACATCTTCAGGATCCTTCATGACAATCCTATCATGATGATCAAGTTCTTGGATGATTTCTAACAGATCACCATAATAGGTGGAAAGAGGATGACCAACCTGTTTGGTGGAGAATGCTCGTTGATTCAGTGCAAAGATTTGCAATTCATCTGACCCATCATAGAAAGCTTTGGCAAGAGCAGTCCAGATTTCACGTGCAGTAGGCAGTCTAAGATAGCGCTTCATAATCTCCGGTGACATAGAAGTAAGAAACCATCCTTTGACCTTTTGATTTTCAGCGTACCACTTTTCATAGTAAGCATCAGTAACCTGCAGAGGAGGTTTTTTAGCCGTGAGGTATTCAAGCTTCTCACGCCCTGCGATATGCATTTCCATGATTTGGGACCAGACATCATAATTACCTCTGGTAAGAATGATACTGGTTGTGAAACCGGGGTTTTCTGATTGAACATGGATAACTGGTACAAAAGATGATTCGGGTTGATCTTTAGTCATGATGCAAGGGGTATATGAGAATTCAGGCTATGAGGTTATGATGATATAGAACATATGATATGAGTGCTCTGATACCAAGTCAGAAGATAAGAAGTTTGTGAGGAAAGGCTTCGATACATTTCTATGATTCTCATTTGGCATAAATAGTTGTTGTATACAGTTTTAGATCCTATAGTTTAGGACCGTAATTGACTAGTATAAGAAAAACTATAATTACTGAGATACAATCAAATATTTACTGGGATTCTAGTGATTCTAGTCTATCTGTATAGCTAGTGGTAGAGACAAATCAGGAGCATGAATTTCGGAGAACCAACTTGGAAATAATTGCTCCCAATCGTCAACACATTTGACTTTTTCCTGGATTTCTCCATAAGTGTTGTGCGTTGTTGATTAGAAAGGACTTCGTATATCTTTGTCCCGGGAGGATTTCTTAGTTTTTGTTTACTCGTAGACGCTTCCTATTCTCATAGGTCAAATCACCTTCATATTTAACAGGACCTTCACCTGTAAATAACTCTTATGGAGCAAACATAGATACCTCAGAAACTGCCACAGGAACTATCTCTTCCCTTGCAAGAGAAAGAACATTTGTCTGTATAGAAATATCTTCAATAACCAGTTTTGGATTAAACTAGAAGTGAGAGAGTGCATCCAACTTCAAACATAACCTCTTAAACAAAAGAGTTGCCTCTTTTTTCAATGCATTTGAAGAAAACTCGGGGGAAAAAGCTAGGCCAATACATTGCATATATATATTTACCTTCGCATATTTCAGCAATAAGTAAAACCAGAACTCTTGCAGTAGAGTCGTGTCCAAAAGATCCATGGGCAGAGTTATTTTTTGATATACCAGTTGGTGACCTGAAAATAATTTCCCTCAAAATGTTTATTGATGCAAAATTTTAGAATTCTGCTCTGCCTATTAAACATTAACCTGACAATACTTTTTCCAGTGTAATGATTTTCAATTGTTGATCTTGTTAACACAACAATTTTTCCGGTGTAATGATTTTCAATTGTTGATCTTGTTAACAAAATAATATTGTATCGACACGTTTTTAGATCTACATGTAGGCATGAAAATTCGGCTCTACCCCTTTAACTTAATCTCATATCACTTTCTCCAGCGAAATGATTTTAAACCACTGATCTATTACAACACTTGGTGAATCCTTCGACAATAGGTGATAAAATTTTCATTTGTTTATATGCGCCGATGATTGCAACTTATATCAACATATTAAGCATAGACAATGCCTCTCATGGGCTCCTCCACAATTTCGGGCTTGTTGCTTGGTCGGTGAACTTTGGTTTGTTTGTTAACTTGACTTGTGATAAGTGTTGATGTTGTAGGTGATTGGTTGACATATGGAATGGTTCTCGGTGTTGAGCTCAGACTTGGAGTTGGGCTAGGCCCAATACATTTTTATAAAATAGACTTAGGCTCTATAATAAACCCAAAGAACCATGCATTGTCAGTTGGAATTTATAGCACTTTCACCTAATATGACATGTAGTATTCTAGAACCACTTCACAATTTATGGTTAGTATACTTTACTACTATAATTATGGCCTCACATAGTTTGCATTGGATGTAATTGCTATATCAATAGTCAAACACAATTTTGCACATAATTCTATAGCATTGTACACAAGATCGGAAATGAAGTTATTTATGAGATATCTGTTAATGGATGAAGCCACATCAACATCCTCAAAATCTTGTTGAGTTAAAATATAATCAAATCGAGGGGCCCATTTCCTTGACCCAAGTCGTGATGTTGTTGAGAAATTGTCAACCCTAAGTGAAACACCTCAAGCATGCATGAAAGGATTTAAGGAATCCACAGATTCAATAACACTCTCGTTAACAATCTCATAGTATGAATGGCCCTTCTTCCTCAATATATCAATCTGCACCATCATCAATGAAATGTAAACACTGGTAGTAAATGGATAAAGAAGACACAAGTCATCAGGAGGACGCACTACACCAACTCGTTCACCAACTTTCCGCATCTATATTTGATCAATCTTACCCATGGGAAATGTTGGGAGCTCATACTTCTCAACAAACTGATTCCCTACCAAAACAACACTCCAAATCTCATTGCTAGAAGTTACATCCTTGTAGAAATCATACATAATTTCCATGCAAGGGTAAAATGAAGCATTGTATGCCATCTCAAAATCCCTTCTTTCTTCTTCATTCAAAGAATTGTATATAGGATGCATTCCCTTTGTTGAGATATTATTTTAATATGATCTCTGTTATTCTTTCAACAATATTTTTGTAATAAATTTCTTCATCCATTCCATCCTCAGTATATCGTCTAAACAATGCTTCAACTATACCATGCACAACTCCCAACAAAATCCCATTCTCCCCAAAAATGTCACTCTTGTACTCATTCTCAATGCTAGTTGCAAATGTAAATGGTGAACCTAAAGAAACTGACCATCCCAAAGCAACGTATGTTGCTCTCCCATCAACATCTTGGTGAACATCAAAACTAGAATTTATTCCCTCGCCGTTAATTTTCTTTTCCCTGGACATACAAGCATTTCATGGAAGAAAATATTTTCTTGTAATTGTGTGCCTGTGCAACATTAGATATCAAGAGTAATACAAGGTTACTACCAGATACAGTCTCTATCATTCCACCAAGAGTTCGATTTTAAACACTTTTTACTTTCCAAACCTGAAGAAAATTTCTATGAATTTCAAGTGAGCTAAGCCTTGGAGCTACCAAATCACCAATGAAAGCTTGAAAGTTATATGATGATAGCACCGAATCCTACAAAAATAAAATAGTGCTAACAGCCAGCTCCAACTGGGGATGCTATCCTCCCTGTGAGGTAGCAAAGAACCTGTAGACCTATGCCTGATCCCTTGGGATGATCCCAATCTTTCTGAAACTCGCAACTTGCTCTGACCTATGACCATCAACTAAATCCATACAACAGACAAATCCCACTCCACAAATTGAAAGCAAAATGATACCAACTGCTGAAAACTAATCTAAATACTAATACTGAAACATGTTGAAAAAGATGCTTGGATAGCAAGCTTATTGCACACACCTACCTACCCTACTTTATTGAGCCAAATGCCAAATCAAGTAATCTATGATTTCCGATGAAGCCAATCAAGCAAATGGCTATTTGCTTGGGATATGCTCAAAACTTCATTTAGCAGACAGAACAATGTAAGAGTTGCAACTCAAGGAAAAACCAGAATCCAAAATATTTAAAAACAATATAAACTTCCTCTACTAGTTACTGCAACAAACTTGTAAAAGAATCTTGAAGAACCAGAAGCATTTCATGTTGATAGGTAGAAGGAAAATAACAAGTCTCATGCTCAACTATTCCTTGCTCCATACATTCTTGAAAATCTTTAGATGTAATAGCCAACTTTCGAAATTGAAGATCATGGGCCTTTGAACATCAAACAATTCCTATTTAGTATAATTAAGAGATGTATTTTCATGATTTACCCTTTCATGCTGAGAAGGAGGAAACTCTACATTTTCTTTTACACTACTTTCCTGCAATTCTGTAGCTTCAGAAATTTGAATTTGAGAAGCCTCTTCTTGAAATAAAGACCCATGAGATGAAAGAAATAAGAATGGAATACCCCGATCCTTATCTTGGTGATTCAATCCCTCATTGTAGACTATTGGTTTTTCCATATGATGGAACTGATTGCATTGAAGTTGAATGATGGTGAAGTGATAAGCTTTCTCATCGTTTATAAGCAAAGAAGGCTTTACATGTTCCTGTATACCTTCAGGTGAAGTATGAGCTTGTAGCATATCATCATCCTTATCCCATTCTTCCAGAGAAAGTGCCTGATTCCAAACATAAGGGTCTTGTAAACATTGTTGCTAGCCTATCTCATTATCCATTTCTAGAAACTCTATGAAGTTCTCCATAATATTAGATTCTTTTGCTTTATTAGTGACTCTAGATTCCTTTCTCGAGAGCTCAAATGAAGAAAAACACAAAGGAAAATTATTACCTTCAACATGGTTACTATTTACTTTGTTTTCAATATTATGATCATGAACTGTAATCTGATTTTTTCTAATAATTGACCAAAAACTTGCAAGGTATTTAGCTGATTGTTCAGGTAAAATGTCCATATAATCATCCCTATATTCATCATATATGGGTAAACTCAAATCTTCTTGAAATCCATAAATAGTATAATTTGTAATAACATCTTGTTGATTGTAATCTTCAGAAAACATGTCATTATAACATTCTTCTAGTACATCGTTGGGTTGGTCAGCTTTTTGCTCACAATAAGAAGTATTGAAATGCATAGAAAATGTTTCTTTTTCATGTTGTTCTTCTAACTACAATTCCTTGTCTATTTGATCTGTCCTTGATTTATCATCACTATCTTGATCTGATAATTTTTTAGATATTCTAAGATTATCTTTAACCTCTAAGGAATCAACGACCATTTGCTGCAAGGTGACTGACTTTCTTTCCAAAAGAAGCAAGGACAGTTCTGGAGCTAAAGTTGATGCATAATATAGATTACAATCATTTTCAAGTGGTTGGATCTCTTTAGGAAATTTATAATAAAAAATAGCAAATATCTTGATGAAACTTGACATAGTATTATCTTCTTGTATTTAAATAGAGTAAAAATCTGAAAGAATTTGGTCTATTGATCTCCTATTACCCCAGAACTTCAAAAATATATCATTAAATTTTTCCCATGTCTTGATGGATTCAGGCTGTAAATGCCTACACCATTTTTTAACATCTCCTTGTAAATATTGAGAAAAAAACTCTCATACAAACATCATCATGCTCTATTTCTAAAAGGTCAATGAAATGCTCGAAAGATTGAAGATGCTTCTCAGCTGTAAGGTTATCATATTCCCCACCAAATATAGGAAGATATTTATAATGCTTTGTAGGAAAATCATGAAGGACATGAGGTAACTAAAGTGGTCTATATCGGATTTGGATCTTGGAAGGAAAATAGCTATGTAGAAAGAGTGTAGTATGAAATTTAGTATTATGAGACTCACAAAGCTGATCATTGATGTTATGTGGCTCGAATGAAGGATCTTGGTTAGAATTAGGTATGCAAGATGAAGACATATTTTCAGTTTGTAAATAAGGATATACAAAAGTGAAACCATGGTCTTGTTTTGAATGCAGTAAACAGTAAAAAAATATTTTGATAAGCTCAGGGAATGACAAGAAATAACTGACAAGAAATGATAAAAAATATTGGATAGAACTCATACTTGAGTACCTAATTTTCCCACAATGTCTTTCCATATCTTTACAAAATGAACTCATTCCTTAGTAGAGTCTATAAATTTGCTTTCAAAAATGGAGTCTCCAGGGAAACTTTGATTTTTGGATCTTGCTGACAGTGGAGTCGCCAAAAAATTATGAATTTTGGATTCTTCGAAGTTGGAGTCATGAGGTGAAATATGCACAACCTAATTAATGTCTGAACGTTGTTCACCATCAACAGTCAAATCTAAAACTCTGGCGTTCATACACAGGGAAAACTTTCACTTTCGTTCCCCAACAATGACCCCAAGATGTTAGCACTCGGAATTTTCCTTGGGTTATATTAAGGAAACCCCAAGGTAACCACAAAACGCTTCAGGTTGGAATCTAGCATCTTTCAACCCAATGAGGGCTCTCTCTCATATATCAGTCACCCTAAGGTCAATGTAACAGCTAATTATGCAATAAAATCGTGGCTAGGTTAAAAATGGGGTAAAGATTGATAAATTGATAGATTGTGGTTAGACAAACGAGGAAAATATTCCATTGGAAAATGGAGTCAATCAATAGATACTTGTTTAGGTGCAAGAGATTGGGGTTTGAGCAGAACAATGACAGAGGCAAGGTAGACACCATTTTTTCAAACATTAGACATTTGCAGGATGGTAGTAGATTAAGGAATACAGTGCATTAAAACATATCATCTAACAAGGATGAATTATGTAATGACTTTAGAATAAAAAATAAAAATGTTTGAATTCGATGAACTAGGGCATCAAAGGATAAATTTTAGTTCACATAATCTCACTCAAACACAAAAGAAAAATACAGAATGGAGTGGAAACATGAAATACAATCACATAAGAAAGTTACATACTGAAAAAACAACGACACACGAATTTCTACCTTGAAATGTTTAAATCATTTCTTCTCTGCAACTTCATTGATATCAGGGATTGAAACAATAGCCAATAGCTACAATGTAAAAGCCTCCTCTTCCCATGGGAGTCCTTTTTCTGTGTTTTACATATTCTTATATAGAAAAATGGTTGCCCAATCCTCCCAAGAAGATCTGAGTCATCCTAACTTCCCTTTCTAAAAATAAAAGCTAATACTAAAATTCTTACATTTATGTAACTAATCACTCCATTCTAGGAACTTAGTTTTTAACAGTAAATGCCTAAAATATGGAAATGCTTCTTTAACATGTTTCAAATGCTAGAAGATGTTGTCAGCTTCTATTTAACTGAAAACAAATGCCTGGAAATGTGGTACTCGAATACTAGAGTTATAACTGCTGAATATTGTTTTGATGCTTAGTTTTCCACTTGTACGTGGTCTTTAGCGCTACCATATCCCAGCAATCTTGAAGATGTTTGATTAAGTTTTTCCTGTAAATTTGGAACCAATATAGTCTCTCGAAAAACTTCAAGACAAACTATTTAAATCCTTGTATCTAAATACACAAGAAGATCATAACGGGGCTTTGTGCAACCTTGATTGACAATGTCTTTGATCTTCGCGTCAGCTACACCTGAAATAACATTAAAAATGGCCTAAACTGCCTCTTTCTTTATTTCACGATTTGCTTTAATTAACAAGAATATAAGTTGAGGAATCATGTTTGCTCGATAAAAATATGAATTTGATCCTGAGGCCACCGAACTTTGTTTTATTTTTTTGCCACATTTGTTAAATATTGATCATTGACCTTTTTCATGGGTGAAATACACTTATTCACCACACCCAAGTCAGACAGGAACTTCCTTTTCCAAGTTCTATAAATATTACTGGTCTTTCTCTCTCGCAAAATGCAAAGAAGAAATTAAGGTGGCTTTGGAAGACTTGACTTCATCTGATTTAGCTTCCTTTCCACCCTATAAATAGGGTTCCTATTATTCTCTTGTTGCCTTTCCTCCACGATCCACAAACAACTTGTCATTTCCATTCCTTTGTTGATACAACACTCTTGAAGGTCACGTCCTATGTTCACTATTTTATTTGAACAATTTTTTTGAATAGAAATTGACAATTTCCCATTCATCAATTTTCACTGCTCGAATCATAGTCTTGTTGTTAAAGTTCCAATGACCATTCTTTGGGGTCTCTTCAATCTTCCCAAACTTCAGCATGGGTGGTTAAATAACTTGAACATGTAAACCTACCAAATGTTTATTATCATTGATATTGCATTGCCTTATGCAACACCTGCATTCGTTCGTCTGGATTTTCCTGGATTTCTCCACAAGTGATATGCGTTGTTGAGTAGAAAGGGACTTCATATATCTCTGTCCCAGGAGCATTTTTCCTTTTTATTTACTCGTAGACGCTTCCTATCCTCCCGGGTCAACTCACCTTCATGTTTAAAAGGCCCTTCACCTGTAAATAACTCTTCTGGAGTAAGCATAGATGCCTCAGAAACCGCCATGGGAACTCTCTCTTCCCTTGCAAGAGCAGGAATGTTGGTTTTGGAGTAAACTGGAAGTGAGAGAGTGCATCCAACTTCAAACATAACCTATTAAACAAAAGAGATGCCTCTTTTTTCAACACTTCTGAAGAAAACTCAGGGGAAAAAGCTAGGCCAGTACATTGCATATATTCACCTTCGTATATTTGAGCAATAAGTAACACCACAACTCTTGCAGTAGAGTCGTGTCCAAAATATCCATGAGCAGAGGCACTTCCTGATATACCTGTTGCTGACCCGAAAATGTTTTCCCTCAAAACGTTTATATATGTAAAATTTCAGAATTTTGCTCTTCCCTTTTAACGTTAACCTCACAATACTTTTTCCAGCAGAACGATTTTTAATCGTTGATCTTGTTATCAAAATAATATTGTATCGACACGTGTTTATATCTACATGTCGACAGGAAAATTCCGCTCTGCCCCATTATCATTAATCTCATATCACTTGCTCGAGTGGAATGCTTTTAAAATGTTGATCTATTACAACACTTGGTGAATCCTTCGATAGAAGGTGATAAAATTTTTAGTTTTTTATATGCACCGACGATTGCAACTTATATCACCGTATTAAGCATACATAATGCCTCTCCCAGGCTCCTCCATGATTTCGGGCTTGGTGCTTGGTCGATGAACTTTGGTTTGTTTGTTAACTTGACTTGCGATAAGTGTTGATGTGGAAGGTGTTTGGTTGACATATGGAATGTCTGTCGATGCTGAGCTTAGACTTGGATATTGGGATTGGCTAATACATTTTTATAAAATAAATTTAGGCTCTATAATAAGCCAAAAGAACCATGCATTGTCTATTGGAATCTACAACACTTTCACCTAAAATGACCACACTTTATGGTTAGTATACTTTACTATTGTAATTCTGGCCTCACATAGTCTGCGTTGTCTATAACTGGTATACCAATAGTTGGATGCAATTTTGCATAGACTTCTATAAAATTGTGCACAGGGTCATGAAGGAAGTTACTTGTGAGATCTCTGTTAATGGATGAACCCACATCAACAACCATAAAATCATGTTGATTTAAAATATAATCAAATCGAGGGGCTCATTTCCTTGACCCAAGCCGTGCTGTTGTTGAGAAATTGTCGACCCTAAAGGAAATGCCCCGAGCATGCATGAAAGGATTTAAGGAATCCACGACTTCAATAACACTCTTGTTAACAATATCGAAGTATGAATGGCCCTTCTTCCTTAATATCTCAATCTGCGCCATCATCAATGCCATGTAGACATCGGTAGTAAATGGATACAAAAGACCCAAGTAATTAAGAGGATGCACTACTCAAACTCATTCACCAATTTTCCACATCCGCGTTTGGTCAATATTACCCATGGGAAATGTTGGGAGATCATCCTCCTCAACAAACCGACACTTTGCTAAAACAACACTCCAAATATCGTTTCTAGAATTTACATCCTTGTATCACTTGTACATAACTTCCATGGAAGGGTAAAATGAAGCATTGTATGCCATCTCAAAATCCCTTCTTTCTTCTTCATTCAAAGAATTGTATATAGAAGGAATTCCCTTTGTTGAGATGGTTTTTTAATATGATACCTATTATTCCTTCAATAATATTTTTGTAAGAATGTTCTTCATCCATTCCATCCTCAGTGTATCGTATGAACAATGCTTCAACTATACCATGTTGGAAATTGGGTTCAATGCTCCCTGTGAGGTTCGTGACATGGACTAATCTCCTCCGAAGATCCTAGCTTTGGCGATTGTGGCAGAGATTAACACCTGCAGGTTTTCATCTAATGGAAATTGTGAGTACAACAAATGGTATCAGAGCAACACATCAAGGGTTAGAAACTCACCCGGCTCACATTGGGGGGGAGATTGTTGGACATTGGGTTTAGCCCTCCCCTTGAGTTTTGTGACATGGACTAATCACTTCCCGAGATCCTAACTTTGGAGATTATGGTGAAGATTAACACCTATAGGTTTTGGTCTAACGACAATCATGAGTCCAACATACCATGCACAGCTCCCAACAAAATCCCATGCTCCCTAAACATGTCACTCCTGTACTCATCCTCAATGGTAGTTGCAAATGTAAATGGTGAACCCAAAGTAGCTGACCATCCCAAAGCAACATATGTTTTTCTCCCATCAACATCCTGGTGAACAACAAAACCAGAGTTTATTCTTGCACCATTAATATACTTTCCCTAGACATACAAGTACATCACAAATGGTCCCATGCCCTTTGGACAAATATCTATCCCACCAATGTTCTCTAGGAAATCATCCCCACAGGATTACAAATGTCCAAGTAAAAATCCATGAGAGAGACCAAGAATGTTGTTTGGTTTCATGGCAGAAAATATTTTCTTGTAAATCTCTGCCCATGCAACATCAGATATCAAAAGTAATACAAGGTTACTAGTAGATACAGTCTCTATCATTCCACCAAGAGTTCGATTTTGAACCCTTTTTACTTTCCAAACATGAAAAAACTTCTATGAATTATCAAATGAGCAAAGCCTCAAAGCTATCGAATAAAAAATGAAAGCTTGAAATTTATACGATGATAACACCGACTACTGCAAAAATAAAATAGTGCTAACACATGGCTGTATCAATATGTTTTCGGTTGTACATGTTTCGACCCATTCATGTGATTATGGCCCGTCGCAACTCACCATGGGTAAATAGCCTCCATCTCCATAGATTCCCTTGCAGATTGACAAGCCTGAAGTCATACCACAAGTACCAAAGGGAGTATTAAAGTGCTTGGGGAACAATCCTAATTCCCTGATATGCACAACATTATTCTACTATTGAGAACTTGGGCCAAACTCCTTGCACGATGTCGGCTTTAGAAGTACTTTAGACTTGTCCCTCATAGAGAAAGGCGTTGTTGGCTACTTTAGGGATGATTGGCCCAAACGACCCTACAGTTGTCATGTTAGAGAATCATGAGGTTCAACCTCACTTGCTTTACCATGTGGATTTTCAAGTCCATGTGGTGTGTTTGAATAATACCATTAAACGTACATGTATTGATGAAGGTGTTACAACCTCCGTGATGTATTTAACATGTTGGAAAGGCCTTGACTCTCTTGTGTTGTCTAAATCTATGACTATGTTGTCAATTTTTTATGGGCGTTCTTTTAGACAACATGGTATTAGTCCTTCCCTTCAGGTCTAGTTGGGGGGCAATACCATGCCGATCGAGGTTGCGCTGATTGATGCACCCCTCGACTACAATATTCTACTAGGTCAAAACTGGATTTATACCATAAAAGCAATTGGATCATCGGTATTTCATGTCGTTTCTTTTCCTTACAAAGATAGAATCGTGGCGATCGATCAATTTCCATTTGACAATTCTAGTTCCTTAGCATCTCTAGGTCCCACTATCCCAGTTGTTGATAATTCTAAGCCGACAACTGAGAATGTTGGTGTCAGAATGTATCCTTCATTGATGGGAACCTTTAATATTTGAGAGCCAATCTTGGCTATTAATTCTGCTCCTAGTGGTGTATCATTGCTTTGAGCCTGATCTCTTTTCGTACGCCACATTTGAGTGAGCCATAGACTCTCTGTTCTTCGATTAATTCAAATGAAGGTATCATACCCACCGGTGTAGAAATGTCATTGTCTGTGACACATATTTACTATCAAGATATAGTTGATTCCACTGCAGACGCCAATTCTTCCCCTTCATGGACAGAAGAGGAGGATCTCCTTGAGCCTCCTGCTTGGGCAACCGCTTCGTCATGCTCACATGATTTCTTTGACACTTTTCCTTCATATGAAGCCATTATCAAGGCCATGACTGGTCCGAAACAACCATGGGAGGAGATGCATCACCAGTCCTACTTCCTCTCGGAGCTAGGACAGATTGAGCATGATGACTTTCAGACAATCTTAAGCAATAAAGTTGGTCATCCCATGCTCGAATTATGAAACCATGGTATATATGTTGAAGGGAACATGGAAAACATATCACCGACCATTCTGATCATCATTTCTCGAACCCCTAGTAAAATTGAAAACATTTATATCGATGTTAATTGTTCACTTGAGGAAATTAAAAAATACACTGATCTCTTTAAGGAATTTTGTGATATATTCGCTTGGTTATATGAGGAGATGTCGGGGATTGATCCCCATATTTTTGAACATGAAATCAAAACCTACCCAAATGCTAAACTTGTTCAACAACGTTTACGTGCTGTGAATCCCCATAAAGTGCCTACCATTAAGGTTGGCTTCAACTACCCGGTCCCCTTAACTGAATGTGTATCCAACCTCGTTCTTGTCAATATGGGGGCCATCCGGGTATGTATTAATTTTAGAGACCTGAATAAGGTGTGTCCTAAAGATAACTTCCCCACGCCATTTATTGATCAGATTTTGGACGAGTGTGCGGGAAGTGAAATATTTTCATTTAGGGATGGATTTTTTGGGATACAGTCAGATCCATATTAAAACCAAGGATCAACATAATACCACATTTATATGTCCTTGGGGTACTTTCACATATCGAAAAATTTCTTTTGACCTGAGAAATGTCGTAGCTACTTTTCAACGGGCTATGACCTTTTCCTTTCACAACCTTAAATGCATTATTGAAGTGTACCTGGAAGACCTCGCTGCTCACTCTCGCTTGAGAGTGGATGATCCAACACATATCCATTTTGTATTTGAAAGATGTCGTCGTTATCAAATTTGGTTGAACCCTCAAAAGTGAATCTTTTGTGTCCGGTCGTTTATTGGGATTCATTCTATCAAAGGAGGGGATTAGGGTTGATCCATTGAAGGTTGAGGCAATACTTCTTTTGTCTCCTCTGTGCACAATTAGACAACCTCAAACTCTCCAAGGGATGGCTAATTTCTTGCATCATTTTATCGTAAATTATTCCAATTTGACCAATGGTTTTATGTGCTTATTAAAGAAGGATACTCCCTTTTTATGGGATGAGCGAGCCCATGAGTCCTTCGACACTCTTACAAAAGCCTTAGCATTGAACCCTATACTTATTCCACTAGACTACAATAGATATTTTTCGTTATATGTGGTCGCGTCTCAGGAGTCGATTGGTATGGTTCTGGTTCAAGAGGATGCTGAGATCCATGCGAGCGCTATTTATTATCTTAGCTAGAATTTGGTCACCGCAGAACTTTTATATACTCATGTTGAGAAGTTTCCTTTAGCAATTTTTCATGTAGTCCAATGATTAAGACATTACATATTACTTCTCCAAACTCAGTTATTGCTCATATCAACCCATTTCAGTTCATCCTGACCAAGAAAATGATAGGGGGGCAATATAATAAATGGATTGTTATCTTGCAAGAATTTGACCTTGATTTTGTTTCGGAAAAGTATATGAAGTCGTTAGTATTCATGAAGATGATGTTGGATCTCCCTAGATGGGATGATGATACGATTCATGAGGACTCATTTTTCAATTAGAACATTTTCCTTATTTCATATACTAACCCTTGGTATGGCGATATTATCGTCTATCTTCATAATTTGAAATTTTCTCTGAATATCTCAAGGGATGGGTGACGATTCTTACGTCATAATTATAAGATATACCTCATTATAGGTGACACTTTGTATCACTGAGTGGTAGACTCCATCTTGTTTCATTGTTTGACCCACGAGGAGGATGAGGTAGTGCTTAATGACCTCCACGGTGGGGTGTGTGGTGTCCATTTATATGGGATTGCTACATCTCAAAAGATTCTAAGAGCATGTTATTATTAGTCATTGATATTTAAAGTTTACACTAATGCGGTCAAGTGATGTCACCCTTGCCAAGTGTTCTCGTGAAACATGCTCTTGCGTCCTACCCTGTTACACCCTATTATCACTGTTGGTCCCTTCACCAAATGGGGGATATATTATATGGATTATAAACCAACATCTGCTAGGGGAACCATCACATTATTATGGTCTTGGATTATTTCATGAAATGGGAAGAGGATATGCCTACAATCAAATACAATGGTGAGAAGGTTGCTCACTTCGTGTTTAATCAGATAATCACCTAGTTGAGGATCCCAAAGGAAATTGTCACTAACCATGGCAGTCACTTCCAAAATAAAATGATGACAGAATTAGCTTTGAAATTGGGATTTAAGCAAGAGAACTCTTCTTCTTATTACCCCAAGCGAATGGCTAGGTTGAGGCTGTTAACAAATCTCTTAAGGCTGTCCTGAAAAAACCATCATGCAAAGAAAAACTAATTAGCATATCATGTTATACCCTGCTTTGTGGGATTATGGGACCGCAATTAATACTTCCACCAGTTTTTCCTCGTATTAGCTGGTCCATGGAGTGGAGTTGATTGTACCGGTTGAATATGAGATCCCTTCGTTGAAACTAGCCATAGGATTCTTGCCTGACACCTCTGATCATAGAAGAATGTTATTCCACCTAGAACACCTTGATGAGAAACGTCGGGATACCACTATGGAATTAGAAGTAAATAAGTGTCATGTCAAGGATCAATATGATAAGTATGTCTGTCCCGGTTGTTATAATGAAGGCGACTTGGTCCTTTTATATGATCAAGCTAGTGAACCATTGGGGGCAAGTAAATTTAATCCTATGTGGCATGGTCCTTACATTGTGAGGCGTGTCCTAGAGAAAGGATCCTATCAGTTAGATGGTTACAAAGGTAATGTCCCGAAAGAGCCTAGAAATGGGCTCTATATTAAGAAGTACTACACTTGAGTCCATTGTACACTTGAGTCAGCTCGGGATGGTACATTATATACTATTGTATAATTTTACATAGTTTTTGGTTTCCTTGTAGTGTTACCGGTTTGTTGGCATGCTTATTATTCTTTGGCAAATGTCGACAGAATCTTCAATATACTTAGGATTCATAGATGGTGCCAACCACCATACCCAGAATCTAGCTTATGCTAATTGGGTTATCTATACACCCAAGGATCAGCTGTTATCTTCAGGGGGAGTATGCCTCCGACCATCTTCGAATAATGTGGCTGAGTATAGTGTCATGATCAAAATATTACATGATTCCATTTCAAACGGTATTCGATATCCATAGGTTTGCCTAGATTTGCAGTTGGTTGTGTCACAATTGAATGGCTTCTACCGTGTTAGGGATCATACATTATTGAGAATCTTTTTAAGGGAATGATTATTGGAAAGGAAGTTTGATTATATTACATACATCCATATAGCGAGACATTATAATCAAGTTTCCAATTCATATACAAATTTGTAATGCTTGTTGGCCATTTAAATCACCATGCAAAGCCCTATCAATGTCTTCATGTTCTTGTGATGTTCTCTCTCACTCTCTCCATCCAAGCACCATCCCATAAAGGAGAAAAGCTTGTGTGATATTTTTTCCTTAAGAAAATGACATCCACGGCCTTATACGCGGGTCACAGGGATTACAAGTCCATGGATACATGGGAAATATTTGCTTTACCCGTGTATATCTGGCCATATACGCAACCCAATAACCTGTTACCCTTATGGGCCAAGAAACCCACTTTGTGTGGTCGAAAACTAAAAAATTCACCATATAAAATAAATAAAAGCATTGAATGGAAAGAGCATGGGATGAAGAGTTACCTCATCCAGATGATTGACAATTTTGTGGACTATATCTCCCATAATCTGCCTTTGAAGTTCAAGGGTCCAATGAGCTCCAAAATCACTATAAGGGGTAAAAAAAACATGGTATGGTAAATGGTCAATTTTTTTCTATTTATTAAAAATTTTTACCCACTTTGCTATAGTTTTGGCCCTCTATTGATTATTTCCAATTGTTTTGGACTAATATTGTTGTGCAAGGTCCATTTTTTATATAGTTTCATCGACCTTTAGTGGATTTTGACTATTTTCAAGCTTGTTCATTCCCTTGGAAGATATGAATATGAACTGGCATATAGGATAGGATCATATCCCACGTGCATTTTCAATTATCCCATGACTATTTCACATTAACCATAGGTACAAACCTGCTTCTTAATATCATGAAACCATCCCGCTGCTACTAGAAGTGTCATTATGTAAGTGGTAGAGATTCCCCAATCATGGGTACCCTAGTTAGGTCCATTTTTTCCATTTGATGCCCATGCTAAGCTTCCTCCTTAGTTCTGGGAGTCCCTTGTAGTCCCGCCATGCTGTCAAATAAAAACTTCATGTTCTCTCTTATCTTTTATGCTTGCTATCTCCTTTTGGGACTCCCATTTTATATTAAGTTGTAAATGTATTGCATGCATCCACTTGCGTTATTGAGCCTAATGTCGGCTCTCAACTTCACTCTTTAAAGCCATATACCCCTATCTCGTTTCAATTCTAGCCAAGCAGAGCCTTTTATTTATTCTTTACAACTTGATTACCTCGTATCTGAGAGGAAACATTCCCCTGAGTGTCCTTCTCCTGCATGTGCTTCCTTGCATTGAGCATAGGTATGAATCACTGCTTGGAACTAGTTTGCTTTCCTGTGACACTCATTTCCTCTTCATTGTACTATAAGCACATTTCATTATTTTTAAAGATTTATAATATGAAAAAGACCAAAAAAAATTTTAAAATGTAAACATTCGAATGGGAAATGATATTTCCTTACATTGGCAGTTGTTGTGTCGCCTTCAAACAAAGCACAGTTCATCGATCTATCCATCATGGGATGGGTTTCTAGCATGACCTTAGGAGTTGTACTCATTATTTGGAGCTTTCTCCACCAACTAGTTAAGATTCTAGTCATTATGGAGCCTCTGTTGATGCCTCCTATGTCACAGAGGTATCCCATATTTCACATTGAGTCTATGTTGCCTACATGTCTCCATATGCCTCATGATCTTGTTTGAAGGAAGGTTTTAGCCTGAGTTGGTCATTCTTCAGTTATCTTGACTCTGTATGTTGGGACTTCCCAATACATCATAGAGATGTGGTCCTACCTAGCACCCTAGGCCTACTTGCATCATTGGTAGGCAACCTTGAATTCAAGAGATGGCACCTCGTCATTGTTTGCTGACTGGGTGGTTTCCCTTGTGTTTGAAAAAAATAAATCTATTCACACATTGGGATTCATGTTGTGTCTTGGATTCCATTATATCCTATTAGTGTTTTCCTCACCTCTGTCAGTAGTTTTCATCATTGACAGCCATTCAGAGGGTCCCTTTTGTATGTTACTTGCATTCAGTATGTGTGAGAGACACACATAGTTACTGGTTCACATATATCTTGCTCATCTGAGTTCTTTCAAATCATTTGACCTTGGTGTGTAGCTCATGTTGGTTGATGGGGGATTCCTTAGTTCCCTCCTTCCAATGGATTTCATTATGTCGACTGCAGATCATCTATTCTAGAATTGGGATCGAGATTTAGTTGAGTTCCTTGAAACTTGCATTCATTAGTGGTAGGTTCTCTCGCCATCGAAATATTTGAGAATACATCAATGTCCCCTCATCAATGGATTCTTCAACTACTGAAATTCAACACATTTATTCACACTTGTGGAGTGCAGTCGGTACCTTGAAACCCATTTTCATCATCAGTGGGATGTCTCACGTCTATTAATGGTATACATCAATGGACGGTAATCAGATGATGTTTCATAATGTTCGACCTCACACCTCTATTCATGTGATGGGGCATGTACCATTTGTGGTTTGTGTAAAAGACCTTAGAGTATGGTGGAATTTCATATATGCTACTATCTTGACCATGAAGATACCTATGGGATTTCAGTTCTCAATATATGAGAGAAGTGTACCTTGTTATGTACCATATGTCTTCATTCAATATGGAGACCAGAATCCACCATGTATTGTATGTGGATGTGAGAACTTATGACATATGTCTATTATGCCTACTCATGGCCATTGTACTTATATGTATTCAAGACTACTTATATATATTTTGAATCTGCAGCCATATACATAGAGCTATCATTGTATTATGCTAAAGAGTGGCTAGTTCTTCCACCTGGATATTCACTACTCCACTTCTAAAACTATTATAATGTATTCCAGCCATCGTATACCCATGTTACCTCACACATTAGGGGGAATATGTTATAGAATGACTTGCCACGCCTTATCTATCATGCGTTGATTGCCTTCCCATGTCCTTATGTAGACTCACTATACCCCCTTAACTCAATATAGTCATGATGCTTCAGTTCAACCCTTAAAAATAAATTTTGGAAGATACACGTGGGTCACTAGTTGTACATCTCACGTATATGCATCTTTCATCATTACATCCCACGTACATCGAGTTTTATCCTAAAAAATAAAAACAAAAAATATTTGGAGTCTTCCTCATCAAGTAACGAATAGCTTGATCCTTGGCCTTCCATATGCCTATAAATGCTATGATTCAACCCTCCATTTCCCATTTGAGGGATATATATTGATCCATTGTGAAGCATTGATGGAGAGAAAAAAAACTTGGAGAGTAAAGGAACTATAACAAATTTTTGCCCCATTTCCATATGCTTGAATCTACATCCCTTTGTCCTTGTTGATAGAACTCTTTGTTTTTATATCCCAAGCCCCCTATTATTATTTGTGAGCCTTCCTTTCTATTGAGGATTGAAGTAGTGAAGGACCATGTGGAGGAACTTGGTTTTTCGTTTTCGATGAGGATCCACCAGAGGTTGTCATATTGTATCTCTGCTTTATATTAATAGAAATATCCATTTCTCGTCCAAATTTCATGTGCAATTGTTCATATTTGTATCCATGGGTGTAATTTCTTTATACATGTTTAGATGGATTATACTAGTTTGAATGCTAACACTTGAATACATTTTATTCTTGGATTTATATATGTTGTTGAGGGAAAAATGTAGAGGCAATATTTTGATCGTGAGCTCAATGGTGGTCTTCTTCGAGCATCCAGTTGAAGTACGAACACTTTCCCTTAGTTGTTATCTTCTTTAATTTATCTAACATATTTGAGAATGGATGTGATTTCTAGTGTCATCCCGTCTGTTGTGGTCCACCCCAAGCCATATGAATATTTTCTCTCTAACAGTAAGTATATTTAGGAGGAATAAGTACGTCTACAACTCCTTGGTTGTTGGCCCATTTCATTAGAACCTTGCTATTACAACCGTTTTGTTGCTTTGTGCTGCTACAACACTATGTTGCAACAATTATGCACTATTACAACAATGTTGCTATAAGTCAATGTTTCTGAAACTTAGGATTCCAACACAACACTGTTACTTCTATTATGCCAATACTCAAGGTCCAATTTTTGTAGTCAAAATAAATCAATTGGTTCCATAGGAATGTTCATGCAAAATGATGAGTGACCAATTAGGAAGAAAGGGAGGACAAAAATGAATGGATGAATAGTTGAAATTCCTTCAATAGTTAGCGATTCAAGAGGGTAGAAGAATGAAAAGTTGCAAGTTTAGAGAATTGTCCAGGTAATAAAGAAGAGAGAATGAAAGAGAGAGGAAATCGATTGAGGAGGAAGCTATGACCTATTACAGAAGATGCAATAAACTAGTTGAGTGACGGCACAATCTGATTGAGATGTTAACCTACATGTGGATATAACAATATATGATTTATGCATGATCAAGGATTGGTTGTCTCTAGTAATTGTTTGATTCTATTGTGATTCTTTTATTCCAGAATTAAAATAAACAACATTTGAACTTATGTTATTTGATAAATGTATGAGTTTCGTTGTGTAGTCTGAAGGAAGAGCACAACTTTGTAGTTGTTTGTTGTGTTACAGGGTTACAGTCTGCACTAGTTTCTCAGATTTGTGTGGGTTTCTAGTCAGGTTTATGGACTCTTCCAAACCTGGCCATGTAGAGAATGAGATTGTGTCTAGTCTAAAGACACACACTTAGGATGACCAGGACTCACATCAAAAGCGACATAAATGCATTAGGAGAAAAAAAATACTAGTGAATTTAGCTTTGGGTGATGAGATTAATCAATAAGAAGATATTAATATGGAGAAACAACCTTGGTGGGCATATTTTCGAAACATTGTCTAAGCTATCACGGTTGAAATAATTGGGTGAAGGATTCATGGATGGAGTCTCGAAAATACTATCATGGTATTATGATTCTATCACATGGATAGTTTTCTTTTCACTTTAGAATGGTGATAGATGCTTCGAAAAATATTGGTGACCATGGAGGTGGGATTCCAATAACCTGCTGCTATAGCGGTAGACTCATTTTTCCAGTTGAGGAAATAATGATTTGAATAGATCCCGGTATGAGTAAAGTTATTGAACCTATCTTTTGACCTTTGGACCACCGAAGTGTTCGAAGTAGTTGGGAACTTCCTAAGGTGTTTCTTGGAGGAAAATATGTATTTTGTAGAGTTGAGTATGATGAGTGGTAAGAATTTTGGTTAGTATGGATTTAAGAGAGGGTTTGGTGGACTCCATTGAGATTCAAAAGGGCATTCACAAGCACATATAAGTGCTAGACTATTTGGGGTTTATGTGGTAGAATAATTGGGATCCCCTTTCAAGTGTAATTATTGTCATGCCTATGGACATGTTGTGGTAGAATGCTTCCTCCCCTTTAATCATCGATCCTGGATTAAAAAATATGTTCCCATGGAATTTAAGGAGAATGATCCGGAGGTCAACACACAATCTCATGACATTAAAAGAAAAATTGTTAAGGATACTCCTTCATCCAATATAGATGGTGGGAAAGAAGGGGGTGGAGGTAGTTTGATATATGGTTTTGAATTTGAAAATTACAAGCACAGGGGGGGTCCTAAGTTGATGAATAATTTATGAACTAGTGACGTTGCTCTTTGGACCCATATTTTAGGAGTTGTCAAGCCATATGTCAATCCTCTTCTTCTGGCAAGCGAAAGGTATGTCGGTAAATCATTTGCTCCCTTAACACTATATTCCCTCCCTCTTATAATTTTTCCTTCTAGGAATTGTAATTCTTGTGGGGATTCATGTGGTATCACTAGGGGTTTGGTTTTATCACTAAAGGAACTAGAATGGGTTAGTGGCCCTAGTGTGATCTCTCCATCAATTGGGGTTACAAGAGATCCGAAATACTTATGTCCTGTTACCACCCAGTTTGCATAGGATGCTTAGCAGAAAGAATAGACTAGTCAGGCATAGAACCTTAAGTTCCTCATCCACATTAGGTAGTCTTCTGCCCAATTGTATTAAACACTTCCTTTGTCATGCTCAAAGGAAAAATATTATAATAATTTTGACATTTGTTACATGTGTAAAAGGGTTGTCTCAAATGAGTCATTTATATTATGGCAACTTTGGAGTGTTTTTTTTTCACTTAGAAGAACTTTCTAAGTTCCTCTAGGTTTATCACTCTCACCTCCAAATCCAAAATATGCCATAATACATATGCCTTGGTATGATATCTACTACTTAGAGTTTAATGTCAAAATTTGAGTATGTTTCCATATTTATCCATGTAAGATATGATATTTTAGGTACCTTTGGGGGTTAAATATGTCATAGTATGGTACTATATGTTCAAGAGGGGTGTTAAACACCTTAATACACTTCATACACATCTTTTTGGATCCTCAAAAATCATAAAATGAGGCTAATTCTTCCTCTAGAGACAAAATACCACGATTTTTTCCTATTGGAGACAAAATTGAGTAATTTTGGGGGTTGGTAAAAGGGAATATCCCCTAATTCGCCCCCTTGAGTGATATTTCACTTATGATTGGATTTGATCTCAATCAATCCCTATTTGTCCCCTCCTTCTCTCCTAGGTGTCTCATAAGGAGCCCTTAATCTCTATTTAACTCCGCGAGGTGTCAAATTACACTCTAGTTAGCTCCATGAGGTGTCATTTAGCACTCTAGTTTACTTCACTTCATAAAATTCTCCTCGTATTCATCTTTTGTTATTTAATTANTATTAGATGCATGCATGCTATATTTATATAAGTTTTAAAGTACATCATTCAAGTATATCTTGAAAGTACTATCCATTTATAAGTGGCACGATCAACCTTGACTGATTTTCCAC
>LPNX011001101.1:0-18054 GCA_001517045.1 Pseudotsuga menziesii | reverse complement strand
GCATTCACATATTCTTCTCCATTAAACTGAGATGATGGTTGGTTGAAGATGCCACTGATATTTCTCCTCATGATGCTTCTTAAGCTTGGCATCTTATTTCGTATGCTGCTTCCCACTTCAGCTATTTCTTCTGTGGATAACTCTTTTTCTTGATCTGCTCTATTTTCCATGCTCCTCGTTTCAGCTATTTATTCTATGAAAGACTCTTTACCTTCTGCAGCCTCAGCCATTTTAATCTCTATCGATATATATGACTCTTTATACTTCACATATATAGGTCGAATTTCTGCTCTGATATAAGCTGCAGTTGCACTAATTGTGCTGCGACTCCATATTCATAGATCAAGAAGCTATGACTGCTAACAGAATGTTGAAATTCTGACTCCATATTCATAGATCAAGAAGCTATGACTGCTAACAGAATGGTTGAAATTCTGATTCCATCTATATTCTTCCCATGGCTCAATTTTGCGATTCTCATACGTCAGGGCTGAGATCGAGAGCTCTCACTTAGAAACTACTCAAGAGATCCTCATACGTCCGGGCTTTTTTAAACCATATTTTGTGATTCCTCAATTTTGTGATTCTCATATGTCAGGGCTTTTTTAAACCATATTTTGTGATTCCTTGAAAACTGTAATGAAAAAACTCTCAGACAACTCTCATATGTCATATGAGAGGTTGACGATGAGAGCTGCTACTATCTGGTAGGGTAGGGTGTTTTTGTTCAACATTTAGGTAGGTAGGCAAGCTTGAGCCTGGGCCAAAATTGTAAGCAAATTAATTTCTTAATCAAATAAAAATAAATCAAGATTGATGGTGAGTTTTTTTAAGTGAATATTACTTTTTGTTAATTTTAAGCAAAGCAATTTCTTAATCAAATAAAAATAAATCAGGATTAATGGCTAGTTTGTTTTCAGTGAATATTACTTTTTTTTAGTTAAGATCATAGTAACATAATTCCAGTCTGAATAGATTTGAGACTTAACTAAAATATTCAATAATATGGTAGTAGACTTTTTATATATAGTATTTTTAATTAAATATACACCTACAACATACAAAAAAACTAGAAGAAAAAAAAATTATTATTAGAAAAACCATTATGTTAATTTTTATTTGTAAAGTTTATTACCAACTAGGTCAATGATGACATAATTATTTATTTTAATAATTAATAAAAGGAGACACCTATTTAAATTATTGTTCACTTCCCATGAGGAGGAAGGAGCAGGTGTAGAGGACTGGTTGACAAGTGGCAGCACTAGCATTCACTTTCTATTTGTTGCAGGAGCATAATCCCTAAAAAAAGTGGTAATGTTTCCTGAGAGGGGGAAGTGGCTCATTAAATTCTAGAACTGACCCAAAGACGCAATCTTATATAAACTATCAAATTGAGCAGGAGGCTCACCACTCATTCTGATTGTTGAGAGAATGAACTTTGTGATTGCTGCAAACTGAAAAGTCAGGCACACAAATAATTTGATGAGGGGATAGCTAAAGTGATTTGCTGAGTTAAGTCTGTTGTTGAGTGTTAAGTTGCAGAAGTCTGTTGTGTAGCAGAGATCTCCATCCTAGTGGTGCAGTGAGCAAGCTCGGGGGTCCTAAGCAAGTGCTTCGGCTGCTTCAGGAAAATGTTGGGTGGAATAGTTTCCCTTAGGTGATAGTCTCTTTCTGCAACATATCCAAGTTCTAACTCTAGATCTGTAATATGATATTTATTTCTGTTTAAGATGTAACTATTTCTAAATGTGTTATAGTTAAATGATATTTATTTCAATGCTTATTTGATAAAGTATTGAAATTGATTGACAGAGAAATGAAATTAAAAATCATCTCCTATATTTTTCCTCTCACCGAAGTGACATACTCTAGTACAAGAAGATATGAAATTATATTAAATAGTAGTATCAAAATGAATGAATGAATGAATGTGTATTTCCGTTATTACAGAGCCTAGAAATGATATATATTTATATTCTATTTATGATTAAATACAAGCTATAGCTCTTAATTTAAAGAATAAAACTTTTAGTGAAATCATCTCCCATCGGGATACAAGTATAAAAATAGAGGGTAGGTGAAGAATCCTTTTCTTTATGTGCATATTAAGGTATCTTAACCCAGTTTCTTAGCAGTTAAACTATTAATGTAAACACTAAATCGAGATTATTGACAAATCTTAGCACTTGTTACAACCTTCTGATTTAAATTGATGTTGTTCCTGTAGTGTTTCTTCTTCAGAACAAAAGTTACAGGTAGCCTTAGGGCTTAACCTTTTAACTGTTCAAAATAGTATGATTCGTAAAGATGATCTAGCTACTTACACTCTTAGATCCATAAAAATGATTTAAACAAAGTAAACTACTCATGTGAAAACTTTACCAAAGAGTAAAACCCTAAGGTCCTTTTATAAACCGATTAATCTACATTAGTTTACATGTAAACTAAAATAAGCAGACCTAGCTAATTAATAAACGGCTCCAGGGCCCTTTTAAATAATTATTACAATCAAGAAACAGTATGGTGATTGTAAATAAGAATACCAAATATGTTCAAACATAGTATCTATCTATATAATAAACCCTCATAATCATACTAGATAATGAAGCATCTAATAAAATACCTCAGGGGCGTTGCCCAAATGAAAACTATGGTAGTAACTTATAGCCGAGTATTATTGTGTTAAAATCTTCTTTAAATAAACACAGATGAAAAACTGAAAAATAGATCTAAGATAAATACAAAGCCTCACGTGTTCGTCTACCTGTAACAACTTTTACAAAATTATCTTTTTTTTTTTATATAGTAGAGATTGTAAAACCTAGTTCTCTTCTTACCAAACAAAGCTACTACAGTTACATGGTTGCATAACAAAGATTGTATTACAACTGGAGGATAAATTAAAAGAAGTATAATCCTAGGTTGTCAAGTAAAGAGTATACGCAGAGAACTATCACGGGTCTATTTCAATTTATATCTAGTATAAAGATTAAGCCAATAAGAAAAAGTTTTGACAAAGGCTTCCTATCCTAAACCCTAGTTCCGTCTTTAAGATTTTCGGCCTCTATGCCACTGTAAACTTAAAACAATAAAAGATACAAGGAGAAAATAAATATTTAATCAGTCGTTGTAGAAAGACCAAAAGGAAAGCAAATTTGGCATCGTTTACTGATAACCTTGACGTGCTATTTTACAGACGTGCTATCTTTGTAGAAAAAAAACTGTTTTTAAACGTTGTTTCGAGACCAAGCAAAATCGATATTGAAAGGCCATGGCCACCACTCTGTAAAAACAGTCTAAACTATAAAACCCTCACGGGTCAACAAAAAGAAAATGAAGATTTTTGCACATAAATATAACTAATAGAACATGATAAGAATATTTTATAATTATCTTATCCTCCCAAGGAGTGGCTTAAGTCATGAGACTCCACAGCAGTTAAAATTCTGGAAGTTACACAGTAAATCAAAAGATGCAATAAACAGAGATACTCTGTCGAAAACCCTCACAGGTATTTCTAGTATGGACAAGGTTTTTAGAACTAGCGAAATTTACACATAATGATATAGTCATTTAAACGACTCCATGGGTATTATAAATACCATTTCAAAAAAAAAATATCTCCGTACCAAATAAGTTTATGACACCAACCCAGAACAGAGTCGAATTAAAAACTCTAAGTTTTATTTACACACCACAAAACCCAGATATCTCCTCCATAGCCTCTCCAGGAAATGGCATGGACCTTACCAATTGAATGAGGAGGTTCCTCAGCCAGTTTCCATCCACGCCCTGCTGCAAAGATGACCTGCGCACAAAAATGATAGATCGGAAGTTAAGTATCAGTTTATTTTGAAAGAGAAAAGAAACTAGTATGAAGGAGTAAATAACAATATTGAAGTTCCTTTACCTCTTTAGCTTTCGAAGGTACCCTGTCATCACCCAATCCAAGATTGAAAACTCTCTCAGCGAATAATTTGAGTATGGATTGGATTAGATGGTAAAAATGGCTGAGTTTAATGATCCTCGCACTTCTGAATACCGACAGTGAAGCAACGAAGGTAAGCAGCCGAAGTCCTCTGGTGGAAATGAAATAACTATTAAAAATCTCCAGAAACCTAATGAATTGACCCGCGTAGTAACCGAGATACCATAAAACCTTTAGGGTTTGAGATCCCATGTTTTAATGATAGCTGGAGACATTTTTCAGGTTCACATGGTCCGAGAGGGAGCGAGATTATGAAGTGTACCCTACCTTTCACTTCCATATTTAAGTCAACCGATGTACAGGTACCAAGGACATGAGTCTCGCTATAAGTGACTGTGTATAAATCCATATCACTTTTATCATATAGTTCAACCTACGATGTTCTACCCTCTATTTTTTATAACCTTTGGTCATCCAACTTTGTTATATTTTGATAAACATATAAGCCTGTAAACAAATAAGTTTGGTTAAATGACACTTTATGTAAATACTTGTAAATACTTTATAAAAAAGGATAAGAATGGCTTAGGGTTAAACATTGGGTTGCCTTTTTCCTTGGCTCCTTATATAAGCTCTAGTGCAGAGATGGTCCTTAACCAACTAAACATTTATACCTCACTGTCTGCACTTAGAAGAAAAGAAGTTCATGCATTAGTCGTAAACGACTAAGTAAGACCACGACCGATTTCCTTGTGCAGCTCCAGATTAGAATCAAACAAACCACAAACTGTCTTACGACAATAAGCTAAATGTAAACAGTTCTCTCATGTCGCAAGGTAGTGTCATGTTAGTAGATCGCCAAACAAGCAAGCTACTATTAACTTGAATACTGTTAACAGTAATGCACGACAAAAGAAGTATGAATAATAACATACATCTTAATGAATTTCTAGGAAATTTTATAATTACTTGCAATAAATAATTTTTATTTTTATTTTACAAATTAAGGATGTTACAAGTGGTATCAAAGCAAGATTCCAACACTAGGTCTGATTGGCTCAATCACATATAAAGAAAAACAATGTACTAATATTATTTTGCATTTATTTATATCCAGAAATATAAAATTTGTTTTGTAGGAAATGGATAATGTTGAAGAATCTATTGAGAATGGTGCTCAACATATTAATCTTGACATCTTGTATGTAGATTTGAATAATCCAAAATTACTACAAATAGTTGGAGATTTAAAAAGTGAACTACAAACTGTGAAACAAGATAATCAAAGAATTTTAGAGCTGAATGAATATCTACTGGACAAAATACATAACCAGGAAAAAGATAAAAGAAGTGCTATCAAAACAGATTCTGAAACAACGTTCCATAAACATAAAGAAAATAGAACAAGATATCATGATAGTGAATCTTCTTCAGAGGTTAAACCAAGGTCACATAGGGAAAGAAAAAGATACATAAGTGACAATAGTGACAGTGACCAAAAACCTAGGAGAAAGAAGTATAAACCCTACGAAGAGATTTCTAGAGAATTCAAGAAAATAAATCATCCCATGTTCAAATTTTAGGTGGCCTTTTTGGGCAGATTTTGTAGGAATATATTAAACCCACTCACAACTTAGGATAAAATAATTAATCATTATTTGATTAATTATTCACCCGCTAGCTTAATTAGTTGGCATCCACTTGCACCTTAAAGTCAATACATGCCATCTATATCCTAGGAATTATTTATTTCCAATTCTGGGTTGATCTTTACCACCTTTTGACCATCCAGAATTAGTATACAGGACTTTACAGTAGATTCTTCTTTTTCTTCTTTTCCTGCTTTTCTATGGACAAGATAAAAGCTTGTCAACTAGGAAACTGGGAGCTTTTGTTTCCAACCCATCCTCCATTAGTTTTTCTCCATTTTCTAGGATTAGCATGTTTTTTCCATCTCCTTGAAAATTCACTCATGCTTTTTCCAACTCGTGAGGTCCTTGATATATTTGGTAAGTGCTTTAGCCACCTATGGGGGTTTGCTATATTTTGGTAAGTCAATATTTTTGAGCTTTATGAGTTGTTTCCATACAATTCGATTTTCCTATGAGGGATGTACTATTTATGTACACTATTATTCATAATTATTCAATGGAAGGATACACACCAATATTCATCTCTTCATTCATATGATTCAGTCTCTTTTCTTCTCTCTATTTTTCCTGTGTATGCTTATGAGAATTCTTAGTAGCAAAATCTATTTCCTGTGCTGCTTCTTAGCATCATTTCTCATAGCATTGATCCATTATTTATACATGGTATCAGAGCTACAGGGAGCACAACCTTTCCATATTCTACATGGTATCAGAGCAGCAAGGTTTATCAAGTTCTATAGAGTTGAGGAGCGCATCTAGTCTCCTATCACTCTCTGAAGAAAAGCTTGTCTATATTACAAGATTTTCTCCTAGTTTTTTTTGCAGGTTGGAGAGAGTATCTCCTATAGAATATCAACAAATTCAATATGGATTCAAAATTTCCTCTACTATCTCCTTTCAACTATGTTGATTGGAAGCCAAAGATGAGCACTGTACTTGAAGGTGCAATGTCTCTTTGATGTCTCCAATGGTGCATTGAGCGAAGCTGAGTCTTATGAAGAGAATATTGGTTGGATAAATAATTGTGATAGATATTATGGAATTATTTGTTTTAAAATGTCTCCAAATATATATCATCTCATAGATTCTGTTGAGTATCCATTTGATCTTTGGAAGAATTTGGACAAAGCTTTTGGTTTGCAGGAAATAGAAGATGAAGCATGGAGCGAACCTAGAATGTCCTCTTGTTCTCTCTCTCAAGATTTATTGGCCTCTACATTATTTGATGAAGTTGATCATGATGAAGAAGTTTCTCATACAATTCAATTTACTGCTACTCTCCTTGATTCGAATGCTTCCTCCTTCAATGAAGAAGCAAATATTGAAGAGCCATCTTTTTTTGTGTCTCTTGAAGACAATTTTTATTCTTGTGATACTAATGATAAAAAAGAAGTAACATGTGGAGCTTCTATTGATATTGACGATGATCCTATAACCCATTCATTTTTCTCTAAATATCCTATCTTCGATAATGATATCTATGTTCCAGATTCTTCACACCTTGTGCATACCTCTCTCATTGATGGTGTGTAACCCAGTGACTTTCAAGATGTTTGCTTAGCCACATTAATACTTATGTGTGTAATACCAATTAACTTACTTGATCTCATGTGCTTCAACATATCCTCTTTTGGTATTAGCATCAATACTCTGAAACTCCTTCAAGATTGTGAACATCTCATTCTTTCCTTATTTCATACAGAGGATTCATTACCAGTGTATTCCCATGAGTCTACTGATATGCTTATATGTGATACTTTGTATTATGATTTAGAATCATATTTTCAGGTTGATACACATATCATACCACCATCCATACCATCTACCATACCTATGAATAATACTAAGACTATACAAATCCCAAGTTCACTAGTTGATTCCTCATTGGTGTCTTATTCAATGTTACTTATCTTACATGATTTGAAGTCTTTCCTATATTTTAGTGGCTGGGTATCCATGGCCTTTGTCACATTTTGACTGATATTAAAAATTTTTGGATCTATTCTAAACACTTATGGTTCAAATCTTATTCCCATCCATCATTGAGATTTTTACACCTATCAGTTTTCCCCAGTTTCTCATAGTTTTCCTAGTCTATCCCTATATCCTCATGGAGCCATTGAATCCTTTGTATTTGCTATTCAATATGCTAATATTTCTGATATATCAGAGTTTTATCAGCCTCATATCAGATCTGGAAAGGTGCTATATTAGATTGGAAGATTGACATGTGATTCACATCACAATTTTGTCTTAATTTTTGTACTCTTTGGGAAGGAGTATGCATATATATATTTTATATCTCATATTATGGTTGCATATCATAGTTTAACAGCAGCAAGAAGAATTCATATCATGCTCATACTTCATCAGTTGATGAGATACAAGGAGTCTCTCCTCTTGCTTCTTGCATGTTCTACACTCTAGCGCATGATCATGGAGTTCAAAATTCTTTAGCAAGTCCTTCATCCAGAAGCAGTTCATTAAGCTCATTAAAGTGAAGATGAATATACGTTGAAGACATATTTCAAATTTTGTGCCTTGTCCTATCTTGAGGGAGGATTTTCCCCATGTAGTTTTGCCTCTTTCCTCACTTTTATGGACATAATAATTGTTAAAGGGTGACCATAGACTTCTTCCTGGGTCCTATATGCATCCATATTTTTTTGACATACCATCGTAAACTAAGACTTATAGGGGGGTGTTGGAATATATTAAACCCGCATAACTTAGGATAAAATAATTAATCATTATTTGATTAGTTATTCACCCGCTAACTTAATTAGTTGCCATCCACTTGCACGTTAAAGTCAATACATGCCATCTATATCCTAGAAATGATTTATCTCTAATTTTGGGTTGATCTTGACCACCTTTTGACTATCCATAATTAGTATACAACACTTTATAGCAGATTTTGCTTTATTATGCTTTTCTTGCTTTTCTATGGATAAGGTAAAGTTAGCCAAACTAGGAAACTGGGTCCTTTTGTTTCCAACCCATCCTTCATTAATTTTCCTCCATTTTCTAGGATTATCATGTTTTTTCCATCTCCTTGATAACTCACTCATGCGTTTTCCAATTCGTGATATCCTTGATAGATTTGGGAAGTGCTTTAGCCACCTATGGCGGTTTGCTATATTTTGGTAAGTTAGTCTTTCTGAGCTTTATGAGTTGTCTCCATACAACTTGATTTTCCTATGAGGGATGTACTATTTATTAACACTATTATTCATCATTATGCAGTGAAAGGATACACACCAATATTTATCTCTTCATTCATGTGATTCAGTCTCTTTTCTTCTCTCTAGTTTCCCTGTGTATGCTTGTGAGAATTCTTAGTAGCAAGATATATTTCGTATGATTATTCTTAGAATAATGTCTCATAGCATTGATCTATTATTTCTACAAATGCCTGTAGAGACAAGTAAAAATAGTTACCTTTCAGGTGTTTCTACAAGGAAAACAAGTCTTGCCACTCCACCCCTTGACAATACAAGTTAAGTTAGAAATATTCATAAATAGTAATCAAATTTTATGACCAATGAGTAAAAAATTGACTCTACATACACTGCAAGTAAATAAATAACCATCGAACTTAGATATTAAGCAACATAATGACAACATAACATTACAGTAATAACCACATCGGGGAAAACATCTAGAAGGAAGTAAGAACAGATGACCACAATACAATACAGTGAAACAAAGTACAACACATTTTGCATAAGATAAGATAATGTCAAGTTCAGGTAGTACTTGACTAGCCTAATAAATTTTTTTTTTTCAAATTTTTGGAACATTACAAGTGGTATCAGAGCCCAGTTTCAACACTAAGAGACCAAATGGGCGTACCAGATACTTGTTGGAAGGGAAATAAAGTATGTTTTTAAATTTTGTTATCTAACATAAATTTATCCCATTATTAAAACTTTTCAATTACAGGATTTTAAAAGACCAATTCATATCATAAACACTAAAGTGGAAAACAACCCACAAGGAAAGTTGAATACCCCTACCCAAGAAGAAGAACTGGTGGTGGAACTAAATTCTGATATAATGAAAACCATACAGAGTATCCAAGTAGACTTGTATAGTTTTAGAGATGATAATATGAATGAGAGAAAGGAACAACTAGAAATTAATGAAGCATTGCTGCGAAACATGATGTGTTGATGCCCACAGGGAAAACCCACTCATTCCACAAACAGGTTCAAGAAATAATTTTATCATAAATGGGATAGTAGCCTGAGAGAAGAAGAAAAAGAAGAACATACCCCTGAACCTCTGGAAGGAGATTATCATAGTATTTCTAGTGATGAATATCTTTCTCCATGCATAAAGTAACTGATAAATGATGACAATATAGAGGGAGAGTTTTGAAAAATAAAATCCCCAACATATGAAGGAGAGATGAACACAGGGGAGAAAGCTGAAGAATGGCTTCTAGGTATGAGAAAATATTTTCAAGTTCATAACTACTCTAGCAAAATGAAATCATGTCTAGCCATCTATAACTTAAATGGAAAAGCAGCTAGATGGTGGAGAGGCTTGAAGTATACCAAGAAATATGAGTTAAGAGAAATATAGTGGAGTAAGTTTCACAAGATTTTTCAAGAGAAATACATGTCGAAAAGGTTCTTTCACAGAAAAGTGAAAGAATTTCATTAGTTACGTATGGGATCCATGACTATGGATGATTTTATTAACATATTTTTGGATTTGTTTCTTTATGTGCCATACATCAAGGACGAGAAAGTAAAAATACAACAATTTATAGGATGTCTTCTTCCCAACTTTCGGGAAAGGATTGAATTTGACATGCCTAAAAAATTTGACACCATCTTACACAAAGTTAGGATTTTCTATGAGCATGGATAGCTGAGGCAAGAGAACATTAATAGAAGCATATACAAGTCTAGGACCTTCTCAGACAACCGCAAAATGGGTTTTAACCCACCATCTTACAGAAAACAGAACAACATTTTTCCAGCCAACAAGAACTTCAACAAAAAAGGTACAAAGCCATATATACCAGCTCCAAATGCTAACAAGCCAGTAGAAAATGGGGGAGCCAATGTTTCCCTGCTACAAATCAAATTCTAGAAGTGCCAAGGGCCTTATTATGCCTGAGACTGTAAGAACACGACCAATGGGGTCTTGCACAACTTACAAGAAGAACCAACGGTAGAGGACATAATTGGAACACAATATATTTATGCATCTTTGTATGGAAAACAGGTATACCATCAGGATACCATGGTTGAAATAGAAGGTAAGATCCTAAAAAAAATTATATTTCAATATATATCGACCTCGGTGCTTGGAAGAGCTATGTATCCCCTAATATTGTTGATGTATGTAAACTAGAAAAAGTTAAACATGATAAGCCTTGGCTGGTACAATTAGCCATAAGTAGTAAATGAAAATTTTCTGAATTAGTTAAAGATTGTGAGGTAAACCTGAATGGTTTTCCTACCAAAGTAAACCAGAACATCCTATCCTTAGGATCGTATGATATACTTATCGGCATGGATTGGTTTGAACAACACCATGCCATGCTTGATTACTTACACAATTAAATCTTGTGTACAGATAGCAAAGGGAATCAAGTGAAGATTCAATGCATACCTAAGAAATTTTCCGTATGAAAGATATATTCTTTACAAGCAAAGAAGTGCATTAGGAAAGGCTGCAAACTATTTACAGTAAACATCGAGGACATAGGAATTGAAAGAGAGTAGCACATGGATTACTTTCGAATTCTTGTATACTTTAAGGACATATTTCCTAACGAATCCCAATATTACCACTGAAATGAGACCTAGACATTTCCATAGAATTGACACCACGATCAGTTTCGGCTTCAAAAGCCCCTTACTGCATGAGTGCACCACAGTTGGTGGAACTAAAACTGCAATTGCAGGAGTTGATTAAGAAAGCATATATCCGACCGAGTGTGTCCCCTTTGGGAGCACCAATACTTTTCGTAAAGAATAAGGATTGTACGATGTGGTTGTGCATCGATTACCATAAGATTAATAGTATTACTGTCAATAAATGATACCCACTCCCTAGGATCGATGACTTGTTTGATCAAGTAGGAGGAGCCAAGATATTTTTGAAGATTGACCTACGATATAGGTACCATCAGGTACAAATTCGCGATGAGGATATTCACAAAACCTCCTTTCGTACAAGGTACAACCACTACGAGTTTGTATTAATGTCGTTCAGGTTGACTAATGCACCCGCTGAATTTATTTCTATGATGAACAATATATTCAGTAAATACCTAGATAAAAAAAATTTGGTTTTTATAGACGACATTCTAGTTTACTCTAAGAGTAAAGAGGAGAATGAGGAACACTTTCACATAGTTCTATAGGTGTTACAAGAATGCCAGCTCTATGCTAAGTTTATTAAATGTGATTTTTAAAAACCACAGATAGTGCACTTGTGTCACATTATCTCCGATACGGGGATAGCTATGGACCCAGAAAATATTAAATCCATAGGAGATTTACCTACCCCTACTAATGTCACCGACATTAGATACTTTTTGGGATTAAATGGTTATTACCAAAATTTCATTGAGAACTTATCGAGGATAACTTGTCCCATGACCAGTTTGCAAAAGAAGGAAAATAATTTCTTATGGACGACCAAGTGCGAGGAAAGTTTTCAAAATATTAAACAACTTTTGATGACCGTATCGATACTATGAATTGCAGATCCCAATGAATATTTCGTTGTTTACACAGATGCAAGCAAGGAAGGGATCGAAGGAGTCCTCTTGTAGAAGGATTACACGATCTATTGTGAATCACAAAAGTTAGAAAAACATGAGAAGAACTACCCGACCCATGATCTTGAGTTAGAGACCATCATCCATGCCTTGAAGATGTGGAGAAACTACCTCATGGGAAGGAAATTCCTTCTGAAGATAGACAATATGAGTCTAAAATATTTATTTAAGCAACCGAATATGAATGTCAGGAAAGCCAGATGGTTGGCTTTCCTCAGCGAGTACCATTTCGAGCTAAAGCATATAAAGGGAAAAGGGAACAAGACTACTGATGCTTTGAGCCGAGGAACTCATATGATATATCAGGTGACTTTAATTCAAACCGATTCATATTTACACAAGAGGATTATAATGACCAACAGAGTTGAACCGTTCTATGCTGAAATCCTCAAGGTCTAATAGGACAGGTTGGTTTAGCAACATAAAGAGTACAAGGTAGATAAAATGGGATTGCTCTGGTCCAAGGAGAGATTGTATGTTTCGGAATGAGGGGAAATTTGGTCCAGCATCCTTGTGGAATTTCATTAGACACCCTACTTGAGGTATATGGGATATCAAAAGATGATATTTTCCATTAAGAGACACTTTTTTCTTGCCTAAGTTAAAGGCTGACATAGTGTTGTTTATCTCAAAATGTCTGGGATGTCAGCTGGTCAAAGCTGAGCACTAGCATCCTTCGGGATTGCTGCAGCCATAACCCATTCCAAAATGGAAGTGGGAGGTCATTAGTATGGATTTTATCATGGGTCTACCTAAGAGTAAGAAGAAAAGTGATTCTATCTTTGTAGTATTTGACAAATTGTCAAAAGCACCACACTTCATTCCAGTGAAGTCGACCTACAAGGTAGTACACATTGTCGATATCTTCTTGAAGGAGATATTTATATTGCATGGGATACCTAAGGGAATCATCTCGGGTCAAGATACTAAGTTTACCAGGAACTTTTGGAGATCCCTATTCTCCATATTAGAGACGCAATTGAACATTAGTACTGCTTATGACCCACAGACAAACGGGCAGACAGAATGGGTAAACGATATTATAGAGGACATGCTTAGGATGTATGTCATGGACAACCCCATCAAGTGGGAAGATTACCTGCATCTTGCAGAGTTTGGATATAACAACAGATACCAGAGTTCCACCAAGTTATGTCCCTTTGAGGTACTCTATGGACACAAGTGTAAAACACTGGTTACTTGGGATAGCCTGGTGGATCAGCTCATGTTAGAGCTTGACATGTTAAAGGACTTGAAAAAATTGGTTACCAAGGTCCAACTGAAACTTAAATAAGCGTAAGACCGTCAGAAAAGATATGCAGACAAGAAAATAAAAGATAAATATTATGAAATAGGTGACCATGTTTACCTGAAAGTAAAAGAAAAATGGAGCTCGCTGAGCTTGGGAAGGTGTGGTAATTTAGCATGTATATTTTGTGAACCCTTTGAGATACTGGCAAAGAGAGGGCTAGTGCCATATGATCTAGTGTTACCCTCTCATATAAGAGTACATAATGTTTTCAATGCATCTTCATTAAATAAATATGTTTATGATACTAAACATGTGATTGCTTGGTCCTTATTACAGGTGGAACCTGAAGGGGAGCTTACCCTTGAACCTATTCATATACTAGACAAGGGAGAGGTGCAACTCAGGAAGCACACCATAGTCCATGTGAAAGCACAATGGAAGTAGTTTGAGGTCGATGAGGCTACTTGGGAGAATGAAGCCACCATGAGAAATGCTTACCCCGCCCTGTTTCATGATTTCATTCTGAGTCCCTAGAAAACCAAGTGTAATCTCCCGAATTTTGGACCTACCATTTATAGGCATAGGCCTATTGATCATGATCATTATATTGATGTTTTATTTTATATTGGGTGAAATACCCCACTGCATATAAAAATGATGATTTTTTTTGTATATTGGATGTAAGACAATTGTTGATGATATATATATGTTTTGTGTTGGGCATGGAACCTGAAGCACATGATCGATGATATTTTTTATGTTGAGGGAGAGGATCTGGAGTACATGATTACTTACATTTGTGTTGAGAATAAATATCTGGAACACATGAAAATATAATTGGAAATGTTGGGCATAATCTCTGAAGTATTCCATGTTGATGTTGAGCATAAGCTATGGAGCATCGGATCTTTGGCCATTGTATCCCTAGGTGTATCATACAAGTACATCCTAGCATTTAGTGTTCAGCGAATGATTTGAAATTGCACTATGTTTGTAATGCCCTAGTATAGGCATTGATTATGGGCTCTAGTAAGCACTAGGGGTTATTGAAAACAATTTAATAACTTCCGAGTGAAAACAACGCGAGAAAAATATTGATCATCATCATACTTATTTATAAGTGATTAAATAAAATTTCAAATTTTTGTATTCTCATCAAAGTATTGAAGAGATACCACGTTATACGAGGGAAATCTAAAATGAAAGGATGTTTAGATTTTCCTAGCCCAGTAGACCTAAGCCATCTATCTACTTGACCTTCATAAGGAAGTGTCATTAAGTCTAGGGACCATGATACATGATGCCCGAAGACAAATGTTAACAAGTATTTTAATACTATGTATTTTATACATAGTATGTATAAAGAATTAATTATGATTAATTATATAATTAATAAAGAAAGAAGAAAAGCTCCACCAATTGTTATTTATTATTGAATAAATAGTGAAACAACTATGAAAGACTAACTACGAACTAGTTAAAAGTTCTTGGGTTAAGAATTGAAACTTACCCCAATAAATAAAAAATGGTTAAATAAAGAAATCAAAGATTTCTTGATTTAATTGTCGCTTTGACTGAAAAGTCTGCTTATAAAGACTTAATCCAAGCAAAGGATTGGGGTTATGATTTTTCTCTTAGAGAATTATTATTCTTCTTGTTTTTTATCTCAACTATTTTCTTGGATAACTTTCTCCTGCAAGGAAAAGAGGACCGATTCAGAATCTGAATACCAGATAGGAAACCCTACCTTAGGATCTCTAAGCTACTTGCATGTTGGAGTCCAGCTCGGGGGGATCCGGATTAGAACCAAGAATGGTTCTGGGTCATGGTTGGGAGGAATGTGGTAGTTCCCAAGTGATTTGGTCTTCAAAATGAGAGGTCAAATATGTCCTAAATTGATAATGCTGGTTATTTGAAAAGTGTGCAGGTTCAGCCATTAAAGAATCTTCAAGAAGATAAATTACAGGTACGAATTCTTAGTATGTCAAAGTTCATTTCTACGGTAAATGCAGGCTGCTTTATGTAAAAGCTTCTATATATTTTACTAACCCTAGGTAATTGATGTTCTGTCTATATTTTTCTAGGGTCCTTATCTCTCTTCAATATTCCTAGGATTGGAAATATTATCATAGGTTGTTTATAGCTAGGTTCCCATCTTTAAAATTTGTGTTATGTATTCATTTCATATTCAGAAATTTATACTATAGACTAGGTAAATCTAGATCTGATATTTAATTGTTCACCTATTATTATATATCTACTGACATATTACATTTGTCAATAGAGACATGTGTTTCACATTATAGTATATTTAACCATAGGAATATGTTTAAAGAAATAAAAATACTATATAAATACCCTAGGGTATTACTTACAACCAGAGCTATTCTTTTATAAGATAATTATATATACATATAAATAAACTATCGTGTTTTAATCTCTATAAAAACTATCTATGCATCCATTTCCAAAATTAACTAATCTATCTAAGACCTTTCAAGGTCTGTAATCATATAACAAATTACATTAAAAATATTCCACATAAATAAAACAACATTAATAATAATCATAGGGATATCATGACCATCCATGTGGTCCTTATCAATACTCTGCTATAAGACCTACAGCCTAACATACACATTAAAACACCCTAATTCACATAATTTATATCTTTAAAAATCCTTATAATATCCATTTAAAATATCCATCTAAAATTTTCTTCAAGTAACATTTCATACGAATCTGTGTTAATAAACAGAGGTTGAGGTATTTTACCCTCACAGGTTACAACTTCATTTCTTAAACAGAATTAAAATCTACAATAAGAACCGTAATATAAATCATCACCATAATCAAAATGCATAACCAAATCCATAAAGAATTTTGCTATTACCATTTCCATTATTTCTTATAAAAGATTTCACAGTTTGACATCGCCCTGGCCCAAAATGACGAAGGTTGTATGTTCAGTCATAGGCCACGACTCACATCATTGCTTTATAATTAAAATGCCTATGCTAGCAAAGAGGTCGTAAGACTCTAGATACAGCACGGCCTCAACCGCTAAAACATTTTAATACAGACTGCAAGTTATTAAAAACAACGAGTTCCATTGAGGGTTTGCATGCCCTGGCATCCACGAAACCCACTAACATTTTTAATACATAGTGTTCATGGCCAAGTCAAGCAACGATTTAAAAAGATAGTCCAAATATACCATAAGAACCTGATGCTGTAAGCATTAAAATTTCAAGCTATCCTAGCACTGTGGGAAGGTTCATGCCATTTATAGGATAGCCTTTACCCACGCTAACGAACTATTACATTTATCAAACTAAACAATGGCGTTTACACACAGAGCATCTGGTAAGGCATATTCCTCTATCCATTAAAAACGCCAACCCTTTTTTAAAATACAGAGTTCAATAAAAACGCAGGATGGAAATTGCATACACCATAAACCTTTGCAAATGATAAAAACCAATGCTTACATATTTTTACACAAAGTTTCCAAATGTCTGTACACAGTCACCATTTAAGGCCAAGGCAAGGTTTTACATAGCGTGCCAATGGTCTATGGCACCATTGCTTGCAATGGTGCAGCCCATGGCTTTAAAAGCCCAAAATCAAAACTGTAATGAGTTCATAACCAAAATAAGATTTCACAGAGACGAATGGCCAAGCAACAAGTCATGGCATAATGCCTCATCATTGGAAATAAACCAAGTCTGTATTTAAGCCTGAAGGCGAAATCGATTTCGCTACAATGTCAAACACCAACCAAAACAATCAGGCAAAAACGTAGCTCTACCATAGGATTGAAGGTAATCAAGCATAAGCTTGATTTGTAGGCTTACCGTGGCCATGATTGTAACGCATGGAATGATTGGACTAATTTTCTTCCCTTACATGGTTAAGCTCGACAGACTGCAAATCGTTTACTAAATCTTGAAGAAGGGTTGGCTTCCCTTCATAACCCACAACAAACCAGAAATATTGAGGCCATAATGGTGGCCACTTCTCCATTAACCAAACTGATAAAAACCTTCAAATAAGACTCGGATACACGGAAAACCTTCATTAACAGATTGTACAAAGGAAATGAGCAATACTGGTGTAGCGAAACCATGGACTAGCTAAGTTTCTTCCAAAATAAACCATACAGACTAAATGATTGAAGCCAAACCCTCACGACATCTTAATAACACATTTAACCTTTGAAAAACCCTTGCAATCGATCTCGACAAGTGGAGGGTCACGATTCTTCTCGGGCCACAATGCATGTGAAGATGACATGCCATTGAATGCACTTGGCTATGCTGTCAACTCATAGTAAGGACTAAGGTACAAAACCTTATGACAACCCATTAAAGGATCTTCCCTAGAATCCACATATTCCTTCCTCCAAACT
>LPNX011001087.1:281279-363086 GCA_001517045.1 Pseudotsuga menziesii | reverse complement strand
ACTGAAATGAAAAATCTATACCTGACCAGACTCCTATTGTTCACCAAAAGAAAGTGGCTAAATATTAAAGACCAACTCTCCTATTTTGCATCAAAATAGTACCTCAATAGGTAATTAGAGATCCCAAATAAAAAATATAAATAAAACATAAGGTACTTCAGATCAAACAAGGATTTGAATAATGATTTGAGAATCATATAGCTTATCTCAAAAACAGTGGCCAAAGAAGATCAAATTGAAATGTATCATGAACTTGTCTCCATCATAAAATAAAAGAGAGAGAATAAAATACATGTCTCAACTCTCCATAATAATCCTGAACTATAATGTTCAAAAGGACACTGCATACACTAGGTACATGGCTGAAAAGGCAATCTGTTTTAGCTCTCTAGTCTGTCAGGTCAGTGCTAAAAAAGGGCAATTAGTTGTACACAAATCCAAGTTTGTGGGCATTTAGTTGAACTAGAAAAGAAAATGTTTTCTTTTTACACTAAAATATCTCGTGCAACTCAGTTTTTTCATTTTCACATTCTGCATCAAATATCTATTTCATTCAAGTTAAAGGTATTGTGATTACCTTGCCATTTATACATGATCTCAGATTAGAGTTCTTAGGTCCTAAAACTAGATGCCATGCCTATCACACTCCATTCATTGAAGATTTAACTATCATTTGAACCCTCAATAGTGAAATGTGGATTCACCACAAACAAGGATCCTCTCTCCGGGCATTTTACTGTTTTTCCTTTTACATTTCTTTTTTTTAACTGTTTTCTCTGAAGTTGTTAAGCATAGTTTCATAATTGTTTTCTTAATTTCTTTTAGTTGGATTTGGCACCTCCTTTCCCCCACTAGCTGCTAGATGGAAACATCCTCATTGGTGGGGTCTACCAGGCAAGAGAGGTTAGGCTTTCGCACCAGGGTATGTCCCTATCACCCTCTCCATCTTGAGCGACAGATGAATAGAATGATCAAGCAAAACATATATCAGCAATTTCTCCATGTTAATTGCATCTCCCCACTTAAACTATGGGCCCTAAGATGGCCTTGTACATTGACAAATTCTTGCAAATGGTTGGCATAGTTGTTCATTCCAATTATCTGCCACAGCATCAATCATGGCCTTATGGTTCCTCATGATCAATGAGGGTTCATTCTCACAAGTTGCGAGTTCAAACAATTTACGATATATGATGGGAGGAAAAGACCTGTTAGTCATGTTCTATTCAAGAGATGGGGACTAAGGAGGATGATATTTTCACTTATGTTGCAGGAAACGTAGGGAACAGTGCCAGACCTGTTTAAAAAACAGACCTCTTCTCAAGCACAAAAATCGTCAAACACTACACATTCCTCAGGTATCAGACCTTATGTTTCCTCGTGATCAATAAGGGATCATTCTCACAAGTTGTGAGTTCAAACAATTTACCATATATGGTGGGAGGACAAGACCTGTTTGTTATGTATTATTCAAGAGATGCAAACTAAGGAGACTGATATTTTCACTTATGTTGCAGGAAATGTGGGGTACAGTGCTAGAACTGTTTAAAAATCGGACCTCTTCTAGTGAAGCACAAAAATCATCAAGCACTTCACTTTCCTCTCGTATCAGACCTCAACAGTGAACAAATCTTAAACATATTAACTGATATACTAATTGTAAAGTGAATTTGTAACGAAAAATCTAAATAAACAACAAACTGTAAAACAATAGTAACCAATCTCAAGCACAATTCTTGAAATGAAACATCCAATGTGCTGGCAATGTGGCAGACAGCTTGCAACCTAAGCATTCAACTATACTAACACCTTCGAGCCAAATCTTATCACAAAAGGAATAAAACATGAATTTTGTATGGCAATTTATGTGCGTTGGACCTTTGCGTAGGAAAATATTCAAGAAATGACTCAATCCTTGCAAGCAAAATTATCCATCAAAGGCATTTTTTTTGTAATTGAAGAACCGTTTAAGTAGCATGTGTTCAAGTAAAAACGTTTTCCTCTGACCAACAATAGGGCTTTTTGTTTCATTGGTAAGGTTGAAAAAATTTAAGCCATCCACCAGGGTTCTGTCCTAACTGTGGTCTGAGCCATGCTCGTCGAAATTCAAAAAGGTACGAGGATGGGTGCAAATCCCAAGCAGTACTTGGAGCATGCTTCTAGTAGCAAATTCAAACAAGAAAATGAACATTTTCCTATGCCTGGTAAATGTAATAAATGCCTACTACATCATAACAATCTTAATTTTGTGTTAACTTATCAACAGACTTTCAATGGGCAAAATGGAAAACCCTGCTCATTTTTTAAATAATTTGTAAGAAATAAATGAAACACAAAATACATTGGACAAGGGAATAAAGGTGACATTACCTTGTACAGACTTCAGCTTTTCACAGATACTGTTGCCATCATCCTGCCTCAAAGGTTTCATGAAATTTGTATTCTCCTGCATTGAGTCAACAGGCTTACAGGTAGTGAGAGTAATTGATTTCACTTCCCCTTGCAATTTGTTGCCAGAGCTGTCTAATTTTAACCGACAACTAGGAGACTTGCCATCAGTTTTCTTCCTAAACCTTTTTCTGTGAGAATCTCCCTTCTGGGTAGTTACGGGTTTTCTCTTGCGTTTTCGTTCCACCGATTCTTCTTCTTCGAAACTCTCATTTTCTTCGCTCTCATTGTCATCCAAACCGACCACATTCTTCACATTTTTACCCCAATCTTCATCAGAGCCGTCCTCCCCTGAACTTTCATCCCCAATCTTCATCAGAGTCGATCATTAAAACTAACAGAGAACCGATTGTTTGAAAGGACGTTCAATAAACTGATTGAGGAAGATTCATAACGCCATTGAAGCAGAATTTCGAGGGAGATCCCGGCGAGGGTTGTCGAGATTGTGACTAGAGGCGTAGCAACCTGATGACAAAACCCTGATATCACTGGGGCTAACTTTTGTGGATGAATTTTGGCGGGAAGCACTATTGGTCGATAAAAGATTAATTTTCTTATTTTCATAGAGAATGGTGTATTTGTATGGAGAAAAAAATACTAAAATACTTATCTAAATTGACAATATAATATTCAAGGTTCATGATCTATATTCTTCTTTGGATGTAAGGTATCTCGTAAGAGAAGTTATGATAAGCTTTGCCATGTTTGAAAAAAAACATAATAATACAAAACTAGTAAATGTTTTTTATTGTTTCAAAAATAATTCAATAAATAGTGTGACCTTCTACTTGTCTTAACTAATTTATTGATACCTTATCTATTGTTAATCAATTTAATTGTACTATATCTACTATATTTCAATTGTACTATATCTACTATATTTCAAATGGTATGTGAAGTGCTTTACAAACTATCCTACTAACCAAACATATATGTAAACCATGTATTAACTTTGGAATTTGAGGAGGAGTTTAATATAGGTATATTTGTATAGTTATTATCAAATATATAAGCCATATCTCACCGTGAGGACATTGTCATAGATAATTTGGTGTCAACAATGGAGTTGTGACACATGAGGAGGTTTACAAATTACTAGGTTCTAGGCGTCTTTGAATCCATGTGCACTCTTAGAATTTAGTAAAATGTAGAAATTCATTGTCAAAATTGTAATTTTTCATTGCCGAAGATCCCCAACTAAAAATGACTAAATCAATGACCAATTGTTATGTGGTCATTTTTAGTCTAGATATCTCGTGACCAAATTTGGTCATTTATCTTAGTCTTTTTTAGTTTAGTTTTATCCCGTGACCAAAAGTGGTCATTTATCTTGGTCTTTTTTAGTTAGCCCAATTAAATTTATCAATTTTGGTCATTTATCGCTTGAAAAAAATTGTGGTGACCAAAATTTTTGGTCTCCTGGTCACTAATCTCTCATTTTGCACTAGTGTAGAGTACCATCCTTCTTTTTAATGAAAATAACAGGTGCTCCCTAAGGAGACATGCTGGGTCTGATATACTTCTTATCAATAAGTTCTTTTAACTGTGATTTTAATTCATTTAATTCCAATATATTCATCCGATAAGGGGATTCTGAGCTGGGCACCGCACTAGGTACCAACTCAATAGTGAAGTCTAACTCCCTCTTCGGAGGCAGTCCCATAATTTCTTCTAGAAATACATTTGAATACTGCCATAGGATTAGAATATCTTCCAGTTTTAGTTTATATTCATTATTATTATGTTCTATGTTAATTATAGTTATAGCAGAGGATTTACATTCCTTCTGAATAGCTCTCTTTAATTGCAAAGCATAGATTTGTCTGATAGTTCTTTTTCTAGGGATTCCTGTTACAGTTACTGTTTCTCCCTCATTATTTACGCAAGTAAAAGTTTTATCAAAATAATTCAAAACTACTCTATGATGTTCTAACCAATCCATACCAATTAACATGTCTTAAGAGCCTAACGGAAGTACATTAAGCTTCACAGAGGTTTCAAATTGACCCATTTTTACAGTACAATCTTTTAAAAAATTAATCAGTTTTCTTTTTGCTCCAGTAGCTAGCTGAACTAACCATGACTTTGCAAAATTTTCTACTGATAACTAGCATTTTTCTACTAAATCAGGAGAAATATAACTTAGGCTATCCCCTGGGTCAATTACGATAGATATAGGTGTTTGATTCAGCTTACCTTCTACTTCCACCATGGGAGTTTGATAATCCGCCTGCCTGTTTTCCAGTGCTGCGTTTATCCTGGGCATTGTCCTTACTAAATCACCAACAATCATCTCCTCCTGCACCATATGTATGTTGCTGACAGTCTTCTTTTGGTTAGGGAAAATTGATTCATAATGAGTCCAATTACATTCCCAACATTTTACTGGCCCTTTACGTTCATTATTCTTAGTGTAATTGATGTGATTATTAGCATGTTCTTTATTTTGAGGGCCGTTAGGGTTTAACTGTGAATTACCTTTATTTCCTTGGAAATTCTTATTAGGAAAATTACATTTGTTATTATTCCTAAAATTATGGTTAGCTACGAAACCCTTCTTCTTCTGTTCAAAATTATTAGACCTTTTAGTCTTCGAGTTTGACATACTTTCCTTTTTGCAATTCTGCTCAGCAAAAATTTTCCTTTTGCATAGCTGTTGTTCAGGAATAAACACCTTATAGCCAAAGGTCTGGGGTTACCAACGTACTCTTAAAACTTGCAAGAAATCAACTTTAAAGTACAAAAAGGAAACAATAAGATAGGATGGAATCACCCGATTCACGACGGTTGATCCAAGCTTTATCTTCTCCCAATCTGCTTCTCCTCCAAAGATTTTAGAGATGTTTCTCCTTCACCTGTAAAGAGCAAATCCTCCAAGTGCAAGCTTATACATGTATATAGGACAAGTTAGATAAACAGTATATAGAGTGCTTAATCATAAATATTCATCCAACCATGATACATGAAAGCTACCCAACACACATTTGGAATAAGGATTCTCTTTATTAACAATAGTGAACGAGTTAAGGTTACACCCCAACGCGTGAAACAAGGACTCCTCTAATACCAAAGGATTCTGAGTTTTACTGCTCCAAAGACTTCTGAATATATACCACCAGCATAAATTTGCTCTCCAAGTATGATTGATTAATGCCCTCCCTAAGGCCTTTATTTATACTTAGTGAAATAAGGCGGTTTCGAAGGTTGAGGAGGTTGAGACAGTTACGATAGTAATGGTTTAGGGCTTAACAAATCTCAAATAATCGCGATTTCTTATTTTAAATGTCAAGGGAAGGTGTATGCGAGTATTGATACTAGAAACCCGCGTATGACATGCGATTTGCTATAAGGGAAACCTGTGTATAAATATGTACGCGGGTTGCAATGACAAATACTCATGTACAGTATGCGGCATGCTGTAGAAAAAGTCGTGTATGTACGCTGGTTGCTTATAGGCAAAGTCACGTACAGCAATTGACATATGAAAAGGAAAAAATGGCAATCTGGATGGATAGTGAATGTATTTCATAACATGCCCATCTATAGTGTTTTAGGCAACCTTCAATCCATAAATGTCTTTTTGTGTTCCAACATAGGAAATTTCGGCACTAGGACGGAGAAGTGCCATTTTGGGTTGATAACAGATGCCCCCTAATGTGTGAGGTCAGAGGGAAGCGATGGACAAAATACATTATAATCTTTACCTTTGGAGAACTCAGAAATCCAATGGAGCAGAGGTAGTACCTGAAACAAATACATAATAATGTCATATACAAAGTCATATCTGAGGATGCTATGTTCAATATACTGAAACACTAGCTCCTTTACAATATTTGAGTACATCATATGATACGGGTACAATACCATGTATGTTACAAAGGTGGATCAAAGCCACAATATACAATAATGATGAGTCTTCAAAGATCTGGAAACTGTGGACATAAATGGAACATAATCTTGCGCAACTTAGTCCATAGATGAGGAACTAAGGTCTTCATAAGCAATCCCAAATAACCAGTACAATCCAAGCCATGTGAAAAAATGTAAGCTGAATTCAAGCATGGAACGAATTCAATAGTTTGTCAATCAATATTTGATAATCAACAACTGAAGCAAAGGAATTCACCAATGATGGAAGTGAATCCTGAGGTACTATCATTAAAACTCTAGGTCTTCGTCATCAGGAGGTACTGAAGTGGAACCATACTGTGATAAGGAAGGCAATAGATCCTCCAACAGATCACAAGAGTGACTAGGACCTGGGCAAAGGAAGGGATACACAAGAGATAACATATATAACAATGATGGGATCAGGATAGAAATCAGACATTGAGTGAAGTCCTTGAATAGTGAGCATGACATAGAGATGACCCAAGGCAACGTTTAACTTTATAGATAGAATGACTAGACTTATCTGTCATGTAGGAGACATGATCAGATTCCCCAGGTATAACGGACAAGAGGAGAAGTAATAAACTCGAACTATTAATTGAACTGAAAGTGAACACTGAGACATGGGTATCGAAAAAACCAGAGAGTGCTATGTTCAAGGATGACATGTGGCCACTTATGGAAAACAAGAGAAAACTTCTTCCTTACCTTCCCTGTTAAATTTTAATGAGTCCAGGAAAGTCGACTCGGATCACTCTTCATTTTTTAACAAGATTGAAGAGAAGAAAAATAATGCTTGATAGTGTCACTGATTCATGGATTTAATGAGCCCGAACTAGTACATGCCCAGCTGGTGTTTTCACATTTAGAGAGTCTGAAAAATCCAAAGAAGACTCGATGGGGTTCCTTTTTCATCCAATTTAGTCTCCTAGGGCCAGAAAAGTATAAAACATACCACAGAAGAACTCTCTTAACTTCCATAGAAGAAAAGGTGAACACTTTTTGTACTTCATCAGGGAGGTCTGAAAAAGGTTAAATTACCACCTACCCAGTGCTCCTTCCAGAACAGAATAAATAGCTTGAGTTTTATGAGTGTGAAGGAAAGCAAGATCACTCGGAAACATCCATTTGAGTACAAGAAATGGGGATTAAAACAATAAACTTGTTGCTTTGTTCTTTAGTGTTTAATGAGCATGACAAAGACACAAAGTACACTCAGAATATTTTTCATGTTTAGGTTCAGAGCACGAAAAAGAGAAAACTAAGCTCATACCGGGAGTTCCTTTTCCGTAAATGTAGTCCCTTAGGTCCGGAAAAGTGATAAACCTATGCTTGAGAATACTCTTCTCAATTAAAATAGAAAAGAGAGGGATCCTTTCTCGCATTATTCTGCATGGTCCAATAAAGAGATAACCTACCACCAATGCAGATGCCCATTCACATATTCTTAACGAGCTTGAACAGACAAGTTAACTTGATAGACAAGTCTTTTTTTAAGGAGTTAGACCTGGGCCTAAAGAAACTCCATAAGGGAGGGGAGTCCTATAAAGGGATAGCTTGTAAAAAGAGACCCAAAAGAAGCTATATTTGGCGTGAAAAATAGCTAAGAGGATACCCCTATACCTGAAGCAACTGTAGCATGAGTATCAAAAGGAAACATAGGTTTCAAATGAGGATACTCATGAAAAGAAGGTCCTATCCATGGAAGAACAATGGTAAATACAGGGAACTAATGGCTTAAAATACCATAGTCTATGGAAAAAATGTTAATTGCTAAGGTTAACGTGGATTAAATTTAGATGCAAAAATGCATTAGAAATGTCAAAAACCACCCTATAGGAGCAAAAACACTGTGTAATGATGAAAACCCTGTTACAAGGCAAAAAGAAATATGGTATTAGTTGAATACATTTCGAACTATAGGAAAAAACCCACTTTTAGAAATATAATTTCTATAAATAGTTCAAAAATTAAAACAAAAATCACCATTTTGGTTTTAAGCCATAAGAAGCAAGTTTTTATCTCTACTTTCATTCGATCGGTGTGGACAATCCAGTGGATGAAATCCAATTCCGCAAGTTCCAGGTAAGCCTACACCCCGAGCTCTTCAATTTGATCTTAACAATTTTCAAATTTGAGTCCCAATTTCATATTTTAAAGCATCCTAAAGCATGTCATGTTGTGTACGCAGGTTCACTATGTTGAAACTCACGTACACGCGTTTCCTTTAGAGACAGTCGCGTATAGTACGCGACATGTCTGACTAGACAATCACGTGTACTGCGTGAAGGATAAAAAGCTAAATTGAGGCAAAAATTTTGAAATTTTATATGATATTGATGATTCATAATGGTTTTTTTCTATGTGTGAAGATTGTGTTGGAATGGAGGGAACGAGAGCATAAGAATATGGACCAGGAAGCACTCCAAAGTGCGCCCACCGTACATGCTTTGTGAACAAGTGGGTTATTAAAATTCTTTTGCACATCACCAATGCGAGCCAATGTCCGTTTACTGGAGTTCATGATAAACTACTGGGACCATGATTTAGGGATGTTTGAACTACAGGGTGAGACTTTCGAAATTACTTCCGAGGACATATATTTTATTTTCGGCCTGTCACGACGAGGAGCAATGGTCAACTTAGAAGGCACTGGCAGGGGCGGTGATCCTTTAAGTGTCCAGAACTACATTGATGTGTACTGCACACCTGGTACCTAGAAGAGAGGGAGTTGAGTCCCTATTGCACATATCCGTGATTTTACACTACAGGTACTGAAGAGCACCATCATGAGGATTATGATATCCTCTTCATTGCATATAGCTACACGGAACCAAATGAGGTTGGTGGTGGATTGTACGTAGGGTGTCCTATATGATTGGTGTTCAGGAGTTGTCCCAATTATGAGAAAACAACTCTCTGATGGCAAGAGAGGAAGGCAGAAGAACTTTGGGTATTCTAGCATATTGGTTGCCTTCTTCGAGAGAGAGTACTAGGGTTGAGCCCTGCCATACCCTTACCAGTCTGATCTCCATGTTAGCCTAGGATAAGCAGATGGGGAGACATATTCCTCCGTCAAGGAGGAGGAGGCTCAGTGCAAAGTGTGTACGATGATGAATTCTACTTCTGGTGGGAGTGGTAGCTACCGGCACTAGAGAAGTTTTCATATGCTAGAATGTATTTTCGAGGTGATCCATACCTTGTCACCCCTCTAGGAGGAGCATGGGGAGAGCTAGGTATTTTTTTAATTTTCAATTTTTATGAATTTTAAAATGATAGATTTATACATATGTATAAAAGTCCTAATCCTATAAACATGTCAAAATGCAGATATTGGACTGGTCTTCCCTGAGGGGCATCCATGTATGTTTGTTCATCCTCTCATAGGTGAAGACCCTGGGCTTATTAGGGTTCTAGAGGGGAATATGGCTAGGCTTACCCAGAGAGTTCCCACTATGCAGATAGAGCATATCCCGACCGTCATGCAGGAGTTTGTGGTTGGAGTTCCACCTATCTGGTTATGCATTTTGAGGTGGGTGGCCAGAGCAGTTATTGTGTACATATATATATTGTGGAGGCTTCCAAATATGAAGAGGCTAAGGAAGCCAGAGTACAAAGAGACCATGGGGACCAAGGTGGTCCTTCTTAGATCTAGGACATTTTGATGGACTGCGATCCACATTTTGTATATTTTTTGTATATTATATAGTTATGACTGGATCTGAGGATCAAACTTGACCTATATATAGATAGATACTCACACACACACACACACACACACACACACACACACACGTGCATGCACACACATATATATCTATATATGTATTGTTATCGGTTTATTTACAAGTGTTTTTTATGTGCATGCTATGTATTTTTATGAAATGTGTGTTAGATGCCAATCTAAAATGTAATTAGTATATGCATCAGTCAATGAATTCTGATTTCTTAGAATGTGATTAAATATAATAAATTCAAAATTTATTTTCACTAACCTAACTTGCATGAACTAACGTAATAGAATAGGATTTCACACCTAATAAGCTTGATTGAGCTAGGAAACGACCAATTGAGAGTCCAAACAGACTTCTAGCTAGGTGATACCATGTGACAAAGAATCCCATAAAAGCTCAAGTATAGCCCTATATTCAGCAACATTATTAGAAGCAGGACCTAAGCAAGTGCCTCCTGCGACAACTAGCTGTCCTGAGGGAGAGTAAATGACCCACGCTGCTGAAGCTATATTACAAGTGTGGCGACTGGTGCCATCGATGAAATGTAGATACATGTCAGAAGACATATGCAACAACCAGCAGATGGTATAAAAAACAAAACCGACAAACTAATGTACATAAAAATACATACAATAAAATAAAATAAAAAACGCTACGCCTAAGCAAAGTACTCTTTTAGGTAGAGCCCATTTCTAGGCTCAGACAGCTTGTTCCCATCAAAATAAATTAACTCATATGATCCCTTCTTTAATACTTTCGACATGACATAAGGCCCTAACCACATGGCTTTGAATTTTCCTGCCCCCAGGGGTTCTTTGTCTTGGTCCCAAAGCAAAACAAGTTCCCCCTTAGAGAAAATCCGAGGTTTGACCGACTAATCATATTGGTTTTTGACCCTATTCTTGTGAGCTTTATTAGCAGTCAGTGCATCTCTATGCTGTTTATCAAGGTGTTCTAAATGTACTAGGCGTTCTTCAAGCTCTATCGTATTGGGTAACACATGAATAGCTATTTTCAAAGACGAGATTTCACATTCAACCAGGGTAACTGCTTCCACTCCATGAACAAGTTTGAAGGGGGAGAAACCTGTAGAAGTATTTACATTAGTTCAGTATGCCCAAAGAGTAGGGTATAGCATGATGTGCCAGTTAGAACGGGCAACATCAATTATACGTTTGAGGATGGTCTTCAAATTCTTGTTTACAGCCTCAACCTGACCGTTTGCTTGCGGATAGTATGATGATGGATGTTCTTGTCTGAATCCAAGCATAGTGGTCAGTTCCTTCGTCATGCTATTTTTAAAATGACTGCCATGGTAAGTGACAATCACTTTGGGTATACCAAACCGTGCTATAATCTAATTGAATACGAAGAAAGCTATTGTTTCCCCGTCGGCTTTAAAAGTAGGCATTGCCTCTGCCCATTTCATAAAATAGTCAACAGTGATAATAATATATTTATGCCCCCCAGCCGAGGCTGGGTTGCATGTCATGTAATCAATCCCCCATTTCATGAAGGGGTCGACCGAGACAATGGGAAACAACGAAGCGAGATGTGACCACATTTTCCTGGTGTAAAGCTGACAAGGATGACAGTGCTTCACCACTTCCACAAAATCTTTGAAGATTGTGGGCCAGAAATAACTGGCATGTAGTATATTCTGGGTCGTTGCTAACCCAGATAAATGACCCCCACACGCTCCACTATGGGAATCATTCAGGACAATATCTGCTTCCTCATGGGTAAGACATCGACACAAAATGGAATCTACCCCTCTTCGATATAATGTATCTCCTATGATGAGGTAGTTCTTAGCATGAAGGCGTAATTTACGTCATTCCTCCCATGAGGACGTTGTAGGATACTTCAAAGTCTGGAGATATATAAGGATATCCCTATACCAAGGATCAGAGGTGGATATCAAGAAGATATGCTCATCTGGGAATGAGTCATCTTCAATGGCTACATCTTCTTCAGTAGGAAATTCTGCTATAAGCTCAGCAAAAAATAAGGATTTTTTAGACTTAGCGGAATAAAAATCCAAGTCAAACTCTTGGAGAATGACTATCCATTTGTTGAATTCCCCCCCAACAATCCATCGGGATAAGAAATATTGAAAAGGATTCACATCCACCACTACTGTTGTGGTCCTCAGTAAAATGTAGTGACGTAACCTCTGAACAACATAGACAGCTGCTAAGACTAATTTCTCAACGTGGGAGTACCTGAGTTTAGGTCCATCCAAAGCACGGCTAAGATAGTAAATGACATGCTCTATGAGCTTATCGTCCTCCTGGACCAGTAATACCCCAATGGTCGACTCGAACGCGGCCAGATATAATATAAAATCCCTAGAGTAATCTAGGGGATGCAGTAAAGGTGCCGACAACAAAGCTCCTTTCAATTCCTTGAAAGCGAGTTGTGCAGTTTCATCCCATACAAATGGGGTGTCCTGTTTAAGCAGGCACATGAAACTGTTGGTAATCTTGGCATAGTTAATGATAAAACGTCGAAGAAAATTAGACTTCCCTTATAGGCTTTGAAGTTTCCTGATAGAACGAGGAGGAGGAAGATTTACAATGGCCTCTACTTTTAATGGATCCACCTGGATGCCTCTATTAGAGATAATGAACCTGAGAAATCTTCCTGACTCGACACATAACACACACTTATGGGGATTCAAGCAGATTTTATAGTATCTGCATCTCTCAAATATCAACCGTAAGTGATTTGGATGTTGAATCCTATTACGAGAATGTGTAGGTAGATCATCAAGGTAAGGTTTGTAAATGGCTTTGATATCACGGAAGGAAAAGTTCATAGCCCGTTGGAAGGTTGCCCCAACATTTTTCAATCCAAAGGGAATTTTTTTGTGCGTGAAGGTACCACAAGGATAAATGAAAGCAGTTTTATGTTCGTCTTCCGGTTTTATTTGAATTTGATTCTATCCAAAGAAACCATCCATAAATAAGAACACTTCACTTCCCGTGCAAGCATCTATAATCTAGTCTATAAATGGCATGGGATAGTTGTCCTTAGGACAGGATTTATTCAAATATCTGAAGTTAGTATAGACATGTATGGTCCCTTGCTTCTTATCAACAAGAACAAAGTTGGATACCCATCCTGTTAGAGCTATGGGATAAATAAAACTAGCCTTCAACAGTTTTTCAACTTCATCCTTCAAAGCTACCGCTTTACGCGGGTTAATAGGTCTTAACTTTTGTCAAACAGGTTTGGCATCAGGATATGTTCAGATCTCATGTTCAACAATTGATGGATCAATGCCTGGCATCTCCTCATATGACCAGGCAAAGACATCGCAGAATTCCTTTAAAAAGGCAGTATAGATAGCAATCTCTTCAAGAGAGCAATTTGCTCCTATATATATGTTTTCCACAACATCAGGATTTACAGATATGTTGATAGGGACTGTAGAAGAAATATTTTCCATATTCCCCTCAACAAACATTCCTTCCCTGGGTAAGGTATTGATGGGCGTATCAACATCATCTGACAGTCTCATATGAAACTCTTGATTTTCTATTTTTCTTAGCTGTGGAAGAAAATAGGATCGATGGTGAAGATCTTCACAGATATTACCATGTCCACTCATGGATTTGAAAATAGCTTCATCAGAAGGTAAAACCATATCTAAATAGTCCATAGAGTGCAAAGTGTTTTCCACCCACGCGAGCAAATAGACTTCTTCTAGGTCCTCCAAGACTGTGAGAGGATCTGGAATGGGATCAACAATGGTTTGAGTGATAGCTTGGTAAGCTACTTCCACTGCCGATAAGGGCACCTCTGGTTCATGGGGGGAAGGGAGAACCCAAGGATCAGTCCTATCAATGGTCATGGCTATGGACTTCCCCACACTAGTAGAGCCAATATAGTTAATCGGGGCTGGAAGATCAAATGTGCCCATCAATAATGCATACATTCTAGCCCCCAAGCTCTGTGCAGTAGGTTTGACCTGATCAACCAATGCCACAACAGACTCATTAGACTCTAAACGGACTTTTTGAGTAAAATCAAGTTGGTCAATAGTAACCAACTTTCCTTCATGTGGAAAAACCACTACCCGAAAGACGGCCGACGCAATAGCAGACATGGCATAAGTCCAGCTTCTTCCCAGGAGAAAATTATAGTCCAAAGGTGCATCAATCACTTCCACCTCAACAGACACTACTTTCCCTACTAACTTAATTTCAAAAGCCAGTAGGATGCCGTGCGGATTGATTGACCATCCATCGAAAGCAGTAAATAGAGTGTTTGATGGGACCAGCTTTGGGGATCCGAGAGCTTTCCAACAGGACAAGGACATAACTCATGTAGAAGCACCCTCATCAACAACTTCCCTTCCAATGGTCTTTCCACCAGGGATGACATCTATTGATAAGGCTACATGGTAAGGTAGGCGAATTTTAACATCAGAAAAATGAAATTTCGCCATGAGACTCGATGAGGACATGCTGCCTAAAGCTGCTAAGAGGGAACCCCACTGGGTGGGACAGCTCTGTAACACCTCTAAAGCTGACATTGCACACGAGGTTTGGGCTCGGTCTTCAACCACAGAGTAGTTTGAAGCAGCCCTACCATTAGGGTTATGCAAGGTCTTCTTGAAGACACCTTTCAGTATCTTCGGCATATTTTCAGCAGGCTTCTCGATCGTGAGGGGGTTAGAAGTTTCACCTATAGCCTTACCCTTCTCAGAAGTATCTTTCTCATAGTTTTTATTCCTAGTCTGTAACAAAGTCAAATATCGAACCATGTTGATATAGTTTGGGTCAGGGGCATTTTGAGTGCCCCCTACTACATTAGAAGCTAAAGCAAAGTTCTGCCCTTGGGGAAAAGGATCCTTCAGGACAGCCAGTTGTTGAGCTTTCAGCAGCTTCTGGGCTTGTTCCATAAGGGGATAAAGGTGAGTAAGGTGATCTTCATGGAAAAACTTACACGAGAATTTAACCATATTCTTTTATTTCTTTCCCCCATCATAACTATTCACGGGTTTCTGCTTGTTTTGGTTTCTCTCTACTTTCTTTCCTCTCTTTTTCTTCCCACCGGGCTGCTGATTGCCCTTCTGAGAGGTCTTGGCAAAAACATTTGCACTCTGTGGGGAAGGGGTAGCATTTTCTTCCTCCACCATAGAATGCTTGATGGACAACTGATGAAGTTGTTTATCCAAAGACTCTATGGTGGGAGAGTTTATGGACCCAACCACACCATCAGCATGGGGTCCAGGCTTAGGCTTCTCTACATCGTGGGTAGGCCTCGGTGCCTCAAGGATAATCTCATACAAGATCCCAGATTGTGAATAAATCAAATCTAATTGATGGGCCCTGAGAATGGTTTCTTCTTCATTCGTCACTCCTGAGGTGGATACGTCCTTAGATATGTAGGGCAACAGGGATTTAAGCAACCACTCTAGTAAGAACTCAGGAGGAATGGTGACTTTTATAAGGCTCTTTCACCTCCTCCACTCTCAGATATGATACAAGATGTGGGTAGGCTTGTTCTTTCTAAAGTTAGATAACAAGTCCATTCCAAAATCGTATCGGACCAGAAGCTGAAAGTGGCTAAGGAATGCACTAGCCAAGTCCCAAAAACTACTGAAAGCAGCAAAAGGCAGCTCAATGTACCATTTTGTCACGGTACTTGTTAAGGTTCTATGGAATAGCCTCAACCTAACTGAATCTTCATTCAGTGAATTCGAAGAATAGCATAAATGAAATGTGGTGGCATGAGCCCCAGGATCTTCACCAACTTTGCCTTCGAATTTAGGGATGCCCGATGGCAATTTGGTGGGAATAGGTGGCCATGAGGGGTCAAGCCTTACCGGCTCATTCATCAACTTAGACAAATATGGCAATTTTAACGTTGCTAGGAATGAAACCTTGGGTTCAACCAGGGCACTAAAAGTGCCATTCTGGGGATTAGAGGGACCTACCCCCGAATGCCCATAAGTAAAGGTGGGGTTTCCCCCTACCACCGGTTGTGAAGTGGATGGATTACTTTGTAACAGATTCCATCCATAAGCCATAGGGTTGTGAGTGGGAGGTACCATATAAGAGGTCCAGGCCATCCCAATCAAAATTAGGGTCTGAAAAATAGGAGCAGGTATCCCTCCGCTAAACAACAAAATGGGAGAGCTCGTAAATGGGGCCGAGACCGGAGTTTGAAAACTTTGTCCATAAGAGGTATTGTTTCCAAACTGCACTCCTACATAAGAATGTGATGGGCCTACATATGGAGTGGATGGGGGAATGTGTCCCCCAATCCAAGGAAATACTTGGATGAAAGCCGAGGATCCTACCGGACCACTCTGGGCAGTGTATGTGAAGGAGGAAGGAATAGTAGGTATACTAGGAATCCTAGTAACCATGTCACCAGAAGCACCTACTAGGCTTGAGTGAACCGGCGGTTGGACCACTTGGCTCACTGGAGTCAAAGGCATAGAAGGTATGCTAGATTTAGGGGCACTCACCAGGGGAGGTAATACCCCTTCAGCTGGAACGACTGAGGTGAAAACAAAATAAATTTCTCCTGTAGTAGACATAATCCTACCCACAAGGACACCTAAAAAAGGTGAATCAAAAGGTCTAACCTGGACGATCACAGGATCATTTAAGTGATTCAAGGATGTGTTAAAATTCCTTGCAAACTCGTCAGTCTGCAAGTATTCTATCTCAACTGTATCAAAATCAGGACGGTTAGCTACAAGTGATGGTTCAATTAGAACTTCACTTACTCCTACCAGTTCAAATGAACCGTCCGTGTCCAATCTCTGCCTTTGGGGTGGAGGTGGAGGTTCCAATGTGATGAGAGGAGGAAGGTTTTGCAACCTTCTTGACCTTCTTATAGGTTGGTCCTCCACGATTGAAAATTTAACAAATCAAACCCTAAGGCCAACTAAACACAGACAAAACCATAGAGCAAACACTATGAAATTTCCTCAAGCCTCAAACAGTCAACAAGATTGAAAGATATGCTTTCCCAAAGAAAGATGAAGAACGGTTACTTGGCATCCTTGAAGTAGTTCTTAGGCACAAGCGGAGGGATCACCCACTTCCCTCCTACACTTACAACAAGGGTTACCTTCCAAGCCTTTCCAAGGTGAACCAGAAATAGCCTTCCAGTTTACCTAGGTATGAACCCTATAAGTCAAGAGACTAAAGGCTACCTTAGCTATACCAACAGTCTGAGGGGATAGTCGCAATCCTAACACGTACGCATGGGTAGGGAAGCTGAGCCCGAAACTCTGTCTAGGAGAGAATCCTCAGATGCGTAAAATTCCTGATTTATGTTTTGACAAGGAATCAGAGGGTTATCTCCTCAGTCCAATTCCTCCACGCGGCCTCGTGCTTGACTCCCTTATGAGAGGAGCTTCCCAGATACAATTGATAAAGACAAGGATTTACCTATCGAACAGTCCACTGTGTCTGAATTTTAAAACTTATGGGAAGTTTACACTTCCTATCCCACAAGTCTAGCCTAAGCTAGTAGGTGAATGGCCCTACAAAATAAAAATTACTAGTAAATTTTAATTATTGTGTTCATTTTAAAGGGCTATTTCTTACTCAGAAGGAAATGGAGTGATGAACTATGGTGTTTTTGACTCGATAAGAAATAAAAAAGCAAAGGTGTATTTTTTCAAAGCAAATTACCACTACTAAAGCAAACTTCTTTTTCTTTTCTAAATATAAATTGATGAACAAATGCAACGATAAAGAGAAACTAAGACTATATTTTTGTAGTTTTGAGATTATATTTTAAAACTGAAATGAAAACTACTTATGCAAGAACAAATGCAAAAATCTTGAAAATGTTTTTCTTTTCACTTTTTAAAATACTCAAACACTACTATGCACCTAAAATGCACTAAACTTGAGTATACTTGGACCAAATCAACTGTATAAAACAAGCAAATTGAAGTAAATAGATTAATAAGACCAAAAATCAACCTACAAGGGGAGACTTGGAACCCTAGCTTAGGCAGGTACAATGACAAGAAATCACTGAAAACACACAAAGGTAAGTGGAAAACCAATCACTATCTAAAGATAGACTAGGAAAAACATTTCCCAAAACCCTGATCACTGATTTGGACAAAAATACTTCAACCTATAACCCAAACAGGCAAACCTACTTCAAAATGCAAACAAAAGACAATCCAAAGAAAATAAACTCAAGGGCTTTACAGGAAACCACGAGGTGTGGCCACCAAGGTCATCAAACTAATAAAACAGTGTTTATAAGGAGGTCTAACTAACAAACAGGAATCACAAAAGGACAGGGACAAGCAAACCCTAGCCCAAAAATCCCTATTTCAAGGCTTGTATGCGACTGTGTATAAGGGAAACTAGCGTACTATACGCGACTGTCCTAGAGAGAAACCCGCGTACGTAGGCCTATGTACGCGACTGTGTATAAGAGAAACCCGCGTACAGGTACAAATTTTTGCTCAAAAAAAAGGAAAATCCACAAGGCCTTCAAACACTATGGTAAGCATGAAAAAGGACAAGATACCACACACAAACTCAAGGCAAATACTGGTCAAGTGTAACAGAAATAACCTACAGCAATCTGGGTCCCCAACGGAGTCGCCAGTTCTGTTGTTCAGGAATAAACGACTTATAACCAAAGGTCTGGGGTTACCAACGTACTCTTAAAACTTGCAGGCAATCAACTTTAAAGTACAAAAAGGAAACAAGAAGATAGGATGGACTCACCCAATTCACGACGATTGATCCAAGCTTTGTCTTCTTCCTCTCTACTTGTCCTCCAAAGATTTCAAGGATGTTTCTCCTTCACCTTTAAAGTGCAAATACTTCAAGTGCAAGCTTATACATGTATATAGGACAAGTTATATAAATATTATATAGAGTGCTTAATCATAAATATTCATCCAACCATGATACATGAAAGATACACAACACACATTTGGAATAAGGATTCTCTTTATTAACAATAGTGAACGAATTAAGGTTACAACCCAACGCCTGAAACAAGGACTCCTCTGCTACCAAAGGATTCTGAGTTCTGTTGCTCCAAAGAATTCTGAATAGATACCACCAGCATAACTTTGCTCTCTAAGTATGATTGATTAATGCCCTCCCCAAGGCCTTTATTTATACTTAGTGAAATAAGGCAGGTTCGAAGGTTGACGAGGTTGAGATAGTTAAGATAGTTATGGTTTAAGGCTTAACAAATCTCAAATAATCGTGATTTATTATTTTTAATGTCAAGGGAAGGCATATGCGAGTATTGATACTGGAAACCCACGTATGAAATGCGAGTTTCTATAAGGGAAACCCATGTATAGATCTGTACGCGGGTTGCAATGACAAATACTCCCGTACAGTACGCGACATGCTGTAGGAAAATTCGCGTATGTACATGAGTTGCTTCTAGGAAAAGTTGCGTACAACAATTGACATACGAAAAGGTAAAAATGGGAAGCTAGATGGATAGTGAATGTATTTCATAACATGACCATCTATAGTGTTTTAGGGAACCTTCAATCCATAATTGCCCTTTTGTCCGCCAACATATGAAATGTCGGCACTCGGACGGAGAAGTGCCATTTGGGTTGATAAAAATAGCCTCCTCTAAGGTTTTTGGATTATCATATTCAATTCTGTCTTTTATGTGAAAAGGTAAACAACTTAGAAACCGATGTACCTTAGGATTCTCATCCACAATGTAAGACACATAACGTAGCAGACTTAAAAATTTACTGTTTAATTCTTTCATGTTCATTGTTCCCAACATCAGTTCATAAAATTCCTTAGCTTTCTCTTCATAGTACTGTTCTGACAAGAACATAATTTTAAAGTATTTATTAAAGGTACTCCAGTTAGTGTTCTTTTCCCTAATACCTTTTACTCGTTTTAGATCCTGCCACCAAATATCTTCCTTCCCAGTTACGTTGTAAATGGCCATTCTTGCTTTTAGCTGATTAGAGTAATTGTAGATTTGAAAATACATCTTCATCCTAGACAGCCATGATTTAGCTTCTTCTCCTTTCTCAGTTTCACCATTGAAAGTTGGTGGTTTTATCTTCTTAAATTCTCCTGAAATTTCTTCATAAGGCTTAAATTTTCTTTTTCTTGAATGATAATTATCTTCACTACTATCACTAGTGTACTAACGATTCTTCCTATGTGAATCGCCATAAATTTCAGAGGACGAACTACTTTTGATTTTAGAAAGTTTAGACTTTTTACTTTTGTGTTGATAGGATATATCTTAAGATCCTGTCTGTTTACCTTTTTCTTTATTCTAGAATTTTCCCCTTATTATCTGGTTCAGCTCTTCTTGGGCTCTCAGAATTATTTCATTTTCCTTTTTAACTATGTCCATCTCAGTTCTTAATTCTTTAATAGTTTGTAATAATTCTGAATAATTGTTAGTTATTTCTTCCTGAATTGTGGCTCTTCTAGAATTACTTTGTTCATTAAACGGGGACTCTTCATGTGCATATTCCTCAAGTCTTTTCATACTTGCAGCTTAGCTCAGAGTTTTTTTTGGAAATAACATTTCAAAAAGAAAAAGAATAATCAGTATGCATGCATTTTATTTACTATTTATCTATGTAGGTTGAGCCGCATTCAGGCCTAGTGTCTGAACTTGTGCTATGATACCACATGTAATACTCCAAAAATTCATAAAAATTTAAAAATTTTCATGACATTAAATGTTTGCAATTGTCACTACAGAGGAACATTTAACTGTTAATGGTTAACATAATCAGGCTTAACTAGAACTAATTCTTTTGTTAATTTCTAGATCTGCATACTTAATTATTTTCTTCCATAAATCATTGTTAAGGATTTTGATTTAGCAGGTTATGATTTGGAACAACATGAATTGAAACATCTAGTTAATTACTAAGTGCTAAGTTTGTTTCACTGTTTGTGAAAATATGAAGGAACTTCAGTTGAGTCCGAGGCTTACTTAGCTTTTTAGCTAATGCAGTGAAGTCATGCTTCTTTTACATGTCATTTACAGGTAAGACATTTTGTAACCAGTTTTTGGATCGAGATTACTATCTCAACTAACATAAAATATAATGCTAGTAAATTTGTTTACTTTAAATCTTTTATCAAAATGAATGAGGTATCGTTGATCTGTATATTTATGTTTTTAATTATTTTTCTGGAAACATAAGTATTTAGTAAACTGAACATAGTCCAGGTGTTCTTTCCTTTCGATTCAACTATAACTTTTTCATCTAACTTTTATCTATCTATTATCAGTTTAGGTCTTGTATGTAATTCTAGGGAAAGGTAATTTGTTTAGCAGGTCCTTTAATACTTTATTACTTGATACCATGGTAATTCAAGGGTATTTGTTTCAACAATATACCAGTTAAGTAAACTTAGGAAACCCTAAATATATGTACAGTCATAAGGTATAATGATTTCCATTCACACATGCAACTAAAAACTCAGTGCAGAAGACAGTCTACTAACCGTTTTAGTACTTACCAGGTAGCGATGCATTAATACGAATTTTATATCGTTACTAAAATATTACTGCTATTGTGTAAAGAAAGAAAATATTATCTTCTACAAAATCTATCCAACCTAACCTTCGCATAATCTTTATCTCACAAGGAGATATAATAATCATTATTACCCTATATCCAAACTAAGTATTAACACTTATACTAGAATTCAAACTAAGAATCTTTCTATACATGCGAACTTACACACATAAGTGTTTTTCACCAATATATTATTATAGGTTTTCTACAAGGCCTTATAGTTTATCACAAAGTTTTATTTATGATATAATCAAGGTTTAAAAGTTTCTTTATATAACTATTACCCATTTACATGGTGCATAAACATAGTTTGAAAACCTAGTTTATTCAAAAACTACCACCATTATCATTTCCCTTTAAGATTGTAACTTGCATATCATAATATAATGTTATTAACCTATCATTGAAAAGGGTTATAACTATGTTTTTATATAAAACAAATGTGTGTACAGGCTGCTCATTTTGTTCTTGAACTATAATGCTAAACCCAGAACTCATAAATATATCCAACACCACGTGGTAGGTGATCACTGGTTAGGGTTTTGACTTTTGTAGTTTCATTATATAATACTCCTAAACGCTAAAAAATTGTATTCTACATATCTTTTACTACTGTCATGGAGAGGAAGCCACATGCTTACGGCCTCATGGCTTCACCGTTTCTTTTCTGCTGCAAATGAGAACTTCCATTGCTATGGCTTACCTTTATGTGTCAGACTCCTTAGCATCATTTCTACTCTCTCCATATGAGATTTTTATTGAAATTCATTATCTCTATGGGTGTGTGGTATTTTTCACCATTACTAAGCCTCTGCGTGACCTTTCCTTCGGCACTGATGCAGTGGTAAAACTCTGTAGTGTGAGCTCAGTTTCTGGTTTACCTTGGCATTGATTTGGACTTTCTCATTAGGGTTTCTTGAGAGAGCTTCCCTCATTGCTTGTCGTAACCTATTTTGTGGCTAGGGTCTGTTCATAATACCCAGTTCGGGGCCATGGTCAAACTCTTCAGGTAAGGAGTTTTTATTTTTTTTAAAAGGACTCTTCTATATTGTTCTTAGGTTTTTTATCTTTGTTAATTTCAAGAGTTTAACATTTTGTGTTTTTTTTATTGTGCAGTCTTTCAAAAGGGGTTGCTCTGTGCTGAAATACACCACCATAAATGGCTCCACATTGGCGTTCATCCTAGTAATCCTCGGCCCTACCTGAGGTCCTTCTGTGATGGTTGTATGGAGTTTGGTAATGGCAGTTCCACCGAGATGCAGCTCCATGATGCAACTCTATTTTTGGTTATCAGAAATCGTGAATGTTTAGGGAGGCCATATAGCCGAGACTGTAATGTGTTGGTAAGAAAATGTTAAAGCCCTAGCAGTCGTAACATGATGAAATACTTTTGGGCCTTCATGGTCGTGACTTGATTTTTAGAAATTATAATTTAAAAAGGCTTTTAAGCCGTGAATTTTGTTGTAAAAAGGCCATTAGATCGTATATTATATGGATACAATAGTAGTTTTGGTAAATGAATTTTAGGGTTTAGAAGTTGTTTGTATTTTTTTTAGTCTCTAAAACTTCTTGTTTATATAATGTATAATCGGTAATATATATACTGTGGTTGTAAGAAAATGATGGTAGGCTGTGAGATTTATCTGTTTGGTTATTTTAAATTCTTTTTAAATTAACCTAAATAAAGATATGGTGCTACTATGATATTTGTATTGATGTATAAATAGCTAAATAATTTTAAAAGAAGTTTTATTATGGTTCCAGTTCATAATTTGTTTTATTTTGTTTAAAAGAGAAACAAAATGTTTAGACAGTTGGTTTTTAAAATAGAGTTTGATTTTTACTGTCAGTAAGCAATTATTTCAGTAAATAGATAAAGGAAAGGTTGAATAATACAACCTGAGTCTTTATTGTTATTCCTTGGTTGGAATGTTTTGAAGGGTCTTTACTTAAATTCTCTTAGTTTATATTTACCAAACAGTTTTAATACTATTTCTTGTGGAAAGTATATTTAATTTCGTATATTCATATATTAGATAATTGTGTTTATATAAATGAAGAAATGTATGCTTAAGTAATTTTTGGGTGAAACTGTATAATTCCTCTCCTGGAAACAAAAGTCATAAATGATAGTTTCTCCAAAATAGGGTTTTTATATAATCTTATTTACTTTTAAATTATTACAGAGTTTAATATTTAATTATAATGTATTATAGTTTGATTCTTACATAGATTAATATTGAAATTATCTAAGTAATCACCAGCCTCATTTTACTGTTCTTTGAAGTTATTCAGGCTATTTATTTTCTGTTTTTATAATGTCTTTTTAGTTACTATGTATATGTATAATAATAGGCTTATAATAAATAATTTGTTTACTATGTAGATAAGAGCATAGACTCTATGTGTGTGTATGTGTGTGTGTATTAAAATCTTTCCTAGAGATAGTTTTGTTATTTTATGATAATGTACTCTGTCCAAGGAACATTTCTGAAATAGAAAGGAAAACATACTTTTGGTTAACCCTATGAAATATGTAGAAGGTAAATACACACATTCAAGCACACTTCATTTGATTATCTATCAGAATTTAATCTAACCTACTATACTAGAGTTCTACCTTTAAAAAGGTGTCGAAAAATACACTTAGGTATTTTTTATCTATTAGTAAAATTGGAAATTCTTCTAATCATTTACCCTAATCTATATCTAATCCAGCATTTGACTATCTTTTCACAGTAAAAGATTTCATTAAATAATTCTAATAACAGAATAACAGAAGCATAACACATTATTCCTTAAATTGAATCCTTCTTGATCCTAAATAAGAAATGAGAAACTAGATAAATCATGTAGAACCTAGAAATGTAGAAGACGAGACAACAGCTTAAGGAACATGTTCCTCCCAACCAAATCCTGGAGATATCTTAACTGCAAATCTTAGGACCCTTGAGCTTTCCTTCTGGTCCACCTGGCAGAAGTACTGGGTGAGAGATCTAGTTTAGTAATCCTCTGAACTCTACTGAGTATTCAGGAGTAAATATGTTCTGCTTGCAGCAGTATGAACTCAACTTAAAATATCTTCACTCGTTTAGAACTTTTGCACTTTTCACTTATACAAACTTCTTATAGTCCCCTCCATCAAATTTTCTTATGCGCTAAATTCACTCAAAATTTTCACAAGTGAAGAATGAGCAGCCTCATATGTATTCAATGGGAGGTTTTATTAGCATGCTTAGGTATTTTGGGTCAGTTTTCACTTAATGAGCCACCTGCTCTTGTTCCACTTTCCTGGGGAAAATGACCATCAAAATAGGGAAGTTGCCTCCTGCAATAGCTAGAAGTAGTTTGAGGATGCTTCCAAGTGTTAATATGCTCTAAACCCAGCCTATTCCACCAAGTGACCAGTAAAACACTCATTTAACAGCCTCCTTAAGCTGTTGTCTCATATTTAATTTATTAATTAATAAAATATTCAGCAATTACATTCAATTATCCTTGACCCCACTTGGTCATTAATTAAAACTTTATAATAAAAATATAACATAATTATTCTTAAAACATAATTTTTTTTTGCAATTTGGGGCATCTGACATGACTAATAACACCAGCGTGATGACAAGCTTGGTGAAGCTGACAACTTCCAAGCATGGAAGTATAGGATCTCCTTGGTTCTTGAAGAAAATGAATTGGACACCTACAGAAGTGGAGAGGTTCTAGTTCCAGAGGGAGATGAGGATAAAGCCTTACACAAGAAGAACTTGGTCAAGGCTAAGAGTATTAATTTTTATTCTATCAAGGATCACCTTATACCACAAGTGTCTTCCCTAGATACACCTAAAGAGATGTTTGATTCCTTGACCAAGCTATTTTAAGGGAAGAATATAAATCAGAAGAAGTATAGGAACTCCATGATCCTTGAAGAAATTGACTTAGATCATTATTTCAATAAAGAAGTTATAAGAGCCAGAGTGAGATGAGGCTCAGGCTAGAGACAAGAGAATCATTGGAGATTCTATTAAAGATCATCTCATTCCTCATGTGTCATCCTTGAAGGCACCAAAAGGAAGTGTTTGATTCTATGACGAAGCAATCGAAGAATAATAAGATAGTGTTATAACCACCATGAATGGCCTCCCATGATCATGGGATTCATTCATTCAAGGAATATGTGCTAGAAGGAAGTGATTACCTTCTGCATACTCTGGGAAGAGTTCACACAAGAAGAAGCTTGACTCATAATAATAGAACAAAAAATGGGAACAACTCAAGATAAAGCTCTCATGATCTAGAGAAGATCCCTCAAGCAATGAGGAATATGAAGGACTCAAATCTTGAGGAACTTCTTATACATGTTAGCATTTGGATAAGAAATGATGTTGTTATGAATGAAGAAGATGATGAAGCTGAAGGCTCAATAAGGATTCTACCCATGAAATGAATAAATATAAGTATTCAATTGCCATTTCATGATATTATTTGGTTATGAATTTGTTTATATTCAATTGATGTGTTATGCATGATAGAATGTTTTCATTAATGACAATATACTACTAATATGCATGTGATGGGTAAGTAGCCCATGGTTCTATACAAATCTCCATTGCTACTTATCTAGAATGAAACCTCTTTTCTGACATATTGGATTAGTGGACAATCTCAATGATGTCATGGTAGAGATCGAAGCAATATAGAAAGTTTCTGTGATACATGAATGAATGTTGTATTGACTAAAATAGTTGCATGATTATATCTTTATGCATAAGAATTTTCCATTATGAATATGCCTTATGAAATATTTCTAACCATACAACTAATGCATTTGACTTGTAGGAAAGATCACGTACAATCACCTACAAGAAAATAAGGATGAGACTTGTTCCGAAGAACAAGGGATGACAGTTCCAGAAATAATCCAAAATGAATAATAATATGACAATACTTTCAAAGAAAGAAATAAGGCCTTGTACGAGATCAGAAGGCACCCATGGGATAACACATACATGAGGATCTTGAATATCAACTAGAGTGATGAGGATATTATCCTTTGCTACAAGGTTGAAGATGAAATCCTATAGAGGATAACAAGCTCACAGATGGGTGAGAGAAGAAATTTTGAAGGGTTCAAGATAGATGATCTTGGTATCGAGTTACCCTAGATGGATAAATAGAATATTAGTAGTGGAGGAAGCTACTTGTCACTCCATTACATAATACATAAAGTACAAAAGTTAGAGGGAGAATGATGCTTCACTTCAGAGGAAGTGATTGTAGAAGATCCTGAGGTTCGACATGGTATGATGGGATGGACAGGTTACTGATGGCTCTAGGTTTTACTGAGAGTAAAGAGGTTTTAAAACTTGATTTAAGGTTAAAGGAAGAATACCAGTGATACTTCTGGTATATGTTAATGACATGTTCCTAACAATAAAAGAGGAACTCATTAAATATGCAAGAAGCAGGCTTGCTGCCAGGTTTGAGATGAAGGACCTGGGTATGATACACTACTTTCTAGGTATGGAGGTGTGGTAGAGTGCAGATGAAATCTCCCTTAGACAATGGAAGTATGCAGTGGAGATCCTGAAGAAGTTCAGGATGATGGGCTGCAAATCCATGGCCACACCTATGGCATTGAACCTGAAGCTATTGAGTAATGCTTCATCAGAGACGGTTGATTCCACGATGTATCGTGATATGTTTTTTTCATTGATGTTCCTAACATATCCGAGACATTCTCACCTAGTTGAAAAGCATGCAATGAGGTACCTGAAGGGTAAAGTTGAGTGTGGGCTCAAGAAGACCAACCTACATAGTTATGTTGATTCAGATTGGTAGCGCTAATGAGAAGAAGAGCACCTTGGGATGCTTCTTCAGTTTGAGATCTAGTATGGGTTACTGGGTTGGCAGGATGGATTCCTGCATGGCTCTGAGTACAGCCAAGGAAAAATATGTTGCCACTTGCTCAGCTATTTGTGAGGTAGTATGTTTATTTTGAAAGCTACTATTTGATTTGATTAATATGAATTGCTTTTTTGTATGATTCAGAGAGGGGAAATGAAGCTCCAATTTGTGATCTATATCAAGATCTCTAGAAAGAGGGAGTTCTAGTATAGCTGGTGAGACAGGTTGTCTGTGCATAAAATCATGGCGAATCTCATAGGTTTATCAGATGTATTATGTCCTGTAGGTTGAACTTGGATGTAATCAATCCTAGCAAAGCTCGTAGGTTATCCTTGGACATAAGCATCCCTGATGTGATTCTATTCTAGAAATGGCCAAGAGTGAAGTTTGAATACTTCAAAGAGAAGCGTGGTGTTCTCCATATCAAGGTTACTTCCAAGGGGAAGTGATGAGTCCATGAGACTTTCTAACATGGTAGTAGGAGAATCCTCCCATGGTCAGATCACGGGGGCTTCACTTGTTGGCCAATATCCTATCACGTTAGTTCATATTGTGGGTTTTAAAATTATCAAAAATCAAAACAATATATTGTATGTATTGGGGGGATGAGGGGTTTAAGGTGGGGGTGGGTAGGGTGGTTTATAAGAATTGAGGTATAAAAAGGGGTGGGGAGGAGGTTTTAAGTATTGGGAGGGGGTTTCAAGAAAATGAGTTTGGGTCAATATCCCTAGAAATTAAGGGTATTCTTTAATATCACATGATCGTACGTGCTATGTGTGAGGTTCACTAAGTGAAGTCCTCGTGGGTCAGATGTAACTACAGAGCCTTTTTGACATGGTGGTAGGTGGGTGCCTCCCACGGTTAGATGTAAGTGCAGAGCCTTTCTAACATGGTGGCAGGATGAGCCTCCCATGGTTGGATGTAAGTTCTAAGCCTTTTTGACATGGTGGCAGGCTAGGCCTCCCATGGTCTGTAACGTCCCCGACCCTCTGACCAGTGAAGAGGATGCTACAATCACCAAACATATGGGCAAATAGCCCCATGAAGATGAACATGCATATAGTGTTGAAATAAAAAATTAAAACATAAAACATGCTAAGACGCATAAGCCTTCACATGCATAGTGGAAGCAAACATACATTCATTCAAGCATACCACATGTTCATCATATTCATTATTCAGTAAATATAAATGCAGAGACAAAATAGTTAAGAATACTCATCTTAAAAGGACTCATCCTGGAACCAGCTACGTCGTTGCAACGTTCCACCCAACCATAAGCCAACATGCTTATCAATCTCTCAGCAACACTACCACCCTCGAGCTGGGCATGATTCCTCAAGGAGTAAGGGTCAAAGAAAGCTTACACATAAACAAGGTACACAAATCAGCCAAGCCCACATAGTAGGGTTTATCAGGCCGTCAAGGAGCTAGGAAAGGCTAAATGCTAAGCTGGTGGTCTCAATAGAGAGTTAAAGATGCTTACCCCAGAGCTAATCCTGAATTCTAAGAAATCCATGTACCCAATACCAGGAATTAGTCCTTTCTCTGCTTCACAGTCCCTTAGGCCTTGACTTCCCCTCCCAATACTCTTCAAGGGTTGTGGAGAAGAAATCTAGCAGTCTAACTTTGTCTGAGTGGCTCCAAACACTATTTTTATCAAGCATACCCCACCTCTAATCCTACTATCAACAGTTCGAATACCAACCACTGCACACCGCAACAAAACAAACAGTTCACAGCTCTGTGAAGAAGATGAAGACAACAGGGTGACAACCCCAAACAAAATGGTGAACACAACTCAAGTCCACAAGACAACTCAAAGTTGTTGTTGTCCCTAGCATGGCCAAAACAACTCAGCATCAACCCAAAGTGGTACTTGCATACACAGCAACCCAAAACCAGGGGAAGACAATATACAGTCCGCAAATGGGAAAGAAGCAAAACTGCCAGCATGGACAGGGGGAAACTTAGCCAACGAATGTGGAAATCAACAACCATCCAACATCCATGAGCCCACAGCACACAATTCCTCAATGCAATCACTGAAGAAATTTACACAGACAGAAAATGGGAAAAGAACTGATTCTCAATCTGTGCGTGAGGGGAAAGGACACGGCCAACAAAACTATGGAAGAGAACACCACCATGATCCAACGATGGAAAACATAACATTACACAGTCTAACAATGGTGGAAAAAGACACCAACTCTCTGCGTGAGCATGAGGGTGAACACAATCGTAGACTAGCAACTTTGTGAGAGGAGGGAAGAACGAACCCCCCAACAAGGAAATGTAATCCATTTTAACTCCACCTTGTGTGAGGAAAACAAACAGTCGGCGACGGGGAGAGTGGAAAGAATGATCAGCCGTCGACGAGTCGTGGAGGGAGCGTAGGCGTGAGCGTAGTGGTTTCCTGCCATCCCATATCTACCGCCACTAACAATAGAAACTAAGGTGGTCGACACATGGAAAACTCCCAAAGGCCCCGACGGGTTAGAAAACCCCCCCTTAACCTTAGGAACCATGCCCTTTTCATTTAACATTGCACCATCATAGCTGGCTGTAGGTTTATTTTAAATTGATGTGCATACTTACATGATGCCAAAACTATAGTGTGTCGAATAGCACGATGTACCATCAGCAACGATCCCTATTACCGAAACATAAGACAGCCAAATCGATGGTGGGGATTTTTCCTTTAGCTCCACACCATGATTTATTACAATATATACATCATGTACCTTTTAACGCAAATGGGGTCAAAATAGGGGCATTACAATCAGGGATGATTTTAAGGAACCATACTTATTTAAAAGTGTATAAATGTTGGTGAATATTACCAATTCTTAAAATGCCAACTATAAAATGATTGGCGATATTTTTCAAAAAATATTTTAATTTCCAAGGATTTTATGTCATTTATATAATAATTTGGCAATTTTTAGGGTCAACAAAATTTACCCCATCAAAATTGGGCGAAATAGGGCTTCAAAAAATGCAAAATGGTTAATCTTTTTTGGGAGAAAAACATGGAAAAATAGCCCACTGGGCTAAAATTCACCCCTAAAGTTATCCCTGATTACAATCCCCTCCCCCTTGGAACAACATCATCCTCCGTGTTCCAATACATAGGAATACATATACAATTTACACATCAAATTTTCAAAATTTTGTAGATCTATCCCATGTTCAATTATTTACTTTGAATGTTCAGGACCAAGCCCCTCGGCTTCCACGTACTTCTCTTGTTGGTTCTCAGCTCTTGGCTTATCCCGAAGTCTAGGAACTTTGTGGCCGCTGCCCTCTTTATGTTTCCTCATTGGGTAGTCTCGGCATAAGTGATGTCCTCCACATTCCCAGCATTTCGCTGGCTGCCTCATCTTTCCCTGCTCAATTTCCTTTGAGTCTTCATGTCTAGACCATTTCTTAACATATTGCTTGGACGAATGTTCCATCATTGGTCCAGTTCCCTTCCCTTTACGGATTGCTCCCAGAAGGATTTTGACCTCCTTTTGCAAACAAATAGAGTCTTGCAAAATCTACTGGTTCATCTCATTCCACCTTTTCTGTATCTTCAGCATCCCTCCAAGATTCGCTTAGGTCCTGGAAATCATTTGGAGGATACTTCCAGCCAAGTCCAGCAACTTTTGGTCTGCTACCATGATCAATGTTCACCACTGGATTTCACCTTTCTCACCTGTGAAATGCATCATTGAAATTCTATTAGACCAAGCATAATATAGGCATTAAAATCAGTCAATTAATTGCCCAATTCACATGACAGTCCAAGCCTCATCAAGGAGACTTTCATATTTTTCATGCCTTCCCAACAGGCACATGAGCTCATTCATGTCCATTCTTGGGTAGGGAATTAACCATTCCAACATTCACAATTTACTTTAAGCAAATACACACATTCTATTTTCAGTCATACATGCGTTCAACAACCTTTTGTTTTCTCAATGCATAAATGTATATATATATATATCAAATCAAAAGGCAAGAGAGAGAAGCAAGAGTTGTTGTTTTTTCCTCTTTGTTTTGTTCCATCCTAGAACCCACACCACTGTTGTGGTTTTTCATGCTCTCAGTCTCTTTCACTTCACCGTGAATGTTGGACCAATCCCTCTTGGTCATGACACTTAGTGTCTTTGGTATATTTCAGACCTCTCAACCATGGAGCCTCCCCACATGGTTTGTCTTGACTGCTAGTAACTTCACAGTCTCACTAGCACCTTTTTCATTACTGCTCATTCTGAGCTCTTCAGGACAGTCACATGTCCACATGCACCACTAGGATGCTCTCATAGTCCTCGCTTCCAGCGATACCTATATTCAGACATTGAATAAATTCACATGTTTAGTTTATTCTCATCAGTTTTTATCTCTTAAACAAGATCTTAAAACATCATAACCAAATCATATACACATGCATATTCATAAGCAAGAATTGCAAAATAATCCAATACTTATCTGTATTGTGTGTTTCCTCGTTGGTTCATAGGATCCTGTTTCAGTTTGCAAGCCTTGGGATCGCCTATGGAGTTGGATGCAAGGTCAGCACGCAGGCTGCTTCACAACATCCTTTTAGCTATATATCAGGCACATTCAAGCCAACCTTCAGTTGGGTTTATCAGACCGTCAACAAATCACCTATACTTATATCAATAATACACTTATATCAACAACCAATCATCAGCCAAGCCAACAATATTGGGTTTATCAGGCCATCAACAATAACACATGCACTTATATCGACCATTTCCAGGTTTGATTTCTAGTAGTGAGCTCTAATGCCACTACCCCATATCACACAAAACACCATTCCCTTCTCTGAGTTGAGAGTCCCTCGGAAATGTCTCCCTTTTCTGTGCCCTTTAGAGAGACCACTCCCTTCTCTGAGTTGACAGTCCCTCAGGAATGTCTCCTTCTTTGTGCTCTTTAGTAGAAGGTAGGATGAGCTCAAGCCATTGTGCATTTAGTGTACAATACCAGGCTACATCTGTTTAGCCTGACAACACAAGCAATATAGGCATTTTCATTAGCATTATTGCTCTAAAATTGTAACCACATTTCACACCATTCACTATCAAGTATTGAGACACCAGGAGTGCGTCCACTCCCTAGGGTGTAATCAATATTGAAAAACCCTTCCATGATCCGACATCAGGAAAGTGTCCACCCTTTTCCGGTGTGTCCCATGTAATCCCTATGCATACTCAAGCAATCTACCATAACAGAAACAAAATCAAAACATGCTCTGCATATTGATATTAACAATTTGGCATGCGTATTCTTAGCTAGGGTCACAGAACACTTATCCATTTGCCGAAGCAGTTTTCCTTCGTTAAGGAGGAATGGGAGCTCCCTTCTCTGAGTTGACAGTCCCTCAGTTTTCCATCCCAACTCCTCTTTTCATGTCATATCCACACATGTCTTACTGACATCATCTATACCATCTCACTCATGTTGCTTACAAAACATGTAGTGTAGATGAGACATTTCCAAAATGTCCAATGGAGTTTCACCCGAAACCCATTCCAAGATAAGGGAAAACCTTGCCATGAAGTTTGGCTCTGCAGGCCAACACACATGATCTTCTTGTAGTGTGTACCCCTGGCACATTCATCAAATAGCCAAACAGTCAGTCATTATCTGATAATACAATCCAAATTTGATTGTTCCATAACCAAGCAATAACATTATTAATTAAATTCAATGAGAATCCGCAACTCTGTTTACTACATAAATTGATTTGCTTGGAAACGAGGTGATCCTCATTTGTGGGCCTCCTGTACAAAACACCACTATGCCCATTATAATTCTATGCTTCATAACATGAACACCCACTTTCATTGCACCCTCTTGACACAATTCTATGCAAGCCAATAGTGATTAGTAGTTGTCAGCAATTTCTCAAACCTGAAATTCACAAATTCAAATTTGACAACTCATTATGCATATAAACTAGTTTCACAGCCACGAGACTCTTCTCATGAGGTTTGGCTCTTTCACATGGTATATTTCCACCATTTGTCATGGTCTTACTCTCATTTCCATCCTCCAAGCAATCTACCTGAAACCTGAACTTCAATCAGCCAAACACTTGGTAAGTCTTGATGCATATAACCTTTTCATTTCCGCAACAATCACTAAAGCATTTTCAGAATTTATAAAATTTCAATACTTATAGTTGTTAATCGCATCAATATTACCAAAACTCATTTACTTCACACAATCATTATCATACTTTAGATTACAGGGTACAGTCACATCATTCATGTAATTTAAATGAAACATTTAGATACCCCTTACTTCACAAGCGTATCATTTGTACCACCTTGCCCTTCCATAGAGAATTTCCGATAGCCAGTCAATCATGGATACCTTCTTCATGCACTTCCTATCCTGCATTCATAACAGCTCTTGAAATGGTTCCAGAATTGTCATAAATTCATCATTTCATCCATTATTTATTCATAATATCACATGCGCTATCTTAATGCATTCATGCAATGCATCACAACATTTTGTTAGGATTATTAATCCTCCCTTGTCCAAATTTGGTCATATGTCTAAATTGCAAGTCATGTCTAAATCGGGAGTCCATCCAGTCTATTTATAGTCATTAACACCATTGGGTCCACTTGGCCTAATTAGGGCACATGTTTTAGTTACTAAAGTGTGGGGAACACTAATTGAGGCTCACTGCCACTGATTGCACCTGATTGCATCAGTTTAGGAGCCTCCTAGACGAATCCCTACAATTTAGGAAACCACTGGGAGTGCCGAAACCAACCAAGGTCAGTTCACTTCAGTTGATGACTAGTCAAGCTAAGTTAGGAGTCAGTTACATTCAATTCTAGTCCTCTACATTCAGTTAGCGCTAGGTTTACTTGACTGAGCACATGTGGGGTGCATTTCTCACCTACCACAGTCAGTTAACCTTAGTCAACACTGAATGTAACACTTGAGTTGTGTTTTAGAGCTCCGATGAACTCCAGTTATGGTTTAGACAAGGTCAGTTAACTACTGAGTCCTCCGATAGTGATTTAGACAAGGTCTTGGTTACCTACAGTCAAGTAGAGTCTAATCAATTCGAACTTCCTCATGTGGATTCGAATTGCTTGTGGCTATTAAAACCATTTTACTTCATTGTAATTATCATCGGATTACTTTTTTATTAATGAAAGCATTCACAGCTGCAAGACTTTTTTGCACCATTTCATTCTTCAATTGCTGAGTAAATTATGAGATCCACTTTGTGAGTTGTGTATTTTTCTACAGATCTATGTGCTCAAATTTACATGGTATCAGAGCCTCGGTGGACAAGACTCCTCTCCTCCTTTGATCTCCAACTGGATCATTTTTTTTGGCGGAAAATTGCTCCTTCCAGTACTGCACCAAAAGCAGAGAATTTACCACTTAATATCCCAAGTTAGGAAATTGTTGATCAAGCTTGCTTGATCAACTATGCTGGGTGTGAAGGAAATTCCAAAAGTGCAGATTGTCGACCTTACTTTGTATGTTTGATTGTGTGACAGTTTATCATCTTTTCTTACAACATTCGCTACAAGCAACCTCTTCTTCTCACTGCATTCGCTACAACAGCTCAGTCTTTCTTATTACATTAAAAATGGCTCATCTAGTGGAGCTTCTTACTCCCTTCAACTATCACCAGTGGAAGGATGACATGAGAGTATTGCTCCACACCAAGCATCTCTTCAGACTCATAGAAGAAACAGAGGAAGAGCCAAAATCAGATAAAGACAAAGCTAAGTACATGAACAGGCTTGATGAAGCCCATGGACTCATGCTCTCCTCATTCTCTAGAGATCTTTGATTTCACATCCAAGACTTGGACACTCCAAAGGAGGTTTGGCACAAGCTTGCTTCCTTATTTGATAAGCATGATGAGATGACGATCCATCAGCTAGAAAAGGATCTGATTACTCTCAATCCATCCAATTTCGAATCTCTAAATGAATTCTTCTCAAAGTTCAAGAACCTGATATATCAGTTGAAGCAATGCAAAGTGAAGAAGGATGAATATCAGATCATCCTTGCCATTCTCACAAATCTCAATGCAGACTACTCAGTCTTTGTATCCACCTTCCAAACAGTAAGGCTCACTACTCCAAATTGGAAGATTCCCACTCTTAATGCCTTCATCTAATCTCTTATTTCTAGGAATGATAAATTGATCCAAATGGGGATCATTCGATCTCCCAAAGATCTAGCTCTAGTTGCAAGAGGAGATAAGGTAGTGAATGACAAAGGAAAGCAAAGAGATGAGTCCCCTGTGAAGAAAGAGCAATCAAAAGAACTTTCAGGTTCAAAGAGAAGAAAGAAGAATGGCAAAGGAAAGGTCCTCTGCTCTTACTGTGGAAGAGGCTTCCATTCAGAAATCTCTTGTATGAGAATACAACTTGATGAAATGGCTCTTCTCTTGAAAAAGCACAACATTTATGTACCCACTAGCGCAAGGAAGGAAGACTCTGAAGAAGAAGAAGAATACCAAAGGAAAGGACATGCACTGAAGGCCTGCTGCACATCAACACCTGTATTCCTCACTGATTCTGGAGCTTCCAACCATATGGCTGCCTCCAGAGAATCATTCTCTTTCTCTTCTTTTCAGTCCTTTGATGGCCCTAGTATTCAGATGGGAAATAACAGTAAAGTCAAAACAAAAGGAAAGGGCTCTATCCAACTTTAACAGGGAAGGTTCAAAGATGTGCTATTTGTTCCCTCCCTAGCTTCAAACCTGTTATCTGTCTATCAGATGACCCATACTGGATCTCCAAAGTGAGTGATCTTTGGTCCTGACTCAGTGGAGATCACAGATATCTCTACTGGGAGCATCATAGCAAAGGGTACTGCAAATCATGCTTCAAAAGCATATGAGTTCTCACATTTCATGGCTCCTTTAGAACCAGTGCACTCTCAACAACCACCTGTGCACAGCACACCATGAATGCTGCTTCACTACCTCACAGAGATGAAGATTACAGCAACATATTTCCAAGTTTTTCAAACTTGAGACATGATTCTACCTGCTTAGCTAGAGGGAGGGATTTTTTCCCATGTGGTTTTTTCCCTAGCTCCTTGTATTAAGCAGATACTTTATTTTACTTGATGTAATGGGTGACCTATGGTCTTAGTTACCAGGGCCCACAGTTTTTCCAGGTTAGCATTCAGGGGGGGTGTTAGGATTATTAATCCTCCCTTGTCCAAATTTGGTCATATGTCTAAATTGGGAGTCATGTCTAAATTGGGAGTCATGTCTAAATCGGGAGTCCATCTAGTCTATTTATAGTCATTAACACCATTGGGTCCACTTGGCCTAATTGGGGCACATGTTTCAGTTACTAAAGTGTGGGGAACACTAATTGAGGCTCACTGCCACTGATTGCACTATATTGCATCAGTTTAGGAGCCTCCTAGATCAATCCCTACAATTTAGGAAACCACTGGGAGTGGAGAAGCGTATCATTTGTACCACCTTGCCCTTCCATAGAGCATTTCCGATAGCCAGTCAATCATGGCTACCTTCTTCATGCACTTACTATCCTGCATTCATAACAGCTCTTGAAATGGTTCCAGAATTGTCATAAATTCATCATTTCATCCATTAGTTATTCATAATATCACATGCGCTATCTTAATGCATTCATGCAATGCATCACAACATTTTGTTAGGATTATTAATCCTCCCTTGTCCAAATTTGGTCATATGTCTAAATTGGGAGTCATGTCTAAATTGGGAGTCCATCCAGTCTATTTATAGTCATTAACACCATTGGGTCCACTTGGCCTAATTGGGGCACATGTTTTAGTTACTAAAGTGTGGGGAACACTAATTGAGGCTCACTTCCACTGATTGCACCTGATTGCACCTGATTGCATCAGTTTAGGAGCCTCTTAGACCAATCCCTACAATTTAGGAAACCACTGGGAGTGCCGAAACCAACCAAGTTCAGTTCACTTCAGTTGATGACTAGTTAAGCTAAGTTAGGAGTCAGTTACATTCAATTCTAGTCCTCTACATTCAGTTAGTGCTAGGTTTACTTGAATGAGCACATGTGGGGTGCATTTCTTACCTACCACAGTCACTTAACCTTAGTCAACACTGAATGTAACACTTGAGTTGTGTTTTATAGCTCCGATGAACTCCAGTTATAGTTTAGACAAGGTCAGTTAACTACTGAGTCCTCTGATAGTGATTTAGACAAGGTCTTGGTTACCTACAGTCAAGTAGAGTCTAATCAATTCAAAATTCCTCATTTGGATTCGAATTGTTTGTGGCTATTAAAGCCATTTTACTTCATTGTAATTATCATCGAATTACTTTTTGATTAATGAAAGCATTCACAGCTACAAGCCTTTTTTGCACTGTTTCATTCTTCAATTGCTGAGTAAATTATGAGATCCACGTTGTGATTTGTGTATTTGTCTACAGATCTATGTGCTCAAATTTACACATTTGCACCCATAGTTAGGTAATCATTTACTTGCACCCTTCATATGTATCCATTCAATGCATAACTACAAGATTTATGAAATCTTTTAATGCATATCCACTCAATGCTACCTTGCATTGATTCAGGAATACTATGAATTCAAACATACCATGCATGCCCTAACCATGACTACTTCATATAGGATGCATTACTATAATAAAGATCATCAGTGCTTACTTTCTTCGGGCTACTAAGCTCATAGCAACATAATACATGCATAACATATTTATATATGAAGGTAGTATAACATTCAAATATCCACATGGTATGAGATCTCTTACCTTTACCACTCCAGGAAATTGTCATAATTAAACTCTTACCTTCATGGGTCCTACTTACATCCTCAACATTACCAGTTTGGTTGGTCCTTTGCAAGAGATTGCAGAATTTGCTCACCAACTTTTGATTCTGGACTTGTTTCCTTATCCCTTTCTCCATAGGGTTTCTAGTCACATTCGTCAGCATCAGCAACATATTCAGCCATGTTCATGTTGTCATTGATTTTTCCACTAATGCCAACATCAATGCAATAATCATCATTAGTGGTTCATTATAAACGTATAATCCTCACTATTTTTAACAACATGTAATATCCTATGCATGCAAGGCATATCCTCATACATTTCATGTATAAAAATTATAAAATGTAGTTATAATCAGCAAGGAAACTTCCCTTTTTACGTCCCTCATCCTTGCATGGAAATAGTCTTCCACACAACAACTGATTTGACTGCATGGTCTTGCTACCTCTAGGCATGCAATTTCCCATATTTGTTCATTTGATAGCAGTACATTTTTCTTTCAGGAAATCACTTAGAACTTGCTTCTCCACACTTAGATTCTGGTGAATTTCCCTTGTTCCCCGCTGGATAAGCTTTTCGACGCCTATCCACATGCTTCATTCTGACCTCGGGTGTGAAAACCACACCACTTCTTGAACGATGGCAACACATATAACTGTATTTTGGTCAGGAATGCTAACTTCAGTCACCTGGAATTTTCTTCCTTTTCAGCCCTGTAATCCATTGACAGTCTTCTAAAATCCATTGAAAAACAGTTGGAATTTGCTTGAAAAATCCACCTTCGAAAAACACAAATTTCCTTGTACCGGATCGGGTCTCCTTCCAACTATCGTTCTGACGTTTCGGCAGCTGAAACCTCTAATTTATTTTGTTGTATCGGTGATTTGCTCATCTAATGTTCTGAGTTTCATCGATGATTCCTTGGTCTATTTTCGTCCGCAGTATTGGGTCCGTAATCATCTATTTCTCCGAACTTCATCGACGATAGCGTCAACTAACCTATTGTGTCGGCGGCTGGGTGCCCTATGCATTGGATGGTTAGTCCCTTCAGCTTCCGCAATGGTGGCCCACAATAGAACTATATCTTTTGCAGCTCACGATTTTGTTGGCGATTGAAGCGACTAGGATTTTGCAGCATCGGCACTCGAAGAACATCGGGTGATTAATTATTTATATGGCTGCAACAGCAGCCCACGATCTCTCTGTGCCTTCCGCAGCCACGGGTCTGTCGACGGTCAGAACAATGTCCATCAGCGGAATAGTCTACTAATCAGCCGCAACAGCAGATGTTCGATCAACTAACTTTATCCGATGTAGCTCATCGGCAACTGAATCACCTAATCATCGGCGATGTGATCAACTAACCATCTTCGATGGCCAATGATTCTACAACTTAGAAAAAATTTTGAAATTTTTATCTTTGGTATTCTCTTCCGCCTCTTCATCGGCTCAACTGTCTCTTATTCTCCGCTGATGAGAAAAATTCCTCTACCTTCCATCGATTTCGTGACCTCCATCTCCCCTATCCTTCGCTGATCAAAGCAATTTCTTGTCGCCGCCGTAGTTATCAGAACCATAATTCACTAACACCTCGGCATCGGCGAGTGGAAGACTAATGCATCGGCGGAATAGTTCAATCAGTAGCCGCAACGATGGCTCATCATCTTTGATATCTTTTTGATCAGCAGCCCAATATGATAATGATTTACAATCGGCGAACTAAAGCATAACCTGATCAGCATCGGTAGTTGGAACTTTTCTTGTCAGAAGACTAGTGCTCTAGGCTTCCGTAACGACGGGCGCACAAACCACTATCGTCTTCTGATGGCCAATAATTTCGGGCCTTAGAGAAAAATTTTGAACTTTGTTTACTGCATCGGCTGTCAGAACGTCTTCCTCTACGGCTTCGGTGGTCGCAGGCTATATCTATCGGAAGGATAGTCCTCTAGATATCCTCAACGGCGGTGCAAGATCATCTAATTCCTTGGAATTTTCATCGGCGATCCGCACAACTAACATGCTTCGATGGCCAACGAAGTCAACACTTAGAAAATTTTCAAAAATTATGCGCAATCAGTGGTCGAAGCCTCTATTCATTGGAAGGATAGTGGTCTGGCCATCCACAACGGCGGCGCTCAACCAGCTAAGCATCGACGATCCATCTGTCTAAGTTTTCCGATGTGCCAATGGTCAAAACACTTAGGAAATTTTTGAAATTTTACTTCTCTGTCTCCTGCCACATCGGCCATCGAATCAACTATCCGTCAAGTGGCCTTCCCACTAAGTGCTCTGTTGCATCGGAAGAACTTGTCACCAAGTTTTTCGATGACCCGACATTCTGGCACTTAGAATTTTTTTTGAAATTTTCTTGTCTTCACCCATTTTCCTGGTTTCTACTGGGTAGTAAGCAACCTGCCTCTATTAACTATTTATCATGGCCCTCTGAGGCCCAAGTGCTGCAACATAAGCTCTGTCACTGCATCTTCACAGCCCATTCAGGCACATGCTACAACCTTTAGCTCTGATACCATACTGTAACGTCCCCGACCCTCTCACCGGTGAAGAGGATGCTACTATCACCAAACATACGGGCAAATAGCTCGATGAAGATGAACAGGAATATAGTGTTGAAATAAAAACTTAAAACATAAAACATGCTAAGATGCATAAAACTTCACATGCATAGCAGAATCAAACATACATTCATTCAAGCATACCACATGTTCATCATATTCATTATTCAGTAAATATAAATGCAGAGACAAAATAGTTAAGAATACTCATCATAAAAAGGACTCGTCCCGCAACCAGCTACATCGCTACAACGTTCCACCCAACCATAGGCCAACATGCTCATCAATCTCTCAGCAACATTGCCACCCCCGAGCTGGGCATGATTCATCAAGGAGTAAGGGTCAAAGCAGGCTTACACGTAGCCAAGGTACACAAATCAGCAAAGCCTACACAGTAGGGTTTATCAAGTCATCAAGGAGCTAGGAAAGGCTAAATGCTAAGCTGGTGGTCTCAATAGAGAGTTAAATATTCTTACCCCAAGGCTAATCCTGACTTCTAAGACATCCACACACCCAATACCAAAAATCAGTCCTTTCTATGCTTCACAGTCCCTCAGGCCCTGAATTCCCCTTCCAATACTCTTCAAGGGTTGTGGAGAAGAAAGCCAACAGTCTAACTCTGTCTGAGTGGGTCCAAACACCAGTTTTCTCAAGCATACCATGCCTCTAATCCTACTCTCAACAGTATGAAGACCAACCACTGCACACTGCAGCAAAACAAACATTTCACAGCTCTGTGAAGAAGATGAAGACAACAGGGTGACAACCCCAAACAAAAAGGTAACACAGCTCAAGTCCACAAGACAACTCAGAGTTGTTGTTGGCCCTAGCATGGCCAAAACAACTCAGTAGCAACCCGAAGAGGTACTTTCATACATAGAAACCCAAAGAGGTACTTGCATACACAGCAACCCAAAACCAGGGGAAGACAATACACAGTTCGCAAATGGGAAAGAAGCAAAACTCTCAGCATGGACAAGGGAAAACTCAGCCAACGAATGTAGAAATCAATAGCCATCCAACATCCATGAGCTCACAGCACACAATTCCTCAATGCAATCACTGAAGAAAGCTACACAGACAAAAAATGGGAAAAGAACCGATTCTCAATCTATGAGTGACGGGAAAGGACGTGGCCAATAAAACTGTGGAAGAGAACGCCACCACGATCCAATGATGGAAAAAAAAACATTACACAGTCTAACAATGGTGGAAAAAGACACCGACTCTCTACATGAGCATGAGAATGAACACAACCGCAGACTAGAAACTTCGTGAGAGGAGGGAAGAACGAACCCCCCAACAAGGAAATGTAATCCATTTTAACTCCGCCCCTACGTGAGGAAAATGAATAGCCGATGGTGGGGAGAGTAGACAGAATGATTGGTCGTCGCGTCATGGAGGGAGTGCAGGCATGAGCATAGTGGTTTCTTGCCAGCCCATAGCTTCCCCCACTAAAAATAGAAACTAAGGTGGTCGACACATGGAAAACTCTGAAAGGCCCCCACGGGTTAGACAAACCCCCCTTAACCTTAGGAATCATGCCCTTTTCATTTAACGTTGCACCATCGTAGCTGGCTGTAGGTTTATTTTAAATTGATGTGCATACTTACATGATGCCAAAACTATAGTATGTTGGATAGCACGATGTACCATCAGCAACGATCCCTATTTCCAAAACATAACACAGCCGAATTGATGGTGGGGCTTTTGCCTTTAGCTCCACACCATGATTTATTACAATATATACATCATGTACCTTTCAATGCAAATGGGGTCAAAATCGGGGCATTACATGGTCAAATTTAAGTGTTGAGCCTTTCAGACATAGTGGCAGGATGGGCTTCCCATGGTCGGATGTAAACGCTGAGATTTTCTGACATGGTGGCAGGCTGGGCCTCCCATGGTAAGATGTAAGCGCTAAGCCTTTCTGAAATGGTGGTAGGTTGGGCCTCCCATGGTCAAATGTAAGCAATCATCCTTTCTTACATGGTGGAAGGCTGGGAATCCCATGGTCAAATGTAGGCGTTGGGCCTTTTTGACATGGTGGCAGGTTGGGCCTCCCATGGTCATATGTAAGCGTTGTGCCTTTTTGACATGGTGGCAGGTTGGTCCTCCCATGGTTGGATATAAGTGTTGATACCTATGTCCATCATGAAAAAGGGTTGGCTCTATAAAACTTCCTATGACAAGTAGAATTGAGAGATAACACAATTTGCTCAAGATACCAGGAGCAATGATGATGATCATGATCCAGCTTTGATGATGGTCCGTCTTTGATGATGAACCAAATTTGATGATGATCCAACTTTGATGATGATCCAGATCAGTGATGATGATCCAAATTTGATGATTATCCAGTAATGAATACTTTTGTTGATGAACTGTGTCAAGAGAATACCTTCCTAGTTAAGAGGGAGTGTTGATGTATTTGTAACTTCGGAATGTATTCACTTGTATATTTATTATTGTATTTCATTATACCCTGACGAAGATGTTTTCTCCTCTGATTGGGAGAGTCATTATTATAATAAATTCATGTAAATTCTTTCAGGTTAACCCTGTGTTGTAAGTTGGGGCAATAGTCCCCACAATTGAGTTGAGGTTAACCCTCTGTTGTAAGTGAAGTAAATAGTCCCCACAGTTGAGGGGTATTAGGGTTATTAGACTCTCCTAGTGAGGTCGGCCCTATAAGAGTAAAATTCATGTGGAAAACAAGTATAAATAGAGAGTGATACTATCTACTTAGAACACACACTCACTTAATAGTAGCACATGACTGAGAGAGAAGTAGCTCGCACAAGTGAGAGAGAGAACAGCCAGTGGAGATCATCTTTGTGTATTTGGGTTTTACTTTTGTTATTAGTGCTCATTCTATCTCTCAAGAAGTTGTGGGGTTTTCTCCTTTATGGTTTCCCTGAGGAAAATTGTTTGTGTCTCTTGTCTCTTGTGATTATTGTTGTGCATGTTATTCTTCTAGATAAGATCCTAGATCATATTGACTAAACTATACAAATCTAACAATATTCATGCGGGAAGGTTCTTTGGGTTCCAACATATAATGTTCTTCCAGAATCTCATCGTCATGAGAAGGTACAAATTCTTTCATTAGTTTAGGAGCTCTAGGAGAATCAACTTTCTCAACTTGTATCTTCATCAAAGGCTGCATCCCTCGTGATCAATCTTTAGGTTTGGCCCTACCGATGAATATCTTGCTCACATGTGGTAGGGATTTTACAGTTTTATGTGAAAAAACCTTATATGATCGTGTTTAATCATGGATCAAGGATGCTTCTAAGTGACCTCTCAGTTCATACATGCCAGCCTCTGGTGATAGATACATCTTCTAGAGAACATATTCTTCAAATTCTACTTTTGCCAACTTCCTTGGAGGTTCTTGTTCTTGTTCTTCTTATGCTAAGTTAGAATGATGTATTTGGTTATTATTCCTCTTAAATTCTTCTTTCTTGGTAGGAAAATTTATGGAAATATGTCATATCTTATCACAATGGTAACATTGATAAGAGGCGAAATATTTCTTCTTGTAATCTCCCTTTTTATTCTTTTGAGACTTCTCAGGAGGATAAGACCCCTTATGAGTGTCATTCTTGAAATCATGTTTTCCTTTTCTTCTTAAGCTATGAGTAGTTAGAGAATGGTCATATTCTATAAGTAATGCTTCTCGGTTAGCTACTCTAGCTTCTTGAACACATATATGATATCAAATTTTAGGCTTTCCTTCCTTGTACAAATTGTCTGGATGAAGGATTCCCATGGTATAGTAAGACCATTGAGAGCAGTCATTACTAGTTCAATTTCATCAATCTTGTCTTCAATTTCTTCTAGTTGTTCTTTGAATTGAGATACCCTTGTGAAGTATTCGTGGATACTTTCACCCTTAGTCATATTTGTACTTTTGAGTTGGGATATCAAGTTCTTATTTTGGTTTATCTTTCTTCCTGCATACATTCTTGATAGGGCATAAATCATCTCCTTAGGTGTATCCTTAGAGCATACTTGAGGAATCAAGTGATCCTTGATTGAACCATTTTTGATCCTCTTGTCTCTAATAATGCATTTGTTGTACTTTTCTTTTTCTTCATCTTCTTCGAGATCTGGCACAACTCCCTTGATAAAATTTGCAAGATCATTCTCTTCTAGAAGGAGTCCTATTATGTATTTCCATGAACGGAAGTTTTATATACCTTCCAACCTGTCATCAAGCTTAGTGCTTGGAGAAATCTAGTCCCAAATATTAGAAAAAATGACAAAAAAAAAAAATTCTTAGAGATGAAAACTGTATTCACTAAAACATATGCTTCACTGAGGCGAGTATGATGGTACATTTAGTTTCTGAAGAATCCAAAATCTAACCCTAGAAACTAGACTTGCAACATCCTAGACTGTCGTTTTCCGTTCTATTTCTTGTTTTATGGTTTCAATACAAACTAGGGCTTAAATTTTTGAAGAATATACCCACTATAAAAATTCTATCTTGGTACCAACGTATGCTCCTAGGAGAGGTGAACTTCTGTATGTCACTTATAGTAAAAAAATCCACTTTAATACAAAACCGTAATTTCCTTGTCCGGAGAAGGAGAGAAAGGTTTACCTCATGAGACCTGCACTTTTCAGGATGGCTATGATACCATGTTAAGTTTTCTATGCTTCCATATATTAATTCCTAACTTGATTAACATTTAATACATTTTCATAATAACAACATAAATAGGATCACTGAAAGAAAGACAATCACAAGGTACAAAAAAAAATTATTCTTGGAAAAACCCAGCAAAACTTCCTAAATATACATTACCAATATGAAATGACCAAGGAACAAGGTCATATATAGAGAGAGACCAAAACCCAAGCATAAGATCCAAAACACCAAAGAAATTGATCCTCCTCCTTCTTTTTCTCTCCTTCTTTCTCTAACTTTAACAATACTAGTGTGAGTGAGTGTGTATAAGGGAGGGTGCCTCCCTATTTATACTAAACTTGCCAACTGACTTTCACCCTAATTGGGTCAACCTACCTAGCTGTCAGGGCCGCCCTACCTAGGTAAACTTCATAATAATAATTATATTGATCTTTTCTCTGTGCTATTAATCTAACTTACAACTGAGGGATTACCTTATGACATTTACATGACCTTTTACATTGGTAAGATTTTTCGAAGGAGGAATAATAATAATGTGCAGTACAATTATAATATTCTTCGAAATTACATTATTTCAACAAACATATACCTTATAATTCGTCCCAAAAATTAAAAGTTTTTTTTTTTAAAGATCAAACTTTAGATAGTAAAGAATATTTTCGATAGAAAAAAAAATTATATATTTGGAAATACCATTCAATTTCCTACATTTCATATTTTTTTACTCATCACAAGATTCATTTTGTATGTGCCTCAAAATATCCATGTAAGTTGATGGCTGTCTATTTTTTCAGTTTTCTATTGCTTATAACGTGTCAAAAGAGATCCTCATTAGCTTGAATACATCCTTACCCTTTTGGGTATTGAAAATGATGAGTCTCATATAGGTATTTTTTGTTAAGTATTTATAACCTAATGTATGAGTTGTATGCCAACACTCATTACCCTTAGGATCATTGCAGAGGAATTTCGTAATAGTAAATCTACTTTTTTGTGCTTTGTGGAATTTAGGAAATCCTTTGATACAGTTCCATAAATTTATTTTGGAATATATTAGAAGAGATAAAGGTTCATTTCAAGTTGAGAGTTGCTACAATAAGAGTGTATGAGACTATCATTGCAAAATTTAAGATCAATGAGGGGTGGTCATAATATATTAATTGTAATATTGGATTTAAGAAGGGTTTCCCCCTCTCGCCTACCCTTCTCATAATATACATAGATAAGGTAGATGGTTTCTTAGAAGAAGTAGGGCATGTTGGAACGACCTTAGTTTGTATAGTCGTCATCCTCCTTCTCTATGATGCTGGTATTGTTCTTATGGAAAGGTGCCCCGTTTGATCTTGATAAACAATTATGAATTATCAAGGATTTATTCTATAATATGGGTATGATTATTAACACCAAAAAAACAAAAGTTATGCTTATCAAGTCTAAGAAGGTCCCGTATGCTAATTTTGTATATGACAATAGCAACTTGGAGGAATTGTCTTTGTAAAAATACTCGGTAATTGATATTCGTCACAAGATCAATTGGAGTTCAATAAAATTTAGAAAAAAGGATTAATGGAGGGTGGAAAGATTATTTTGTTCTTGAAAATAACTGTAAATCAACAAACCTTGTGATGCGGGATGAAAATAAGTCTCTTTTTGATATTTTTGTCATTCCCATTATCTTGTTTGATAGTGAAGTTTGGGGTTTCAACATCTCCAAAGAATCCTAGAGAAAGATTGAACAAATCCAAAAAGCGCTTCATAACGTATAACCTCAAACATAAAAGCAATGCACCATACCCTATTCTCCTTTTAGAAGTGGGTTTTTCCCAATTGAGAGCATGGTTATGGATAGGTACATGATGTACAAGTACAAGATAAATAACATAGGACACGAGATACTTCTTAAAAATTCTTTAAAATCCAGTCAAGACCAATTTTAGCTTAAGAGAGGCTTGTATAAAGACACCATGGCTTGGTTAAAGCATTGGTTAAAGCATTGGCTTGTATAAAGACACCATGGCTTGGTTAAAGCATTGGCAGTCAACAACAACCCCTTCATTTTTTATGTTTTTTTGAAATGAAAAATGAATCAGCTCTCTTTTATGATTTAACTTTTAAAGATTATAAAAGAGTGCCTTTAGAATCTTCGATTCTAAAGGTACTCTCAATTGTAGAAAATCTAAGAGACATATTAGAAGTTTATGAAAACATTTTCATAAATTTGATAATTAGCAGCTGTCAGTCTCATAAATTTTATATATGATCAATTTATCATTAATTAAGTTATTTGATTATATATGTTGATTTAAGAGATTTAAAAGGATAGTATGCTAATTGGTGTTTAAAGAAAACACATTTTGAATTTGTTTGGGGCTTGGTATTGATAAGATATTATAAGTTCTTGAAATCCCTAAAACTAAAGGTGATTTATTAAAAATTTTCATTAGACCTAAAGTTCACATTTCATATGTAACTTAATCTTTAATATCATATCATTGCTTTGTAAAAATTCTATATATATATCTAAGTGAGAGTGCAAATAAATGAATATTATTTTCATGTGTCATATAAATATAACCATAATAGTTTTATAAGCATTATATCCTATCGAATCTGGTTTTGGGACATAAATGGTTGGGATTTCATAAAGTTTTAAAACTATATTTCGAAATGAAACTTCATGTATATACATGGTTTGAGTGTCAATAGGGATCATTATTTAGTTGCATTTCAAGAACATTAGGGTTTATTATGATAACACTATATCATCATGTTGATAAACACGACTACCTTCCACGTGTTATCTGGAGTAAATCATCAATTGATAGTTTTTAATGAAGAGACATGACTCATATGGCTAATAGACAACATATGTTACCAGGATCGCTGCATTGGTATGAAGATTTGGTTAATACCTATCAAATTAATTGACAGCTGTGAGTGTAATAATGAATTCATATCAGTAAAATTTAGTGTTATATATAACTGATAACCATTCCATTCATGATGCTATATGAGCTCATCATTCCAGATTTAATGTCATAAATGTTTTGATTTGTAATCCCTGAATCGAATGATTTTGGATATGAAGGACTATTTAGGGTTTGAAATATTTTTTGCATTATTCTTTCTGAATAATTTCAGTTAGTCGTGATTAGTCCATTCATTTATCATAGCTAAAACACTGGCTATTTTGTTAATCATATCCAAATTTGGTTAAAATGGCCAAAGTTGGAGCCCTCATCTCTGTCAGGTATGAAGCATGTGAGGATTTGACATTTCACGTAATGTCTTTTACCTGGGTGTGTATGCCTTCCATATTCACGACTTCACTCATTTCAATTCGTAACCAGAGTAGTAGTGAGGGAGCTATGGATCCGCCTAGTCGATTTGAAATTTTAGGGCCGGAGCTTGTTGAAGCCGATGAGAAAGGTGCTCTGTTATTTGAAAAGATTGGATGGGGTCAGTTCTTCAGGTGTTTTAGTGGCCATAACATGGAGGTCACTAAACAATTTTCTTTGAGTTTTAAAGAAAATGTAGCCCATATTGGAGATTTCAAGTTTATCATAGATGAAGATAAAATCGCAGAAGCTACGAAACTCCCTCAAACTGGAGAGCGATGGTTTAAAGGTGGGAAAGTAAATAAGAATAAATGTTAGTCATTGCTGTTGCCCTTACTGTCCAGTGCAAAGTTGAAGATTGGGGTTTTAGTTAAGTTTTTAAAGCCAGAATGGCGAGCATTCTAAGAGATTTTAGTCAGGTACGTATCATGTGATGGACGATTCTCTCATCTGCATTATTATCATTTGCGACTACTGTTAGCATTAAAAGGATTTAAAATAAATATTCCATTTTACCTATTGCAAAGTCTAAAGAAAATGACACATTAGGTACAAACTACCATAGGTAATCCTGATAGGAGTCTGTTCCATCATGGTCTAATTAAAATCTTAATCCAGCATCAATTGTCTCTTAATTCTAAATCTTGGGATCAGTTTTTGATTGAATTTCAATTAGGGCCAACTCAGTATTGGCCAACCCCTCCCCCCAAAACCCATAGGAAACGTAAGGCTCCAGCAAAATCTGAAATTGGTGATGTTCATAAGGTTGAATCAAAGGATAAAGAGCTTCAGGAAGCAAATCCACCTATAATTACTTGTATCCGTAATGATGGGGTCATGAATGTAGCTCCCTGTTACGTTGAGACAACCTTGGACCAATCCCTATCTGACAAGTGCTTTAGTACACCTGCAAAGGTAGAGGGCAAGTTAACCAAAAATGAAGATGTTGATGCTGTTGATTATGAAAACCCCTCTGAGCTGTATACTCCTCGAAAACACGGTGATGAGTCCATGCATAAACTAGAACAATTAGCACATGTGTGTTATGACAAAGGGGGTTTTGAATCAAAAGGTCTTGTGTTTGTTTGTACAAGAAGAATTACTAGAAGTATGAATAATACACCTACAGCCTTTGTTCCTATGGCCACTCAACAGAGTACTCAGCCAGTGATTGTCCATCTTGAGGATGATGTTCCATAATTGGGTCGCGAAACCACGCATATGGATGAACCTACTATTATAGAGAATAATCGTGAAAAATTGGCTAAAGATATTACAGAGTCAGGTAAGTTTGAAGCTGCTCCATCATGTATGGACGCTTATGGTTCGGGCCCCGAGCCATATTTTATGAGCTTTCCATCACCTGGTCAAGATATAGATAATCTTAATTTTTCTCAAGCAGATGATTCGTGTCATGAAAAGGAGGAAGAAACTCTTCAACAGGTCCTTGACAGGGTATACGAGAATAAAATTGTAGAATTGAAAAATGAACTAAAACGGTGTCAAGCTAATGCAGCCTTGAAAGAGGTGGAAAATAATACATTCAGGGAAGAGTTATTTAACTAGATTAACAGATGGAAGGAAGTGAACATCAAGAAGAACCAATACAAGAAGGCAAAAAAATCAATGATAGATACAAACCAACACTTTCTTGAACAAGTAGAACAACATAAGCTAGTAATCATCAGGCTCAAAGCCAAACTTTCCGAAGCCAGAAGAGTGGTTGATTTACAAAATAGAACCTGATGACTGTTTCTGTTTTCAGTTATATGGTTATCTCTCTGTCAACAAGTAATAAAATATTTTTAAATGCATGCCTACAAAATCGTAGATTTTGCAAGCACGCACATAATTTATTGTTCTTTTGTTATTTCTGTTAAAATTTATTTTAAACAAGATTCTCATGTTTGTTTAAACAGGTAGACATGGTATCACTATCCTCAGCAAATACAGGATATTTTGGATTTCAGTTGGATGACATTGATGCTTCTTGAAGATTGGAATTTCGACATAGCCACGAATGTGCCAGTTCCTTTAAATCAGCAGATGTTTCAGGCTAGTCGTTTTTTATTATTGTTATCTTATAGTGACAAGTGTCTGTTGAAAAGATTCGATGCACTTTAATAGTGATAGGACTCCTATAGTATTGCATACAACATTTATGAAAAAACTGAATCGAAAGACTAGTAGGATTATATAAACTAGTAATTTTTATGCACAGAGGATGGAGTGACTGAAGAAAAACATCATTGAAATATTATTTTGGTACTATTTTTGTTCCTGACTGAGGTTTTATCTTCGGAGGTGGAATGTGACTGGCAATTTTCAGATTGATATCGTTGATCGGTATTATTTTGGATACTCTTTTTATATTTCAGTATATAATCTTCTACTTACAATATTGATGCAGTATACTTGGTTATGCTTGTATTCATTATGTGATATTACACTTTGTCAACACAATATTTTTATTTGAATTAGTACATTATTATAGTTGAATTAATCAATGTTTTTATTGAAAATTCAAGATATAATGATATACATATTTATGTTTGTTTGATCTCATTTGTATTTTTGCGATGATTTCATTTTGAACATTATCTTTTATTCAAATATTTAATGTTGTTTATTAGTTGTTAATTCATTAAACATTTCAGAAAAATCCGAAGTAATTGCTTATTTCAATTTCTCTGTCAAGGTATCTTATAGCAGAATGATATAGTGTGGATGGTTTAAATAATTTCATTTAGATCATACTCCTTTATCTTTCTGTTCATCATTATATTAATTAATAATTAATATAATATTCAAATTGCTCTCAGCTAGGATAGGATAGTTTAGTTAGTGTTATCATAGTGTAGTTTATATTTAACAATTGTTAAATAGAATTTGTGTAATTTTAGAATAATTTTAATAGTCTTTTATATTTAAAATATTAAATATAAAATCCTAAAAAATTGAAGACTTTCATTAAGAAAGCAATTATAGGATAACTTAGGTAGTAGAGAATTAATTTTTAAATTTCATTTAGATAGAAATAACATTAGGATAAACTTTCACTGAATTTTAGTTCTCCTTAAGAGAAAATTCAGTTGGTACCAAGACCACAACCTGCGAGGTTTTGTCATTCCAAACACACTAGAAGCTGCTTTAAGCTTCTTGTGTGGGCATAATCTCCTTGTTGGCCTAGGTCAGAAAATCGGCCCAACAAAACCCAAAATTCACAAATTCAAATTTGACAACTCATTATGCATATAAACTAGTTTCACGGCCATGAGGCTCTTCTCATGAGGTTTGGATCTTTCACATGGTATATTTCCACCATTTGTCATGGTCTTACTCTCATTTCCCTGCTCCAAACAATCTACCTGAAACCTAAACTTCAATCAGCCAAACACTTGGTAAGTCTTGATGCATATAACCTTTTCATTGCTACAACAATCACTAAAGCATTTTCAGAATTTATAAAATTTCAATACTTCCAGCTATTAATTGCATCAATATTACCAAAACTCATTTACTTCACGCAATCATTATCATACTTTAGATTACAGGGTACAGTCACATCATTCATGTAATTTAAATGAAACATTTAGATACCCCTTACTTCACAAGCGTATCATTTGTACCACCTTGCCCTTCCATAGAGCATTTTTGGTAGCCAGTCAATCATGGCTACCTTCTTCATGCAATTACTATCCTGCATTCATAACAGCTCTTGAAATGGTTCCAGAATTGTCATAAATTCATCATTTCAGCCATTACTTATTCATAATATCACTTGTGTTATCTTAATGCATTCATGCAATGCATCACAACATTTGCACCCATACTTAGGTAATTATTTACTCGCACCCTTCATATGCATCCATTCAATGCATAACTACAAGATTTATGAAATCTTTTAATGCATATCCACTCAATGCTACCTTGCATTGATTCAGGAATACTATGCATTCAAACATACCATGCATGGCCTAACCATGACTACTTCATATAGGATGCATTACTACAATAAAGATCATCAGTGCTTACTTTCTTTGGGCCACTAAGCTCATAGCAATATAATACATGCATAACATATTTCTATATGAAGGTAGTATAACATTCAAATATCCACATGGTATGAGATCTCTTACCTTTACCACTCCAGGAAATTGTCATAATTAAACTCTTACCTTCATGGGTCCTACTTACATCCTTGACATTACCAGTTTGGTTGGTCCTTTACAGGAGATTGCAGAATTTGCTCACCAACTTTTGATTCTGGACTTGTTGCCTCATCCCTTTCTCCATAGGGTTTCTAGTCACATTTGTCAGCATCAGCAACATATTCAGCCATGTTCATGTTGTCGTTGGTTTTTACACTAATGCCAACATCAATGCAATAATCATCATTAGTGGTTCATTATAAACATATAATCCTCACTATTTTTACCAACATGTAATATCCTATGCATGCAAGGCATATCCTCATACATTTCATGTATAAAAATTATAAAATGTAGTTATAATCAGCAAGGAAACTTCCCTTTTTACGTCCCTCATCCTTGCATGGAACTCCCATTAGAGGAAATTTCAACTCAAAATGGGCCTCTTAAAAAGAAATAATAAAATAATAGTTAAAATAATAAAATAATATTTATTAATTTTGGACGAAGAAAAGAAAAAAACTACTTTTTTGTTTGTATTTTTGACATATCTCTTCGTGTTTTTACTCAAATTTTGATCGGGATAGCTTGTTGGATGCGGAATTAAATTCCGCATCCAACGAGTACCAACTCGACATACTTTTGACAGACCCCGCTACCCCAAAAACAAGAAATACCTGAAAAAATGTGATGATGACATCATCATCACGTTTTTCAGGAATTTTTTGTTTTTGGGGTAGAGGGGTCCATCAAAAGTATGCCAAGTGGGTACTCGTTGTATGCGGAATTTAATTCTGCATCCAACGAGCTCTCTCGATCGAAATTTGAGTAAAAACATGCAGAGATATGTCGAAAATACAAACAAAAAAAGTAGTTTTTTTATGATACCTATCCCCAAATTTATATTAAAAAAGTGTTTAAGACCTATACGGTATTTAAAATTTAAAGCAATTTCATTGGCTAACACATGATTACATGGAATTTGAATCAAATTTAAAAGGCACATTTTGAGTTGAAATTTTCTCTAATGTCTTCCACACAACAACTGATTTGACTGCATGGTCTTGCTACCTCTAGGCATGCAATTTCCCAGATTTGTTCATTTGATAGCAGTACCTTTTTATTTCAGGAAATCGCTTAGAACTTGCTGCTTCACACTCAGATTCTGGTGACTTTCCCTTATTCCCCGCCGGATAAGATTTTCAACACCTATCCACATGCTTCATTTTGGCCTCGGGTGTGAAAACCAAACCACTTCTAGAACGATGGCAAAACATACAACTGTATTTTGGTTAGGAATGCTAAATTCAGTCACCTGGAATTTTCTTCCTTTTCAGGCCTGTAATCCGATGTCATTCTATTGAAATCCATTGAAAAATAGTTGGAATTTGCTCGAAAAATCCACTTTTCAAAAACCCAAATTTCCTTGTACAAGATCGGGTCTCCTTCCAACTATCATTCCAACTTTTTGGTAGCTGAAACCTATAATTTCTTCTGCTATATCGATGAGTTTCTCATCTAATGTTCCGAGTTTCATCGATGATTCCTTGGTCTATTTTCATCTGTAGTATCGGGTCTGTAATCATCTATTGCTCCAAACTTCATCGACGATAGCGTAGACTAACCTATTGTGTCAGTGGCTGGGTGCCCTACGCATTGGACGGTTAGTCCCTTCAGCTTCCGCAATGGTGGCCCACAATCAAACTATATCTTCCGCAGCTCATGACTTTGTTGGCGATCGAAGCGAATAGGATTTTTCGGCATCGACGATCGAAGAACATCGGGTGATTAGTTATTTATATGGCTGCAATGGTGGCCCACGATCTCTCTGTGCCTTCCACAGCCACGGGTCTGTCGGCGGTTGAAACAATGTCCATCGGCAGAATAGTCTACTAATCAGCCGCAACGGCAGATGTTTGATCAACTAACTTTATCTGATGTAGCTCATCGGCAATCGAATCACCTAATCATCGACGATGTGATCAACTAACCATCGTCAATGGCCGATGATTCTACGACTTAGAAAAAAAATTGAAATTTTTATATTTAGTCTTCTTTTCTGCCTCTTCATCGGCTCAACTGTCTCTTATTCTCTGTCGATGCAAAAACTTCCTCTACCTTCCACCGATTCCATTGGATCCATCTCCCCTATCCTTCGCCGATCAAAGTAATTGCTTGTCGCCACTGTAGTTATCGAAACCATAATTCACTAACACCTCGGCATCAATGAGTGGAAGACTAATGCATCGACGGAATAGTTCACTCAGTAGCCGCAACGATGGCTCATCATCTTCGATATTTTTCCAATCGGCAACCCCATCTGCTAATGATTTACGATCGGGGAACTGAAGCATAACCTGATCAGCATCGGCAGTTGGAACTTTTCCCGTCGAAACACTAGTGCTCTAGGCTTCCACAATGGCGGCGCACGAACCACTATTGTCTTCTGATGGCCGATAATTTTGGGCCTTAGAGAAAAAATTTAAACTTTGTTTACTGCGTCGGCTGTCGAAACGTCTTCCTCTGTGGCGTCGACGGTCGCAAGCTATATCTGTTGGAAGGATAGTCCTCTAGCTATCCGCAACGGTAGCGCAAGATCATCTAATTCCTTCCAATTTTCATCGGCGATCCGCACAACTAACATGCTCTGATGGCCGACGAAGTCAACACTTAGAAAATTTTCAAAAATTCTTTGCAATCGGTGGTTGGAGGCTCTATCCGTCGGAAGGATAGTGGTCTAGCCATCTGCAACGGCGGTGCTCAACCAGCTAAGCATTGACGATCCATCTGTCTAAGTGTTCCGATGTGCCAATGGTCAAAACACTTAGGAAATTTTCAAAATTTTTCTTCTCTGTCGCCTGCTGCATCAGCTGTCGGATCAACTATCCGTCGGGTGGCCTTCCCACTAAGTGCTCTGCTGCATCGGAAGAACTTGTCACCAAGTTTTTCGATGAGCTGACATTCTGGCACTTAGAAATTTTTGTGAAATTTTCTTGTCTTCACCCATTTTTCCTGGTTTCTGCTGGGTAGTAAGCAACTTGCCTCTATTAACTATTTATCATGGCCCTCTGAGTCCCAAGTGCTGCAACATAAGCTCTGTCACTGCATCTTCACAGCCCATTCAGGCACATGCTACAACCTTTAGCTCTGATACCATACTGTAACATCCCCGACCCTCTCACCGGCGAAGAGGATGCTACTATCACCAAACATATGGGAAAATAGCTTGATGAAGATGAACAGGAATATAGTGCTGAAATAAAAACTTAAAACATAAAACATGCTAAGACGCATAAACCTTCACATGCATAGTGGAAGCAAACATACATTCATTCAAGCATACCAAATTTTCATCATATTCATTATTTAATAAATATAAATGCAGAGACAAAATAGTTAAGAATACTCATCTTAAAAAGGACTCGTCCCACAACTAGCTACGTCGCTGCAACGTTCAACCCAACCATAGGCCAACATGCTCATCAATCTCTCAGCAACACTGCCACCCCCGAGTTGGGCATGATTCCTCAAGGAGTAAGGGTCAAAGCAGGTTTACACGTAGCCAAGGTACACAAATCAGCCAAGCCCACACAGTAGGGTTTATCAAGTCGTCAAGGAGCTAGGAAAAGCTAAATGCTAAGCTGGTGGTATCAATAGAGAGTTAAAGATGCTTACCCCAAGGCTAATCCTGACTTCTAAGACATCCACACACCCAATGCCAGGAATCGGTCCTTTCTCTGCTTCACAGTCCCTCAGGCCCTAAATTCCCCTTCCAATACTCTTCAAGGGTTCTGGAGAAGAAATCCAGCAGTCTAACTTTGTCTGACTGGCTCCAAACACTAGTTTTCTCAACCATACCACGCCTCTAATCCTACTCTCAACAGTCTCATGACCAACCACTTCACACCGCAGCAAAACAAACAGTTCAGAGCTCTGTGAAGAAGATGAAGACAACAGGGTGACAACCCCAAACAAAAAGGTAAACACAGCTCAAGTCCACAAGACAACTCAGAGTTGTTGTTGGCCCTAGTGTGGCCAAAACAACTCAGCAGCAACCCAAAGAGGTACTTTCATACATAGCAACCCAAAGACGTACTTGCATACACAGCAACCCAAAACCAGGGGAAGACAATACACAGTTCGCAAATGGGAAAGAAGCAAAATCCCAGCATGGACAGGGGAAAACTCATCCAACGAATGTGGAAATCAATAGCCGTCCAACATCCATGAGCTCACAACACGCAATTCCTCAATGCAATCGCTGAAGAAATTTACAAAAACGAAAAATGGGAAAAGAACCGATTCTTAATCTGTGAGTGAGGGGAAAGGACGTGGCCAATAAAACTGTGGAAGAGAATGCCACCACGATCCAATGATGGAAAACAAAACATTATGCAGTCTAAAAATGGTGGAAAAAGACACCGACTCTCTGTGTGAGCATGAGAATGAACACAACCGCAGACTAGAAACTTCATGAGAGGAGGGAAGAACGAACCCCCCAACAAGGAAATGTAATCCATTTTAACTCCGCCCCTGCGTGAGGAAAATGAATAGTCGATGGTGGGGAGAGTAGACAGAATGATTGGTCGTCGCGTCATGGAGGGAGTGCAGTTGTGAGCGTAGTGGTTTCCTGCCAGTCCATAGCTGCCCCCACTAACAACAAAAACTAAGGTGGTCGACACATGGCAAACTCCAAAAGGTCCCCACGGGTTAGACAACCCCCCCTTAACCCTAGGAATCATGCCCTTTTCATTTAACGTTGCATCATCGTAGCTGGCTCTAGGTTTATTTTAAATTGATTTGCATACTTACATGATGCCAAAACTATAGTGTGTCGGATAGCACGATGTACCATCAACAACGATCCCTATTGCCGAAACATAACACAGCCGAATTGATGGTGGGGCTTTCGCCTTTAGCTCCACACCATGATTTATTACAATATATACATCATGTACCTTTCAATGCAAATGGGGTCAAAATCGGGGCATTACATGGTCAAATTTAAGTGTTGAGCCTTTCAGACATAGTGGCAGGATGGGCTTCCCATGGTCGGATGTAAGCGCTGAGCTTTTCTGACATGGTGGCAGGCTGGGCCTCCCATGGTCAGATGTAAGCACTGAGCCTTTCTGACATGGTGGTAGGCTGGGCCTCCCATGGTTAAATGTAAGCAGTCATCCTTTCTTACATGGTGGAAGGCTGGGAATCCCATGGTCAAATGTAGGTGTTGGGCATTTTTGACATGGTGGTAGGTTGGGCCTCCCATGGTCATATGTAAGCGTTGTGCCTTTTCAACATGGTGACAGGTTGGTCCTCCCATGGTTGGATATAAGTGTTGAGACCTACATCCATCATGAAAAAGGGTTGGCTCTATATAACTTCCTATGACAAGTAGAATTGAGAGATAACACAATTTGCTTAAGATATCAGGAGCAATGATGATGACGATGATCCAGCTTTGATGATGGTCCGACTTTGATGATGAACCAGCTTTTATGATGATCCAACTTTGATGATGATCCAGATCAGTGATGATGATCCAGTAATGAATACTTTTGTTGATGAACTGTGTCAAGAGAATACCTTCCTAGTTAAGAGGGAGTGTTGATGTATTTGTAAATTCGAAATGTATTTACTTGTATATTTCTTATTGTATTTCATTATACCCCGACGGATATGTTTGCTCCTCTGATTGGGAGAGTCATTAATATAATAAAGTCATGTAAATTCTTTCAGGTGAACCCTCTGTTGTAAGTTGGGGCAATAGTTCCCACAATTGAGTTGAGGTTAACCCTCTGTTGTAAGTGAAGTAAATAGTCCCCACAGTTGAGGGGTATTAGGGTTATTAGACTCTCCTAGTGAGGTCGGCCCTATAAGAGTAAAATTCATGTGGAAAACAAGTATAAATAGAGAGTGAGACTCTCTATTTTGAACACACACTCACTTAATACTATCACATGACTGAGAGAGAAGTAGCTCGCATAAGTGAGAGAGAGAACAGCTAGTGGAGATCATCTTTGTGTATTTGGGTTTTACTTTTGTTATTAGTGCTCATTCTATCTCTCAGGAAGTTGTGGGTTTTTCTTCTTTATGGTTTCCTTGAGGAAAATTCTTTGTGTCTCTTGTCTCTTGTGATTATTGTTGTGCATGTTATTCTTTTAGATAAGATCCTAGATCATATTGACTAAACTATAAAAATCTAATAATATTCATGCGGGAAGGTTCTTTGGGTTCCAACATATAATGTTCTTCCAGAATCTCATCATCATGAGAAGGTACAAATTCTTTCATTAGTTCAGGATCTCTAGGAGAATCAACTTTCTCAACTTGTATCTTCATCAAAGGTTGCATCCCTCATGATCAATCTTTAGGTTTGGCCCTATCGATGAATATCTTGCTCACATGTTGTAGGGATTTTATAGTATTATGTGAGAAAACCTTATATGATCTTGTTTAATCATGGATCAAGGATGCTTCTAAGTGACCTCTCAGTTCATACATGCCACCCTCTAGTGATAGATACATCTTCTAGAGAACATATTCTTCAAATTCTACTTTTGCCAACTTCCTTAGAGGTTCTTGTTCTTGTTCTTCTTATGCTCAGTTAGAATGATGTATTTTGTTATTATTCCTCTTAAATTATTCTTTCTTGGTAGGAAAATTTATGGAAATATGTCATATCTTATCACAATGCTAACATTGATAAGAGGAGAAATATTTCTTCTTATAATATCCCTTTTTATTCTTTTGAAACTTCTCAGGAGGATAAGACCCCTTATGAGTTTCATTCTTGAAATGATGTTTTCCTTTTCTTCTTATTGTATGAGTAGTTAGAGAATGGTCATCTTCTATAAGTAATGCTTCTCGGTTAGCTACTCTAGCTTCTTGAACACATATATGATATCAAATTTTAGGCTTTCCTTCCTTGTACAAATTTTCTGGATGAAGGATTCCCATGGTATAGTAAGACCATTGAGAGCGGTCATTACTAGTTCAATTTCATCAATCTTGTCTTCAATTTATTCTAGTTGTTCTTTGAATTGAGATACCCTTGTGAAGTATTCATGGATACTTTCACCCTTAGTCATATTTGTACTTTTGAGTTGGGATATCAAGTTCTTATTTTGGTTTATCTTTCTTCCTGCATACATTCCTGATAGGGCATAAATCATCTCCTTAGGTGTATCCTTAGAGGATACTTGAGGAATCAAGTGATCCTTGATTGAACCAGTTTTGATCCTCTTGTCTCTAATAATGTATTTGTTGTACTTTTCTTTTTCTTCATCTTCTTTGAGATCTGGCACAACTCCCTTGATAAAATTTGCAAGATCATTCTCTTCTAGAAGGAGTCCTATTATGTATTTCCATGAACGGAAGTTTTATATACCTTCCAACCTGTCATCAAGCTTAGTGCTTGGAGAAATCTAGTCCCACATATCAGAAAAAATGACAAAAACAAAAAATTTCTTAGAGATGAAAACTGCATTCACTAAAACATACGCTTGACTGAGGCGAGTATGATGGTACATTTAGTTTCTGAAGAATCCAAAATCTAACCCTAGAAACTAGACTTGCAACATCCTAGACTATCGTTTTTCGTTCTATTTCTTGTTTTTTGGTTTCAATACAAACTAGGGCTTAACATTTTGAATAATATACCCACTATAAAAATTCTATCTTGGTGCCAACGTATGCTCCTAGGAGAGGTGAACTTCTGTATGTCACTTGCAGTAAAAAAATCCACTTTAATACAAAACCGTAATTTCCTTGTCCGGAGAAGGAGAGAAAGGTTTACCTCATGAAACCTGCAATTTTCAAGATAGCTATGATACCGTGTTAAGTTTTCTATGCTTCCATATATTAATTCCTAACTTGATTAACATTTAATACATTTTCATAATAACAACATAAATAGGATCACTGAAAGAAAGACAATCACAAGGTACAAAAAAATTTATCCTTGGAAAACCCTAAAGGGAAAAACCCAGCAAAACTTCCTAAATATACATTACCAATATGCAATGATGAAGGAACAAGGTCATGTAAAGAGAGAGACCAAACCCCAAGCATAAGATCCAAAACACCAAAGAAATTGATCCTCCTCCTTCTTTTTCTCTCCTTCTTTCTCTAACTTTAACAATACTAGTGTGAGTGAGTGTGTATAAGGGAGGGTGCCTCCCTATTTATACTAAACTTCCCAACTGACTTTCACCCTAATTGGGTCAACCTACCTAGCTGTCAGGGCCGACCTACCTAGGTAAACTTCATAATAATAATTATATTGATCTTTTCTCTATGCTATTAATGTAACTTACAACTGAGGGATTACCTCATGACATTTACAAGACCTTTTACATTGGTAAGATTTTTCGAAGGAGGAATAATAATAATGTGCAGTACAATTATAATATTCTTCGAAGTTACATTATTTCAACAAACATATACCTTATAATTTGTCCCAAAAATTAAAAGTTTTTTTTTTAAAGATCAAACTTTAGATAGTAAAGAAGATTTTCGATAGAAAAAAAAATTATATATTTGGAAATACCATTCAATTTCGTACATTTCATATTTTTTTACTCATCACAAGATTCATTTTGTGTGTGCCTCAAAATATCCATGTAAGTTGATGGTTGTCTATTTTTTCAGTTTTCTATTGCATATAACTTGTCAAAAGAGATCCTCATTAGCTTGAACACATCCTTACCCTTTTGGGTATTGAAAATGATGATTCTCATATAGGTATTTTTTGTTAAGTATTTATAACCTAATGTATGAGTTGTATGCCAACACTCGTTACCCTTACGATCATTGCGGAGGAATTTCGTAATAGTAAATCTACTTTTTTGTGCTTTGTGGAATTTAGGAAATCTTTTGATATAGTGCCATAAATATATTTTGGAATATATTAGAAGAGATAAAGGTTCATTTCAAGTTGAGAGTTGCTACAATAAGAGTGTATGAGACTATCATTACAAAATTTAAGATCATTGAGGGGTGGTCATAATATATTAAGTGTAATATTGGATTTAAGAAGGGTTTCCCAAGAAGGGTCATAATATACATAGATAAGGTAGATGGTTTCTTAGAAGAAGTAGGACATGTTGGAACAAACTTAGTTGGTATAGTCGTCATCCTCCTTCTCTATGATGTTGGTATTGTTCTTATGGAAAGGTGCCTCGTTTGATCTTGATAAACAATTATGAATTATCAAGGATTTATTCTATAATATGGGTATGATTATTGACACCAAAAAAACAAAAGTTATGCTTATCAAGTCCAAGAAGGTCCTGTATGCTAATTTTGTATATGACAATAGCAACTTGGAGGAATTGTCTTTGTAAAAATAATCGGTAATTGATATTCGTCACAAGATCAATTGGAGTTCAATAAAATTCAGAAAAAGGATTAATGGAGGGTGGAAAGATTATTCTAGTCTTGAAAATAACTGTAAATAAACAAACATTGTGATGCGAGATGAAAATAAGTATCTTTTTGATATTTTTGCCATTCCCATTATCTTGTTTGATAGTGAAGTTTGGGGTTTCAACATCTCCAAAGAATCCTAGAGAAAGATTGAACAAATCCTACAGAAAGCGCTTCAGAACATATAACCTCAAACATAAAAGCAATGCACCGTACCCTATTTTCCTTTTAGAAGTGGGGTTTTCCCAATTGAGAGCATGGTTATGGATAGGTACATGATGTACAAGTACAAGATAAATAACATAGAACATGAGATACTTCTTAAAAATTCTTTAAAATCCAGTCAAGACCAATTTTAGCTTAAGAGAGGCTTGTATAAAGACACCATGGCTTGGTTAAAGCATTGGCAGATTGACGAAAATGCTAGTTTGCAAGATATCAATAACATTAAAAATATTATCGCATCTACATTTAAAGAGAAAATGTGGGGTAAAAAATAAGTAGAAGTTAAAAGAAAAGTACGATAATATAAGAAGGTCATTAACCCTAATATGGAAGATAAAAAATATATCTTTGTTTTAACTAGTTCAAAGAACAACATTATTATAACCAAGATAAGAACAAACTCTCATGACCTTCATAGTGAAACGAGACGCTAGAAAATTCCTATAACACAGTGGCTGGAAAGGATGAAATTCACTTTAGGCTTAGGATGAAAATCACTTTTACGAATGGCCCAACATCATGTTTCACTATGCATCTCATGAGAATTTGTTCTTATTCTAGTTGTGGACCATCTTCTTTACACTAGTTAATACATAGAGATAATTTTGATCTTCAATATTAGGGTTAATAACCTCCTTGTAATATCTTAATTTTTTTTTTCCTCTAAATTTTCATCACACCATAGATTTTCTTTGAACTTTGATGTAATAATATTTTTCATATCATCTTTATTTTGCAAAGTGACATTTTTGTCAATCCCGAACATCTTTAACCAATCTCGGCATCTTTATGCCAACCTCGCTTTCCACCCACTGTGTTTTAGGAAATTTCTAGCGTTGAGGATGAAAGTCACTTTAGGCTTAGAATGTCATGCGTACACCCACATTAGAATGCAATTTCATAATATTTGTTACAATACAGAACGCCATAACCTTCTAACATGTCAAAACTATAACGACATAGGAATGTTTCTTTCAAAGATTTTTGAGCATAGAGATAAGATTTTACAACATTCGAAGTAAACCTCTTAAAGTATGATAGATCAAAGTTGATCTCAATGGACATTAACCATCACCATCATGAAATTATATGAAATAAAAAATCATATTTTATTAGTTTTTATTTATTAAAGATTGTAATTTAAACAAGTGAATACAATATGTAAAATGACATAGGTTGTGTGAAAGTGTATATATATATATATATATATATGGTTTAAAAAAAAAAGTAAAATGTTAATAATATTATTATAATTAAATATATAAATTATGAGCATTTATTTTAAATTTTCAAAATGGTTAATTATATTTTATCATTTAACTTATAGAATGTGATAAGTAAACATGTTAACTCAATTGTAAATGATGGTACCATATATTTTGATGTGCTAGCTCTACTGGTCGAGTGATATAAGTTGTGAGTAGAAGGTATCGGGGTCAAATCCCCACGTGGTTATATATTGCTATATAAAGGCCTCACTTGATATCCCATTGAGTTAGCTATGAAACTCTATGACTTGTTCCTGTTCCCGTAGACGTAGCAAGCCCACCATATAAAATGTAATTTGATCACCCAAAATCGAAAATAATGTTGAAAATTGATCCAAATATAATAATAGTCAAATAATACCCTCGACTAATAACATTTAGTTTGTCCACCTCATAAAACTTTATGGAACAATCCTATCCAAGTTAGAAGCTTTTTCGGTAAAAGCCGTTCAAATGTAAATCATACAATGATTTGTAAACTGAAGCGCCTTATTAGGGTTGATAGGCAAAACTTGAAAGCTAAGGCGTCCTTCTTATTAGGTCAGGATAGGTAAAACTTGAAAACTATTGCAAAAAAATATCTTCACATAAAGAGTGGGAACAAAGATCTTTCTAGAAGCTAAACCAACAACGTGCCCATCCTTGAGAAAATACTTATTTCCGAGTAATGTGTTTCCTTGAATGAAGTTTATCGAATAAGAGAAGGTCATGGAATAGGAATCTTATAGTTGTTCTGTCAATTTATAAATGATGAAGATATAATATATGGATATGAACATTTATAAATAAATATAGTTATCTACAAATATATAAATACCTAATATCATGACAAAGACGACACGGTAAGAGTCTCCCATCGTGGTTCAGTGCCGTACGTGAGTGTTTTATTTCTAGCCCGATACAACATTAAATTGTGAAGAAATGTTATAGCGTGACTCGTATTTATTTCTAAAATATTTAATTTTAAATTTAATAAGATATTTATATTTTTATCTATTAAATAAAATGAAAACTAATAATTTATTTATTTATGATTTTCGTTTTTTATATTTTCCCTTTCTTTTATATATGTCCGACATTCAAAATTATTATAATTTAAATATATTCTTAAATTACTATAATTAAATATAAAATATAAAATTTTAATTTTTTTAATAATTGTAAAAGTATTTATAATTAAAATAAGTTTGACCCAAAATATTTTATATTTCTTATTATAAATATTTGATATAATTTTTTAGATATAAAATATAGTTTATATAATGATTTAATATAAATTTAAAAATAAGATTTGCGATTTAGGCCAGAAATTTCATATTCCATGGTGTGAACTTTGGGGTTCAAGTCTCTCTAGAAAATCATGGAAAAGAATTGAGAAAATCCAAAAAAAAAAGTTTTAACTTATGATTTTAAAATTAAAATATGCTATATCATATTTTAAGGATTGAAATGGGTCCTTTCCCCATTGGGATTATAGTTATAACTAAAAACCTATTGCATAAGAAAAAAGAAATTAACAGACCACTTCTAATTTCCAAAAATTCTAGTAAAAGGAATCTAAGGCTCAAGCTAAATTAGCATAAAGATGTCATGGATTCACAAAAATGTCACTTTGCAAAATAAAGATGATATGAAATTAGCAGACCACTCACAAAAATGTCACTTTGCCAAATAAAGATGATATGAAAAATATTATTACATCAAAGTTCAAAGAAAAGCTATGGTATGATGAAAATTTAGAGGACAAAAAAAATTAAGATACTACAATGAAGTTATTATCCATAATCTTGAAGATCAAAAGTATCTTTATGTTTTAACTAGCCTAAATAAGAAGATCCAAAACTAAAATCAGAACAAATTCTCATGAGATGCATAGTGAAACAAGATGTTGGGCCTTTCCTAAAAGTCCATATTATGAAGGATATGTGATCTCTGTGAGACTATGAGTGTTGAGGATGAAAATCACTTCCTCTTAGATTGGTATGCCTACACGCACACAAAATCTTAGTTTCAAAAAATATATTACAATAGGAACCTCTCCATGCTTCTATCTCGTCAAAATCATAGTAATTTAGGAACTATCTTCTCCAACCATTTCAAGCATATAAATAAAACTTTAAATTTAAAGAAAACCAAGTAATTTTTCTTTTTTAAGGTATGATAGATTAAAATTGGTTTAAATGGCACGCACTTATCATCATCACCGAACCAAAACTTTTCAAATTTCAAATTTGAGTTAGACCTAGTTTAACTTTGAAAATGCAAAATGCAAGCTCTCTATTTTCAGTTTATCGAGTTCACATTAGAAACATAACAAAGAGCATACTCACTCAAAAAAAATTATGTTGATTCTATTTCAGGTGAAATGAAAAGTGTTTGCGACTCCAAAAAAAATGATTTAAATATAATGGAATACTTCTCAACCAAAAATACATAGAAATAACATAATTTAAAAATCTTTTAAGTTTATTTATTTATTTTTAACTAAAGAAATGGGTAATTAGGAAGAGCGTTGTATCATTTACAACCTTTTACAACATTTTACCCTAGGAACATCATTAATACCATTTTTTGAAAAATATTGAATTAATTTTTATTTGATAAATGAAAAATTTAGATAAATATGTTGTGGTACTTTTTATGACATGTATAGGATAACGCAGTAGAATCTGTTGTGGTCCTTCAAATGGACAGGACAAGGTACCGCAAAAAAAAGGGGTTGGCGATTGGTATGATGTTATTGTCGATTTGTCGTTGCTTTTTGGTTGCGTTGAAATCACATTTAACCAACTTAATAGGGAAGTAAAAAGATTGCAAGAATCAGATAAATGAATGAACTAACCAACACGATGTCGATTTGGTGCCAAGCCAGGAATGTATATTTATTACAATGTAGAGGATTGGAATGCCTTCAACAGCAGGGAATGATTATGCCATAAGTGAGACCAGCTTCAAAGCACGTCATAAAACCAAGAAAGACGTCAGAAAACCAAGAAAGTTGGTAACGCGTCGACGTGCAAATCATTGAACAATGATAAACGGACGAATCCCGCGATTTTCTCTTTCTGTCTGCTTTGCGATTGATTTTCGATATAATGCTTGCTGAGCGCTGGGTTGGTTATTCAAGAAAGCTAAATCACTTAGGGCGGAGCGGAGCAATTCGCGGAACGAAAATGAGGTGCAGACGGGTAGGAGAAGGCGTTTCTTCAATTGACTCCAGAACGAAGCTAAGAAAAGGGATTTGGTCACCTGAAGAAGATAATAAACTTATCAACTATATCACGAAAAACGGCCTTGAGGATTCCTGGAACTATATCTCCAAGCATGCTGGTAAGCAACTATATCTCCAAGCATGCTGGTAAGCACCCAGGCTACTGTAATTCATTTTTCAATCTTTTACTCAATTCAATTCAATGCCGCCATGCACATACATTCTTACAGGCTTGCAGAGATGCGGAAAGAGCTGTAGGCTGAGATGGGTTAACTACTTAAGCCCGGGCCTTAAACGTGGTCCGTTCTCATGCCAAGAAGAGCGACTCATAATACACTTGCAATCCATTCTTGGCAACAGGTTTATGTTTTTCTCCATTACTATGCCTCGTCTCTACTCTAATTTCTTTTTTTTTGTTTGAAATATTAATCACATTTCATTCTCTGTTTTATCTCTCTTATTTAATGTCCACAACGATGTTATGTCCACAACGATGATAAACAGGTGGTCTCTGATTGCGGCGCATCTACCGGGACGCACGGACAATGAAATCAAGAACTACTGGAACTCTTCTATCAAGAAGAAGTTCATGGTGAGACACCACCCGTCTTCCTCCCCCACCACCAACAGCCAAACTAATATCCCTTCCCAATCAGACCGTAGTCGCAATACCAATTCATTGTTTGCTTGTGATGCTTTTACGCCGTCGCAGTCTAACCAGCCGTACTTGTTCATATCTGAACCATACGTGTCACCTAATAATACCTTCAATGGAGCGACCAGCGAAGAAAATCAACTGAGTATTCCGAACGTATTGAAATTAAAACAGGGACAAGTACAGGATCAAAACGATGAGATTTCAATTGATTCAGACCTCAGCGACATCCAGCTTATATCCTTTTATCAGCCATGGTTCGATGCTACTTCTACCCATACCCTCGAAAGCGGCTCAAGTCATGTAGCCCAAGGGCTGCACACTTGTAAGACTGCAGAATCATCGACATGCGATCAGTTAATAATAGAGCCGTGCAGGACAACAGTACCTCATCCTGTAGCGCCCGCCTCTGGCGATTACTCTCTTGCATCCACCAGCAACGTCGTCCCTGCTGCTTTTGTTGACAGCAGCCGATCGTTGATAGAAGAGTTTAAGGATGATGGCGATCTGTTTGGCCATGAAAATGAGAACTTGATCGACTATTCGCCGCTCAAAGCTACATCTTTTGGGTGGAGTGCTAGTCATTCCTATTCAAATGCACCTGAATGCTGTCGTGTCGTCGATCTAGGAGCTTATACCACTAGTGAGCCCGAAATTAGTATCGTGGAAGATTATGAGAAAACTACTCATCAGTCATGGCTCCCACTTAATTCCAGCTCCCATTTTTGTGCACCAGACGGTTTTCAGGCTAATGATCATTTCAGTGATCGTCTGAGATATGATACAAGCTTGGGAGTTCCCTGCACGGATATTGATATTAACAGCATTCAGAACTATCAATTGCTTGAGTTTGGTCTTCCACAGTAGTAGTCTAATCGAACTCGTCTAATATTAAGGGGTAACAATGTTAACGAGTTTGATTTTGTAATATTATTTAATTTTTTTATTAATTAAAGAGGATAAGACAAGTATAATGTTTAGATTGCTTTTATGATAGTTATTTAAAATTTGAAATAAATAATTATTAAAAAATAATTTCAAAACTAATTCATAATTAATAAATGGATAATTTGTAATTGATGAATGGATAATTGGTAACTCTTGATTGATGAATGAATAACCAACAATTCAAGGCATATCACTAGAAGAATGTGAGATTTGTAAATGAGTGTTGAACACCTGCACATAAAGATCTAGCTAGCAAGATAGAACACACAACTTGCAAAACAGAAAAATAATGAAAATATGAGAGAAAGAATGAATAAATTCGGTACTGATATGTGTACAAGATTATAATACTTAATTTCTACCCTAATTAGCATAAATGAGGAAACATGCCATAGTGGTGGTGTAGAGAGATCTAATGCATGCCGTGAGTTACAGAGTGAACTGACACCAAGGTCATCAGTTACAGAGGGAATGAGCCTACATGGGATTCCAACACCCCCCTTGAACACTACTATGGGGTAAGAAAGAAAGGGCCCCGACAACTAAGGCCATAGTAGGTCACTAAAAAAAATGCAACTAATGAACACTAAAATAAACTGATGAAAGAGGGAAAACCTCATGGGAAAAGCCCCCCCTCAAGATTCAATGTAGTAAATGAAGAAAAAGACAGTTGTTAGGAAATTGTGTCTTTCACTCCAAGACGATCGCGCAGAGAGTGGAACTTCTGCGTAGTGATGGTCTTGGTGAAGATGTTGGCAGTCTGTTCAGCTAAAGGGTAGAACTGCAAGTCGATGATCCGCTCGTCTACCAAATCTTTGATGTAGTGCTTGTGGATCTCTATGTGCTTCGTATTCTTTCTCTATACTGGATCTTTGCAGAACTTCAAAGTGCTCTCGTTGTCACACCAGATGACAGTAGGCCGGTGGAACTGGAAGCTCAACTCAGTGAGAAAATGTTGTAGCCACAAAGCCTGAACGGTTATGTTGACTAACCCTCTGTATTCGGCCTTGGCTGAAGATAGAGAAATGGCAGCCTACTTCTTGCTCGACCAACAAATGGGACCTGAACCTAGACTGAGTGAGTACCCAGATTTGGACTTGTGATCAATGTTATTTCCAGCCCAGTCAGAATCAGTGAATCCTATGAGATCCAATGCAGAATGTGCTGCATAGTGAATCCCAAAGGTGATGGTTCCCTGTATGCATCAAAGGATCTACTTGGAAGCCTTCCAATGTAGCTCACGTGGCTCCTGCATGAACCAAGAGACTTCTCCAACTTTAGACGAGAGGTCTGGTCTAGAGTGTGTAAGATACAACAAGCCCCCCATTAGATGTCTCTATAGAGTGATGTCAACCAATGGAGTGTCCCTGCCATCCTCAAGTTTGACCCTAGATAGGAAAGGATTCGGTGCAAACTTGCATTATGTCATATGGAGTTGCTCTAGAAGATATTGAGCATACTTGGCCTGAGATAGTTTGATGCTTGAGGCATCGTGGCTGATTTCAAGACCAAGGAAGAAAAGTAATGGACCCATGTTCGTCATCAAAAACCTGTCTTGCAGAATCCTCTTGATTGTAGCAAGTGTTGAAGTCAAGTTGCCAGTGATCAACAAATCATCCACATATAAAACTAGTAGCAGAAGTGAGTCATATGTCCTAAGCATGTATAAATTCGGATCTAACTTACACCGTACAAATTTTTGGGACAATAGGTAGGATTCCATCTTGGCATACAATGCTCTGAGGGCTTACTTAAGGCCATAGAGAGAATTCCTCAGTCTACAAACCAAGGATGAATCTTGTATGAATCCTTGTGGTTGCTCCATGTAGAACTCGCCAGAGAGATCACTGTGAATAAATGCATTCTTCACATCCATCTGATGGACTTCCCACCTCCTGGCTGCAGCAATGGAAAGTTCCAATCGAATGGAATCCATCTTTGCTACTGGAGCAAAGGTATCATCATAGTCTAACACATGAACCTGCTAAGAACCTTTGGAAACTAGCCTGGCTTTGTATCTGTTGATCTGTCTCTTTGTTTCCTTCTTGGTCCTGTAGACCCCTCTACATATGACAAGCTTCATGTCTGAAGGAAGTGGCACCAGATCCCAAGCCTAGTTCTCAAGGACAGATTTGTACTCATCCTGCATAGCAACTTCCTAGAGGGGATTCCCTATAGCCTATGCCTACGCCTGCAGGTCTGGAGATAAAACCATGTAGCAATGCATTGGAATAATTGATTTGGTAGATATGAGTGCATGAGAAGGATCCTCAAACTGGGACTACATCCTCCTCGGATCCACCGGATCCCCAACAAGGTCACGTGCATCCTGTCGGGTTATCTTTGCATATATCTCTCTTAAGCTCCTTGTTCTCTGAGGAGAGAAAGGATGTGGATTAGTGTATTCATGCTCATGTTATTCGTCATATCCAAAAATCGAATATGAATCATGATCTGAATGAGTGGACTCAACATCACGAATGTTTGGTGCAGGTAGAGGAACAAAGGTCTCTACATGTGACTCCATTGGTGCATGCAAGGGAGTTTCCTCAAACTTGACACTTTGTTGAATAAAGAGCTTGTTTGTTGAGGGATTAATCAACATGTAGCCCTTCACATCACCAGCATATCCCATGAATATGCATGTAGTGCTATGAGGATCTAATGATTTCCTCTTTATAGAGGGTATGCAAGCCCGTGCATGTGATCCAAATATTCATAAGTGGGTGAATTATGGTATGCAACCACTCCATGCCTCAAAAGGAGTCATCTCCTTGACATATATTATGAGGAGAATTGTTCTGTATGTAGTTGGGATAGTTAAGTGGCTCAACCCATAGTCTAGAAGGAAGAGACCTTGCATGCAACATGCAAGAGGCCATCTCTTTAAGGGATCTGTTCTTCCACTCATCCACTCCGTTCTATTGTGGAGTGTATGGTATTGTATGTTGCAACTGTATACCTTCCTCTAAATAAAAATGTTGAACATTCATGTTCACATATCCCCCCCATTATCAGTGTGGAGGATTTTGATCTTTCTCGTGGACTGATTCTCTGCAAGTGCTTTGAAATCTTTGAGATGCTAAAAAACTTTGGATTTCTTCCTAAGAAAATACACCCAAGTATATCGTGAGAAATCATCAATAAATGTAAGCACATACCTCGCCTTGTTAATGTACATATGAGGAAAGGGTCCCATCAGATCACTATGGATGAGGTCCAAGGGAGAGGAGGCCCTCTGAGCCTTCTCTTTTTCAAACTTCTCTTGAGAATGTTTTCCAAGAACACATCCTTGACAAAGTCCTTTGGAAAAATGAATGTTGCGCAATCCAATGACCATAATCTATTTGTAGAGTTGTTGGATGTATCTGAAATTAAGATGACCAAATATTTTGTGCCATAACCTACCACTATCATCAACATGCGTAAGTAATAAGGCAGAATCCAATTCAATGAATTTAGAAAAGGTGTAAATCCTAGATCTGTGATTTACCTCAGTAGTGGAAACCTTAGAGTTTCTTTGTATGTAGAAGATATTCAGAGCATTGAGATTGAATTAAACTTTCTTTCTGGTGCCAGAATGTGTAATCCAACAAACAGAGTGAAGATTCACTGAGAGTTTTGGAACATGTAGCACATCCTCAAAGTTACCATGATTGAGTTCAATTCTACCCTTGCAGGTGATCTTGACAGGAGAATCATCCCCCATGAGTATAGGACAACTTTTACATGCATCTAAGGAAGAGAAGGCTTCCTTAGTGGCAGCCATGTGATGATATGCACCTAAATCTACAATCTAGGAATAGGGATATGAATTAATGACAGCCAAAGCATGGCCAGTGTTACCTTTCCCGGGAGCATTATCTTTAGGATTCTTCTTGGCGCCCTCTGGAATGTGATTCCTAAGGTTGTGCTTCTAAAGTATCTACGCCATCTGATCTATCTGCTTCTTCATGCATGAGGATTCTAGATGGAATTCTCTCTGATAGTATGTGCATTTCTCCCATTTCTTCCCTTTTTCACCTTTGGATCTAGAGGAATCATTGAAGGGTTTGGTGTTCCCTTCATTCTTTGGATTTGCATATGCCTTTCCTTTGTCTTTGGATTTAGATCTTTGTTTTGGTTTATGACTACCATCATGCATAGCAAGAGCATGTGCCTTGGAGCCCTTGATTTTTTCCATAGTGATGAGCTTCTCTTGTCCCGAGACAAAGATTCAATAAAAGCATCAAGACTGTGTTGATGTATTTGTAACTTCGAAATATATTCACTTGTATATCTTATGTATTGTGTTTCATTATACCCTAATGTTCCTATCGAGAGAATCATTAACATAATCAAGTCATGTAAATTCATATAGGTTAACCCTCCTTTGTTGATTGAGGGGAAAATTCCCCACAGTTGAGGGGCACTAGGGTTATTAGACTCTTCTAGTGAAGTCACCCAGGTAAGTAATTGTCGAGTCGAAAACTAGTATAAATAAAGAGTGAGCCTCTCTATTTGAAACACACACTCACTCAACTATAGCGCAAGAGTGGGAGAAGAGAAGATTGTACAAGTGAGAGAAAGAACAGTTGTCGGAGATCATCTTTTTGTCTTTGGGTTTTATTTTTGCCATTGCTGCTCATTCTATCTATTAGGAAGTTGTGAGGTTTTCTCCTTTATGGTTTCTCCGAGGAAAACTCTTTGTGTTTTTTTTCTCTTATGATTATTGATGTGCATGTTATTCTCTCAGATAAGATCTTAAGATCATATTGCTTAAATGATAAAAATCTAACATGGTATCAAAGCTAACCTAAGAAAAAGACACTGTGCAGCTACAGAAGTTAGGGCTTCTTAATTTTTGGGTCTCTCTCCACAGATCATCAACAAAAGGAGGCTAGGTTAACTCTCCATTGAAGGGCACATCTTTCTATTGAAGCAGAGTCTGATTTTGAGTATTTTCAGTTTTTCACCTACCACTACAGTGGGAAATTAGGGCTTTTCACAGAAGTGGAATTTTTGAGCAATCCCAGCATAGGATTGCTCTCCTCCTCAAAATCAAAGTTTAGAGACCAAGATCGAATTTTTTTGTTGGGTAGAACTCTGGGAAAGTCAACCCTAATTTTCCCATGAACCAAAAAAACAGCACTGCAGAAGATCAGCTTCAGATCCAGTCCTGACATCTCAAATTGGTAATATCTAAATATTTTGTATTTCCATTTGAGGTTGTCATTTAAGATGTCTCATCACACCAAGCTTGATGAAAAGCTTGAAGGAGATGAAAACTTCCGAGCATGGAAGTATAGGATTTCACTAGTTCTTGAAGAAAATGAATTGGGCACCTACATAAGTGAAGAGGTTCTAGTTCCAGAGGGAGATGAGACTAAGACCTTACACAAGAAGAACTTGGTCAAGGCCAAGAGGATTATTGTTGATTCTATCGAGGATCACATTATACCACACATGTCTTCCCAAAATACACCTAAATAAATGTTTGATTCCATAACCAAGCTATTTGAAGCCAAGAACATAAATTAGAAGATGACTTTGACGAACCAATTGAAGAATGTAAAGATCTAGAATGTAGAGACCATACAATGATACTTTACAAGGGTATCTCAAATTAAAGAACAACTTGAAGCAGTGGATGAAGAAGTGGAGAATTTAGAAAGTGTGATGACCACCTTGAATGGTCCCCCTAGGTCATGGGACTCCTTCATTCAATGGATTTGTGCTAGAAGAAAGCTAATCACTTTCAGTAAGACGTGGGAGGAATACTCACAAGAAGAAGCTCAAATAGTATCTTGAGAAGAAAAGATGGTAAATGAAGATCAAGCTCTCATAATACACACCAAGAAAATCAGAAAGGCCTATCATCATCCCAAAGGTAAGAATTATCACCAGAAAGATAACCCTAAAAGATATAGCAGATATCTATCTAAAATCAGATGCTATACATGTGACAAGAGAGGACACTTTACCAGAGAATGTCCTAGAAACAAAGGTGGCTCTCACAAAAAGAAGGGAAACAAAAGAAGACATCATTCCCACACTACAAAAGATGATGAGCCTCTCATAAAGAGAATCAAAGAATAAAGCGAAGACTCTTCAAGTGATGAAGAATATGTTATGATTTCTTCCCTCACGAAAACTTTCACACATGGAAGCAATGATTGGCTCATAGATAGTGGGGCTTCCAAGCATATGACGAGATTCAAGGAATCTTTTGTGAAACTATCTGAACATGAGTAACCCCACAAAGTGAAACTTGGGGATGACTATCAGTACCCCATAAAAGGTAGTGGTGAATCCTCCTATAATCTAGACTCTGGAAAGTCTATGAAGATGAAGGATGTCTTGTTTGTACCAGGACTAAAGAAGAATCTCCTCTCCATATCTCCATTGGATGCAAAAGGAATAAGGGTTGCATTTGTAGATGGAAAAGTCCTTATGTGGCCAAAAGGAAAGACTATAGATGATGCAGTAGTGATTGGAGAGTAAGAGGGAGAATTATACCAATTAAAGGGCCATTCAGAACAAGCTTTGGTCCATGACTTAGTAGAATCAAGCAAACTTTGGCACAGAAGGCTTGCACATGTGCACTATAGGGCACTACCACTTGCAAGTAAAGTTGTTGAAGGTCTTCAAGAAATACAAGAAAAAACATGAAGGTATTTGCAAAGGATGTGCAAAAGGAAAGAACATAAAGAAGACATTTCCAAGCAGCAAGAGCAAGGAAAAAGGAGTCTTGGAAATTATCCACTCTGATATATGCGGTCTGAGGTCATCTGTTAAGTTTTTAATGGTTATATCAGATCTTATAACATTTAGCATCATAGCAACATAACCATAAGCCAAAAGATCACTGAAAGATAGACAAGCACAACCACACAAAAAAGAACAAAAATCATTTATCTTAGCAAACCCTCATGGGGAAGAAAACCTAGCAAAAACTTCCTCTCTGTATATGATGTATATAAGATAAAAGACAACACCCANTCTCTCTCTCTCTCTCTCTCTCTCTCTCTCTCTCTCTCTCTCTCTCTCTCTCTCTCTCTCTCTCCATGCGTTATGCACAAGTGAGTATCTATGTGTTTTAAATGAGGAGTGCCTCCCTCTATTTATATTCTTCCTCTCACTTGATTTTTCACTCAAATATGCCAACCCCACTAAACTTGAAATGGCCAACTTTCCTAGGGAGACTCAAAACATCATATTATTATATTCCACAGGGTGCTAATGACCCAACTTATAATGGAGGGGTTTTCCTCATGACTCTTTACTGACCTAGTAAAATATTAATGATTCTATCGATAGGAACATCGAGGTACATTGAAATACATATGATTCTCCTGGTAGGAACATTGAGGTACAATAAGTGAATACACTTTGAAGTTACAATAATTTAACACTCCCCCTTAACAAGAAGGGTATTCTACAACAACAACAACAACAATAGTAGGAGGAGGAGAGAGAGCATCTTCAACATCATCAGGGTGATACATCTATACATCATAGGAAGTTTTTCAACATTCATTAGTAGCTTGGATCACTTGATTCTTTTGCAATAACCCTTTGATCTTTTGATCCTTTGTAGCAATACTTTGATCTTTTCGATCCTTTGCAGCAGCACTTAGATCTTCTCAATCCTTTGCAACAGGAATTTTATATTTTCGTTCTTTTGTAGCAGCACTTCAATATTTCGGTCGACAACATCATCATCAACATTTTAGTCTTTTCAATCAACAACATCATCATGAACAATACTTTGACCTTTGGATCATAATCATCATCATCAACATCAATACTTTGAGCAACATCATCAGCAATACTTTGATCTTTCGATCAGCAACATCATCATCATTAGCAATACTTCAAGAAAAATCATCAACAATACTTTGATCTTTCGATCATCATCTTCGTGAACAGTAATTCTCCGAGAAACATCATCATCACATTCTAATCTTTCAATCAACAACATCACCATTGTCATCATACTCTGATATTTCGATCAGTAACATCATCATCATCATCATACTCTGATCTTTCGATTAGCAACAACTTGCAATCCACAATACAAAGATGAAAGTCTTCGAATCACTTTTGGACTTAAGTCCAGGTATGATACAATCTTAATACATTCTCAACGACTGAAGTCACCAAATACAATTACGGGATAATCACTCCCTATCACTTTAGGACTAAGTCCAAGGATGATGCAATCCTACCACATTCTCAAGGACCAAAGTCACCTGATCCATTCTGAATTTTTTTTCAGGGATGATACAATCCCACCACATTCTCGAGGATTGAAGTCACCGGATTTGTTTTGAACAAATTTTTCAAGGATGATACAATCCCACCACATTCTCGAGGACCAAAGTCACCAGATCTGTTCTGAACAAATGTTTAGGGAGGATACAATCCCACCACATTCTCGAGGACCAAAGTCACTAGATCCATTCTAAAAAAATGTTCAAGGATGATACAATCCCACCACATTCTCAAGGACCGAAGTCACCGGATCCATTTTGAACAAATGTTCAAGGATGATACAATCCCACCACATTCTCGAAAACCGAAGTCAGTGGATCTGTTCTGAAGAAATGTTCAGGGATGATACAATCCCACCACATTCTCGAGAACCAAAGTCACTGGATCCAATCTGAACAAATGTTCAGGGATGATACAATCTCACCACATTCTTGAGGACCGAATCCACCGGATCACTTTAGGACAAATTTTCAGGGATGATACACTCTCACTGCAACATCAGTGCTCCCCCTTTTGGGGAAGGTCTTTCTGAACAACACCAATCTTGTCTCGAAAGTATTTGAGCTTTACTCGAGATAGAGGCTTCGTTAACATATCAACAAATTGTTCATCGGTACTCACATACTGGAGCTTTATGGCTCCCTTCTACATCATATATCAGATTTCTATGTGCTTTGACCTATCGTGGAACTCTGGGTTCTCCGTCATCTTTATACAACTTTGGTTATCACATAGAATCATTGTGGTATCCAACACTAAGTTAAATAAACCTACCATCAACTTTCGAATCCATATGACTTCACAACTGGTAGAGAAATCTGCTATGTATTATGATTCAGCTGTGCTAAGAGCAACACTGGACTGTTTTCTGCTAAACCATGAAATCATAGCAGACCCCAAATAATAACATCCACCCGATGTGCTTCTTCTTTCTGAAACACTTCTAGCTCAATCTGCATCTATATAGCCATATAATATGTAGTCATGGTTTCCATCATAGTATAGACCAAAGTCTATAGTCCCTTTCAGATATCTCATCACATGTTTTGCAGGAACCAGGTGAACATGTCTAGGTTGAACTAGATAGTGACTCAAGGTGTTCACAGCAAAAAAATGTCTAACCATCTAGTATTTGTTAGATACATCAATGACCCAATAACCTGTTTGTATTGAGTCACATCCACTAGTTCTTATGATTCATCAGCCAGGAACGTCAGGTTTGTATCCATGGGTGTGACCATGGATTTACATTCCAACATATGAAATCTTTTCAAAATTTCCACTGCATACTTTCCCTGATTGAAAAAGATTCCTTCTGAATTCTACCATAGTTCCAGACCTACAAAATAATGTATTAGACCAAGGTCTTTCATCTCAAATTCTTCAACGAGCTTTTTCTTGCATTCTACAATCTGTTTCTCATTCCCTGTCAGAAATAGATCATCCACATATAGTAATAGTATGACGAGTTCATGTTCTATAACCTTGAAGTAAAGGTTACGATCAGCTTTACTCTTGGTAAAGTCCAATCTTGTCAGGAAACTATTTATCCTTCCATACCAATTAGCTCTAGGAGCTTGCTTCAGGCCATATAGGGCCTTCTTCAAATTCCACACATCAGTCTGTTTGTCTTCAACTTCAAATCCTTGTGGTTGTTTGATGTAAACCTCTTCCTCAATCACACCATTAAGGAAGGATTGTCTTTACATCCATCTGGTGTATATCCCACTTCATCATGGAATCAAGTGCCATGATAGTTTTGATGGAAGTGTACCTTGCTTCCTGGAGCCAGTGTCTCTTCATAATCAATTCCCTCAAATCTTGCCTCACTTCCATCAGCAACATAATTTATCTTGCAAATTCATTTGGAAGATACCACACTCTTGATTTCTAGTTTGAGTACTATATCACAAACATCATTCTGGTATTCTTCCATCATTGCATGAGTTCATTCTTTCAAGTCATCGACATATCCTAGTCTTCCGCATTCAACCTTGAAGGTTGGAACCCACTTTGCTCTTGGTAAACTCTCGGTCCATCAGGAAGCTGTCCATCATGTCGTACCATGTCAAACTCAAAGATATTATGTAGTCACTCCCCTTGAAGAGAAATATAATCTTCCCTTTGCATTCTTTACTGGAGTGATAGGTAGCATCCTATGCTACTATGTATCCATCTCAGGTTACTAGATACCAACATCCCTTTATCTTGAACTTTGTCGAAATGTTCCTCTTGCACCCATCTATGATCTTGTGTCTTCTATAGGTTTTGTTTGAGTTTTAACATTTAAGCTATATGATCTTAGGATCTTATCTGAGAGAATAACAAGCACAACAATCAATCACAAGAGATAATGAACACAAATATTTTCCTGAGGGAAACCATAACGGAGAAAACCCTGCAACTTCCTTAGAGATAGAATCAACACCAAAAGTAAAACCCAAAGACAGTAAGATGATCTCTTGATAGCAGTAGTCTCTCTCTCTCTTTTCCCAACTTCTTCTCTCTTTCAGTTATGTTCTAGAACTGAGTGTGAGTGAATATGTATGAATGTGTGTTAAATAGAGAGGTTCCCTCTCTATTTATACTAATTCCCGACTTGAAAATAACTCACTAGGGATGAATTCTCTAGGAGAGTCTAATAACCCTAGGGCCCCACAACTGTAGGGACTTTAACCCTTGATCAATAAGGAGGGTTACACTCTATGGCTTTACATGAATTGTTTACATTATTGAATCTCCCGATAGGAACATTGGGGCATGACATGGCTCAATTACATTACAGATACTTCCCAGAATAAACATCGGGGTACAATACATAAAATATACAAGTTAATACATTCCGAAGTTAAAAATACATCAACACTCCCTCTTAACTAGGAAGGTATTCTCTTGACATAATTTATCAACACAAGTCTTCTTCTCTATATCATCTGGATCATCATCAAGTCATCTTCATCTTCAACTTTAAGTTATGTTCATTGTCAAGTCATCTTCATTAGTTCTGGATCATCACTTGATCTGGAGCATCATTGGATCATCATCAAGTCTAGATCAGCACTTGATCTGGAGCATCATTGGATCATCATCAAGTCTAGATCATCACTTGATCTGGATCATCACTGTTGGATCATCACTAGGTCATCATCACTAGTGCTATCTGACTTCTACTCATCACATAAATTTCTACAGAGCCAGCCCTTTTTCATGCTAGTTGTAGGCCTAGCCTTCATGTAGGTCTTCATCGCCTTCAACACTTATATCTAACCATGGAATGAACCATGTTAGAAAGGCCCACCCAACACTTACATCTAACCACGGGAGGAACACATCCAAGAACCATGTCAGAAAGGCATGCCTAGGACTCACATCTGACCATGGGAGGAACACATCCAAAACCCATGTCATAAAGTCCCATCACTCACATCTGACCTCATCTTGTTAGAAAGGCTCTGCACTTACATTCGACCTCATATTTTCATAAAGGCGTTGCACTTACATCTGACCTCATATTGTTAGAAAGGCTCTGCACTTACATCTGACCTCATCTTGTCAGAAAGGCACTACACTTACATCCAACATCATCTTGTTAGAAAGGATCTCCACTTACATCCGACCTCATCTTGTAAGAAAGGCGCTGCACTTACATCTAATCATGTGAGAACACATCGTGTAGTCACATCAGAATGGCTCTACACTGATCATGTGGGAACACATCCCACAATCACATCAAAATATCTATGCACTTATATCTGATCATGTGGGAACACATCCCTCAATCACATCAGAATGGCTCTACACTGATCATGTGGGAACACATCCCTCAATCACATCAAAATGGCTCTGCATTGATCATGTGGGAACACATCCCGTAATCACATTAGAATATCTCTACACACTTACATCTGGTCATATGAAGCTCAGCCTTCCACCATGTCAGAAAGGCTAACAAACACATCAATTCCCTTTGGAGGGAACCTCGATCTGGATAACACTAAGCTTCTCCCTGAAGTACTCAAACTTTACTCTGGCTAATGGTTTGTTCAGTACATTAGCTATCTGTTCGTTTGTCGCAACATATTGGAGCTTCACTACTCCTCTCACTAGTAAAAAATTAGGAATTAGCTACTAAGTGACTAAAAATTCTAGTCACCACAAGTTTTTCAAGTGATTTACTACTAGATATGAGCAATTTTGATTGACCCAACTATAAATGACTAAAATTAATGACTAATTTAGTCACCAGTTAACAAATATGACTAAATAGTAACTGACAAAGTTAAAAATGACTAACATAAACGACTAATTTAGTCACGACATAAAAAATGATTAGGTAGAAGAATATGAATTAGTCATTTATGTTAGTCATTTTTTATTGTCACTCCAATGAAAAATTGCAATTTTGGGACTCTAAAAAGTGTTGTAATGGATAAATGGGGGCGTATAAAATGAAATTGTCTTCCCAAAGGTTGCAATTCATTAAATAACTAAACTTATGACACCTTTCACAAAACTTTCCTTCGCATATGTTTTCATAGAAAACAACTCTATGGTTGATGAACTAGGAAAAGGGGTTGTAATTGATTCAGAAGAAGATATGTTCGTTTGGATAGAGTCTTAGGAAGATGAGGTATTATATCCCCCTCACAAGAACATTCACATTTAATTTTTGAGTGTTTTGTATCTTCGAGGTTGGTATAGTTTTTGAGATGGAGTTCTCCCGAGCTAACAATAAATACGTATTCT
>LPNX011001087.1:230212-281040 GCA_001517045.1 Pseudotsuga menziesii | reverse complement strand
CCATATCAATCGCTCATACAATCTCATGCTTCATTTTACATTCATAAACAAACATATGCTATAGTTCTTTGCATTTTCAACAAGTTTACTATATTGACCAAACCCGTTGATCTCTTCATATCAATCACTCATACAATCTTATGTTCCATTTTACATTTATAAGAAAGCATATGATATAATTCTCTGAATCTTCAACTTGACAAAAAAGAATTCACACATGGTGTATATCTCTCCATCTTAAACCTTGATTAATTTTGTAACTTTGTGTTTATTCTTCAACTTAGTAAAAATAAATTCACACATGGTGTAGATGTGTGCGTCTTAAACACTAATTAGTAATTTTGTAACTTGGTTTTTATTTTAGTGTAAGAAGTTAAAAACATGCAAAAATAAGTTTAAAAAAAATTATTACATTGGAATATTTTGTCTTATTACAAAATAATATTTTGTTCTTATATCATTGAAAAAATAAATTACTTTACTAAAGTAATATAACAAAAAGGATGTAATAAGTTGTTTCACAGTTCTCATTTATATATAATAATAATTAATTCGAGTAGTAAACTCACAATCATTGTTCCGCGGGCCAACCAAAATACAAATGAGGTTGTGATCAGTGATCAAATTTGAAGGGTGGGCCTTAATTTCAATTGGAAGGGAATTTATTCTTGTAGCCCTTCAAAGATGAAGAGAAATATAAATAATTGTACTTCAATTGACAAGTATAAATTAACTAAACCTTTTCACCAAAAAAATGTGAAAAATAAATATTGCTCTTCCAATGTTTTACAATTTTAAACAATTGAGCATTCCTTAATAACTACATGAAAAAATGATATATTTTCAATAAAACTTATTTTGAACACATTAATTTGTCATATATGTAACATTAATTTTACATTTCAATAACATAATAACTATTCTATTCTTTTGTTTTTTTTTGAGTTGGAGCACGCTTCATTATATAGAAAAAGTACTTAGACAATGCGATGACCATATTGGGGCATCCCCATGATCTTATGCATAGTGTAGGATGTCGTAAATAGATATAGTCTTGAAGAAAAACTAGAACCATGAGAGAATTAATTAGTGTTATATATGTACAAAAGGAATCCACTGAGCAAAACGAAGCTATAATAAACCCACAACCATATATATATATATAACCAACCAATAACTTGATTCAATCAGAGAGAGGGAAACAATCCAAGCTTGAGAGATGTAAGAATGATGGGGATTGGGAACCTATTAAAAAATAATACACAACTTAAAAAACATAAAAAAATTCCCACATCCCAAGCAAGTTATCAATGCTAGCATAACCGGGGTTGTGGCTTCAAATTTTGTTGTTCAACACTTGTCATGATAGCATACATGTATTGGACGGAGGGGCAATGTAATCAAGCCTAATTCAACTAAAGCCTTGAAATTCATTGCATGTCTAAGTCTGAACAATCCACTTTTCTTTAAATTGAAGCAAAACACCAAAATAAGTTTATTAATGGCTAGATTTGAGAAAGTTCTAGGTGTGAGTAATTAAGGGCTTGGGGCTCTAAAATTTGTTATGTTTTGTACTAGTCCATAATTCAGTGAATAGGAAGTCACGGGTAGGAAATTTAAGTAATTTAATGAAAACAATTAATGTGTATACCTCTATGTCAAAATCATCTTCCATGTTGATGCGGGCCACTACCTTCCTTATTCTCTTACCAAAAGGCATGATAATAAGGAAAATGACCTAAAATTATGGACTTCACCTTCAAATAATGCCTTGCAATCACATTGGTAAGGAGTGATAAGATTATCACAAGAATCCAACGTGTCAAATCTCCATTGAAAGTGTCAGTTCAAGACTTATATAGTAAATTTAATATAAGACTTACTTATAGTTGTCTCTTACTCTTTGCGTCTTGACATATTTGATATTTTATGGAATTGATATTATAAGGTGACGATGCGCATGCATAATAATCCATAGTTATGACTATGAGACAAGGATTTAAAGAGAAGAGGATGTAAAGACAAGTAATTTTTATATGTATTTTGTTGGCGAGCATCAAGGACAAATGTTGTGAGAAACCACAAATGTTTGGAAGGACGGAGGGAGATTACATCATGATCATGCCACCCATCAAATTGAAGACTATTCTTGAGAAAAAAATTATTTTTTATTTTATTTTATTAATCACCATTTTGCAGGTGATTTGGTCCAAATGTTTTTTCTAACTCGTTGTTTGTCCATATCGTGTGTCCAATGACACCTCTCTATAGCAATGCATAAATAGACCTTTGCATAGTTTGTGATCCTAGCTACAAGCCATTATTTGTATTTGCATGACATTGAGTGTTGTTTATAGTTGTTGTGAGTCTGTGATATTCATGCAATAAATGAGGTCTTGTAGAGGAGGACTCATCAACCCCCTTTTGAATTTTATTTTGACAAAAAATGACTAGACATTGGTAGCGAGGTTCACATAAGTAGTAGGCACAAAGTTTTGAGCTTGTGTCCGGCCTAGTAGTAGACTAGTAGTTGTTCTTTCTTGTTATAGCATAGTCATCAACACTTTATCACACTTTAGATTGCATTCACAAGTGACTCAGGAGTTAGAGTCACATCTCGGTGGCTAGTGCCTCATAGTTATCTGTCATCACTAGTCATCTTACACAACTAAGCAGTGAGTGCATGACATGAGTGAGTGAATGATTATAATTTATCATATTTCTAATATTTTGAATGACTAGTCGAACTTTATAGCATAGGAATTTCAACATCTTATGAAATCTTGAGAATTTTATATGGATGGGTGATTTCAAATGTTCCCCTTCTTTTGAAATTTTGATATAAATTTTTCAATATTGGAAGAGTAAAATTCATATTTTAAATTTTTTTTTTAAAGGTAATTTTAACTTTACATTTCTAGGAAGGGCTATAAACCTTTGGAAGAGCTGGAAAGGATTCGATTTTGAACGCTGGTAGTGATCATTATGTTCATGTATCAAATCAAGTCTCAGAATAGAAGTTAGTAGATAAAGTAAACAATATTTAATATTTAAAACAATTATTTTGAGAAATTCTCAAAATAAGTAAACTCCCCAAATTATTAACCAGCGTATCGACACTTGACGGTTGGCAGAAATGAGATTTGTTTCCTAGAAAGGATGATAGATCGAGTCCCCTTGCCTCTAGTGGCCTAGAGTCATTTAGTAGTGCGAGAGAGTGTCGACCTGTTAAATATTTATTGTGAGGGTTTTCACTCTTTTCATTCTCGTAAAGAAAAAGAGGTCGATGCCTGTCCAATAGCCATAAATAGTACTACTCTTTTCTCAATGCATACTCCCACAGATCGATCCCTCGCAGCTGCGGACTAAAGATGGACGATGCGGCACGGCCTTAGTCCAAGACACTTGCAGGTCTTGAATTGTTATTTTTACTCTCTCGGCTCCACGAAATAAGGTAAAAATATTGTTTATTAATCTGAATCTATTTTAATTTTTGACATATTTTAAGGATTCGAACTCCAACCCCTATGCCTTGGTATCAAGAAGAAAATTATATGGCTTCTGGTAATTTTTTTCCGATTCTGCCATTTTTGCCGCGATATACCTGTTAGGCCGTGGTTTTTTCTTTGTCAAAAATTGTTGAAATCTTGCACGAAAGCTATTGATATGATCCTTAACCATTTTATATGGTCAATATTGCCTTTTATTAACCTAGGGTTTTGGTCAGTATTTGCTATCGCTGGAGTCTACTGTGGCCATCTGTTATCTTGTTTCAGAGACATATTTAATCGAAGGTTTGTCTTGCAGGGAGACTGTCCCATTTTGGGTAAGGTTGAGGGTTTGAGTTTTAGAAAATGATGATGACCGAGAGGAATATTATAGAGCTGGAAACAGGATGGGAATTTTTGCAGAAGGGAATTGCGAGTTTCAAGAACATTCTGGAAGGAATTCCTAAGCAGCACTTCCATTTCGAGGAGTACATAATTCTTTACACGTATCCTCTTTTTTCCTGATAAATATTCTTACTAGTTTTAGCTTCAAGGTCTCTTGGAAGTGTGAATTCAATATTCCTGTGTGTTTTATTTTAGCTTTTCTCCAATTGCTATCAAATTTAACATGTCAAATATGTATGCTATCGTTTACTTTATCACAATACTATTTACAACATGTGCACACAAAGCCACCGTAGGATTATTCCCAACAACTTTATAACATATACAAGGAGTCTTTTGAAGAGTACATTACTTCAATGGTGAGTTATTTGTAGTTGTCTTTCAAGGGTCTTTCATTTTTTCATAATGGATTTAAATCCATATTTATGGATGATTGCATTTTCCTTTTGATCCGAAGCGTTTCCACCTTTTTTGTTATTTTATTTTTATTTTTTTGCAATTCTATTTGGAAGTTATATTTCTTGTTGAAAATTGATGGCTTACCATGCTTTTCAAGAAAAAAATCAACACTGTGTACATAAGTACTCTTCTTGGAGATGGAATCCTCAACAGAGCAATGAAAGATGAACTTCTTGAGCTCTAGAATACAATCAATAAAAGTGGAAATATAAGGAGTTCATAGTCCGGCTGATAACCCATCATGTGTCATTGGTAATCCCATACCGCCCACCGACTGGTCTGCCCCTAAAAAATGGATATTCCCGCTTACACATAGTATTCGCGTAAGAGTCGGGAATCGACTCTGAAGCCATACTATTCCCGGTTTTATCAAAACAAAAAATGATGCCTAAACTGACACGAAATCAATGGAAACCATTTTGAATTCTGATTAATCTAAAATTCACTCACGTTCTCTAAACCACGCCAGCATTTGCAGAATGAAGAAAATGAATCTCTTAAAATAGTAACAATTGTAGGTTGAAAAGAAATAAAATATGATAATAGGGGTCAATTGTAGAAAATATTCATGAATGAAGAGACACATTGAAGAAAGGGGACTACTCTTAGTTTAAGCCACTCGAAGAGTTTGCAATTTTGTCTATCACAATGAAGTTCCTGATTTTGAGCCTAATGATGTTGTCAGGAGAGTGCCTTTCTATTATAATTTTATAATTTGTTGCTCAATCTGGTATCTTCATGTCGATTCTACTGCAACCCAACACATAAGCTTCCCTTGGACTATGCACTATGAATTGTGCATCTTAAGAAGTCTTATCACTGTTTAGTTTCCATTGATTCTATAATTGGACCCACAAGTAGGTTTATTTTGTTCGCATCAATTATGTATTTTAGTGAAAATAATATGGAAATAAACCTCAAACACCACAACTGAGATTTAGGAGTATGTACTTCAGGAAAAGTTGATATGCATTCACTGTGTTGAAACTAAAAATTCAACATACATGTCACCAAAGCAAGCACATGAGGATGTAACCATTAATTCGAAATTGTTTCTAGGGATGTCTTTGCTAGGAGCTAATACATTGCAAAATGGTTTGGTAATCACTTCAACTCCCTTGTAAAGTAAATATGTTATTGAGACTTTGTCAGTGAAATTCAAATACATACACATTTCTACAAATTGAAAGTGAACATTGTAAATAGCTTTCTGCTTTTCTTCCAGAGCTTTCTTCTCATCCAAATCTTGCCTTCTTGGATGAGATACTTCTTTTTATTTTATCTTTCTTCTCATCCAAGGTTTCTCTTTATGGGTGAATTTATAAAAAAACCATTGTATTCTATTCTTTAAGTACAGATTGTACAGATTGTATACGCAACAAATTTTTTCTCTCTTGTCCTTGTGTGATATTGTGTTCATTGCTTTCTCTACTTTTAGTTGCGAGCTTGCATCAAAATGGGCAAAACTCATGAACTCATTCGTTAACCCATGCACTTCAATGATTAGAAATTATGCAGACATTTTTGTAAATTTCCAAAGTAAAATATGCACAATTAATTGATTAAATGGAAGTTGACATTGTCATGACAGTTTGAAGACCTCACCAATCACGATGCCTCTGAGTTGCTGGATAAACATCGGACAACCCATCTTGTATCCAATGTTGATATTCAACTGATCAATCAATGAAATAGTATTCAAATACTCAGATCCAATTATGCCATTCATGTTTCTTTAAATTATGACTGTGGTGGGATTAAGGTGTGATTATCCAAATTTTCAACAAGGATGCATCTTTTGCATTTTAAGGGACATCTGCGGTGGTTTTACTAGGGTTGGTTGCATCATTAAAAGTGAGTGGTGCAACATTGACTTATCTTACCTTCCTCTTACTAGGAGTTGGAGAGGTAAATGAAGACTTTTGTGTCAAGTGCCATGCAAATAAGTAAGAGATGAATTACTTTACACATAAGCCAAGGAAAACAACCCTTCTAACCACAAATCAACAAAAGGGATAACCATAACGATAACAAAGGAGGGAGGGACCAAGGTTCAACACAGGGCTAAACAAAAGAAGCAACAAATCCTAAACCCTCTCTCTCAAGTTATGTGGTGTAGTTGTCACATGCAATAACTAGAAGTCCATCATGACCATATAAGGGAATTTCATACTAGATGATGTGATCCTTTGGTCCTCTTGACTTCTCTTAAGTTCAAGTGCTAGTGACTCCATTAAGGGGTGGCTAGTCCCTTGAAAAAACAACATAACTCAACCATCTCGAATACCTAGGATAAAAGGGCATCACACATCACCATAATATTGGTTAACTAACCAAGATCCACATGGTTAACTAACCAGGTTCCTTAGAGATCAACTAGGGGCCCTATATAACTACTAGGGGCTTATCTGACTTGGTCCCAGACCAAACACCCTAGATAATTGCTAGGGGTATGCAATTCCTGGTCCCATACCAAGAATATCTGGTGTAACTGACTAGGAGGCGCTAGTGATGAGCTAGGGACTTTTTCCATAGCTCATACTGCTTGTTCCTAGACCAAGATCCCTAGATAAGCTAGGCGCCATAGATACTTTCCATTAGAGGAAATTTCAACTCAAAATGGGCCTTTTAACTTTTATTCAAATTCCATGTCATCATGTGTTAGCCTATGAAATTACTTTAAATTTTAAATACCGTATAGGTCTTAAACACTTTTTTAATATAAATTTGGGGATAGGTATCATAAAAAAAACTACTTTTTTGTTTGTATTTTTGACATATCTCCCCGTGTTTTTACTCAAATTTTGATCGGAAGAGCTCATTGGATGCGGAATTAAATTCCGGATCCAACGAGTACCCACTTGGCATACTTTTGATGGACCTCGCTACCCCAAAAACAAGAAATACCTGAAAAAACGGAATGATGATGTATTTTCAGGTATTTCTTGTTTTTGGGGTAGCGGGGTCCATCAAAAGTATGCCGAGTGGTTACTCGTTGGATGTAGAATTTAATTCCTCATCCAATGAGCTCTCCCTATTGAAATTTGAGTAAAAATACGGGGATATGTGTCAAAAATACAAACAAAAAGGTAGTTTTTTCTTTTCTTCCTCCAAAATTAATAAATATTATTTTATTAGTTCATTTTAGGAGGCCCATTTTGAGTTGAAATTTCCTCTAATTTAGGGACTTACACTTCTTGGTTGACTAACTAGGAACCCTATTTAACTGAATAGGGTTCCATCTTCCTAGAGAATTGCTCTCTCAATTGCATTATCTTTAACAGCATGATCCCATCTTGTTAAAATCATGTAAAATATATCGGCCATGGGTTGATCAACCTCCTATACTAGGTCATGGTAATTTGCACTTGGATGTAAACACAACCCACTACTCCAGTACAACCCATTCAAATTTCCCCTGCTATTAGTATAACTCAAGTGGAGTGCTCTCCTCTTAGCTCAAAATAGACAAGATAAGATCTAGAAAAAAACACATTTGATAAGACTTCAAAAAACATAATGGATAAGATTCCAAAATCAAAAAGCATAATGGATAGGATTCTCTCTGTAAAATATATCTCCTCATTGATTGATTCACCTCCTCTAAAGGTCATGGTAGCATACACTTAGATGTAAATATAACCCATTGCGGCATGCACAAGTCATTCAACTTGCTGCTGCTATTTTAGACATGATGCCCTAATTTTACCTATTTTTTCACTTTCACAAAATTACCTAAAATTTATGTGTTTTCTTCTCCGTCAATACATGAATCTATCCATGTTATCACTTTTAAGAATTAGAGACCCTAACAACAAACTTTTTATAATCATCACCGGAATTTGCACACTGCATTCCTTCAAAAAGAGTATCTAGTTAAGTCACCTAACACAAGGACACGGGACATGAAAATACGAGTGTTCGACATAGACACGGTGACCCCCAAAATCAGGACATAGAGGACACATTATATATATATATATATGTGCATGTGTGTGTGTGTGTGTGTGTGTATTAAAAATATAGATATATAGATCCAATTTTTTAGAAGCTAAAACATTTACAAATATTAAATAGAAATTACTAATTAGAAATTAGAATCAATACACATTACACATTCTATCATTCACAAATCACAATGAGAAAAAAAGATGATAGATCAAGATGTCGAAACCATATTTCTCATTAAGTCATCAAAATCAAAATGTATTACATAGATGTCACAATTCCAATGGCAACTAGTAGTAGTAAATAGTAAATACAAAAACGGGTAGATCATATATGAGATCAAGATGGAAGAAACTCATCTATCAATAGTCCTTCTCCATGCCTGAATCAAAAAACTCATGACTGCCCTGACCCTTTTCTTCCTCCTCCTCTCTACCCATCTGATGATCTGCATCTTGTAGGTGTGGAGGATGACCCCTGCATAGGACACGATGTCAACACATGCCCAACATGTGTTTTTTTGTGTCCTGATTCCAGGTCATGAAAAAAAACGTGTTAGGCACATGTTGACATCGTGTCCAGTTATTTAGGTAGCTAGAGACTTAATTGGCTTTCCCTAACAGGAATTTTCCCAAAACAACAAACTCAAAAGTGAAGAATACCCTATTGGAAAACTACTATATGTGTTTTCAAATTTTCAACATTTTTCTAAAAATGGTAAGTTTCTAAGAATAATTATTTTTTTTCAAAATAGTGATCTCCAAACAAAAATTCACTGTTGTTACTGAGGGTTGTGCTCCCCACACTTTCAGGTTGATGAAACTTGATGTGAAATGTTTTGGTGTCCCCAAAAATCTAAATCCAGTGAAACATGATGCAAAATGTTTTCACAAAACGAGCAACATTTTACCTGTGTGGGGGACTGCTGGACACCCCCCCCTCGAAATCTGGGATGCTTGGTAGCCTGCTTGAAATTTAACTTGATTTTTTTTAAAGAGTTGAACAAAAGAAAACTTTAAAACCTAAAACGCTAATATAAGTCGCGTTTATCAAACTTTTCATTATGAAATACAATTAGATGTATTATTTATGTTTTGGTATTTTTATTTTTTAATTTTATATTTTTTTTATGATTTTAGAGATGGGGTCTCCAATGCTAGGGATCATGACTTTCTCCATGATACCCCTACAATTTGGGGTTATCTCCACGTGTTCCTCTTATGTGTTTCCCGCTCACGCATCCCCATGTCCCAGAAACTTAGTGAAACATTGAAAAGTACCCATTTAAATAAATCACACTACCATGCATGTTACAAGTGTTTAATGTTACATGCATGCATGGGACTCATGCTAAATATAGAACTCAAGCCTAAATTGAAGGACTGAATTTGGTGTCTCTCAATGCTAATGAAAATGTTGGAAAGTAGAACTCTGTCTGATTTCAAACTTCTGGAGCCAATAGACATACTAGAGAAAGTGTTGGATCAACATTGAATATGCATGCACAAGTTCATTTGTAACACCTATTAATGCTTTAATGGATATTTTACTTTGTCCTTCTCTATCTTTTTCTACCGAGGTTGGGAGTCTCTTGCTAGAGATCAATGGAGGCAACATTTCCTATGATTGATGACTGAGATGCTAGTTGTAGTTGTTTAGATTACATGAGAGGAAAAAGGAAGTTAGGTCAGGTTTACATGCGTTCCATTATGAACAACAAAAACAAATGAAATCATTAAGATGATCCCTGTGACTATTATTGAGTATAAATGTAAATTGACATCTGAGGGTGGGATTTTTTAAATATTTGGCATTTGGTTTTGCTGGTTTGGGCAAATTTTAACAATATTTTCTATTATTATATTTGGTTAGCTGGGGCTTTAGAGGGTAGTTGTTAATAATTGTTTAATAGTAAACACATTTTATCGTGACATTGGTATCATGTCCTCCAGAGAAGCCTTGGTTTACATGTTAATGATGTTTCTTAGTTTTAAATATCGTAGCTTCATTTGTTTTTGCTGGTTAATGGTATAATTTATGATTCCAAATAAACTTGTTTGCATCAGAGCAAAAATGGTCAGTATTTGCAGTTCTACTTTTACATCTAAACTTAGGAAATCATGTTGATTCTTTTCTGTGGGTCAATTCACTGCAGTTTCCAGGAATAGGCTTCAGAAGGCTCATCAAGAAGTGACAATTTAATTTTAGATGACAAGTCATTGGAGGTAGAGTTGAAGAATGCTATTCGGGCTTAGGACTATGCACAAGTAGCAAGACTTCATGATGAGATTCGGATGCTGCATGAAAACAATCAAGCAGGTCTTCTTGCTGCCAATGCACGATTTTACAAAGGATTTGAGAAAGGTGACTTGAGTGCGATGCGAATGATATGGTCGAAGGGAAATAATGTGCACTGCATACATCCTGGCGCTGGCTGTATTTTCGGTTATGATATTGTTATGTAAAGCTGGGAGTCCACTTTCAGACCTGAATTGGATCTTCCACTTCAAATTGAATTAAAAATTGTGGAAGTATACATCAAAGGAAACCTTGGTTTTGTTACATGTTTAGATCTTTTGCGAACTAGTGGAAATAATTGGGGCAAACAAGTAGCTACACATGTCTTTGAAAAGTTCGAAGGAAACTGGTACATTTATCTTCATCATGCTTCACACATTGCCTCCTAGAACTATAGGTAATGTTTTGTATAATTTAGATAATTTCGTCAAATTTATAAATCTCATTGAAAATATGGAAAAAAAGCTGATAGGTCTTCTGACATTCTGCCTTCCACATTAGTTCTTTCTCAATTCATGAGTTGGGATACTATGGGGATTAACTAAAAACTATATTTAGTTTTTACGGTTGAACTGTGAAATTTGTCTGTGACTGCTCTTTGGTTCTTGGATCTACGAATCTTTGACGTATATGTATATTGATTTGTGATATAATATATGCTACATTTAAAAATAATTATGGCTGTCATGCTGCCTTTTTCTTTTGTTTTTTGTTTGTGTAGTTTTGTACTAACAAGGTTAGAAATATATAGCCTATAGGTGCAACAGAAATATGTATACATTATATATAGTAAGTACATGTGATGCTATAATGTGGTTTATACTTAAGTCTCTAATAAATGCAAAATGTACTTGTGTTACAATTAGCCTCAATGTCATGTATTCAGATGATGTTATCGGAGATTGACTTATCTATACACAATTACATTCGGCATAGGAAATGACAAATTTCTTTGGTCCTAAATTTATTGAGGACGATAAAATAAGAACTGCATACAAGGTCTAAAATTACTCTAAATAACTGCACACTCCATGTAGTTACTGATCAAACGTGCTACATTTTCAAAATTCAGTTCATGGGTTCCACTGATTTCCATGTCTTCAACTTCCAGGTCTGAAATTTGGCTCTGAGCTTACCATACCTACACTGTATTTATGCCAGTTGCACCAGTGATCTGAGTCATCTCTTAGATTGATACTTGGTAGTTCCTGTAGCAAGGTTCGTAGAATCTTGAACTAATCATGCATATCTCATTTAAATTTGTTAGTCCTAGTTATTTGGTTTCAAGGAGACTGAAACAAAGTTGGAAACAGAAAGAGAAAATTTTGAGATGGACACTGAAATAATAGGAAATGACAAAAAATTAACATGCACATATTTACCAAAAAATAATTAATTATTTTTTCAAATCATGGAAAACTTTAAGATTTTCAATTTATACTTTACCATATTTAAGAGGTAGATATTGGAGAGTTTTCTAGGAGGAAATGACAAACAATTAACACACACATATTGGACAAAAAATAAATATTAATTTGATCAAATCACGGAAAATTTTAAGCTTTACAATTTATACTTTTCCATATTTAGGAGGGAGATCTTGGAGAATTTTCAAGGGCTTTCTCGAGGAGATTTTGGTTTGTTTTGAATTTTATAACAAAAATACACTAAAAGGCATTCTAAGATAAGTTGCTTTAAATCTAGTAAACTATTTTTGGTCACTTAGAAGTTTAGTTTGAATTTTGACCTTATTGATAGACATGATATTCAAATTTTCTCAAAATGCACATAAGAACTCCTGCACCATAAGGTAGCAATGTTGCTGCACCATTGCTAACAACTTATAGTGAACATTTTTGTTGTTGTTTGCTTGATTGAACACCATTTCATATGCTTCCTTTTGTACAAGATGGTGGTATCATTGCCAGTTAGATAGGTCAAAGAAAATTGGCATACTTTTGTCTCTCGACCGAGCTACAAAGTTTTGATTAGTTAAGTTATTGTTCAAACAAATATTTTTTTTTGTAACAGAATCCCTCAATTTCTAAGGAGTTCTAGCATATCAGGAAGGAATAGGAAGTAGAGATGTACTATAATTCACTAGTACAAAAGCGCGGATTTTTCCACGTTTCTTACTTTTTGGTGTAAAATCCGATGTAACAGGAACGAGGCGTCGTTGTATCCTTGCCTAGCCATCGTTGTATCCACGCCTGGACTCTTAGCCGTCACTGTATCCATGCCTGGACTCCTAGCCGTCGCTGTATCCACGCCTAGCCGTCGTTGTATCCACGCCTGGAAGATAGGGGGTAGGAATTGCAATGCTTGGTCAAATCATACAACAACATATTGAGGAAAACAACAAATATGATGGTGCTCTTCATGTTTAGATAATTGAGGGCCTTCATTCACCAAACACTAGGACGTAAAAGTCAATTTTCCTAGCGAGAGGTGAAGAAGCTTGACTCGATATCAAACAAAGCATAAATAATATCAAGACAATGCTTTATTAATAATAGTGTTCCCAAATATCACATTATTACCAATGTACATTCAGCGGAAGCACCAAGTCAACAAGTTTGAAAGGACGATTTAGATTCTCCACAACCCACAAACCACACTTAGGTAGCTCCATTCATCTCGAAGTAATGTGGTCATATTGGTGATCAATGTCCTCTTTTGGTTAGTGTTACCCAAATTTAAAGGTATATACATGATTTTAGTTAGTTATTGGGAAATAATTAGTATGAAGGCTATCTTTTTGGCATAGAAAATGAAAATTGTGATAGTTATTTTGTGTAGTGGTGATAAGAATCCATGTAGTATATAATCTAGCCATAACAAGTTTAAATCACATGAAGAGCTTAGATTTGAATATCTATTATAATTTTTTATTTATCTATTTATGGAAAAGTTTAACTAGTTCAAAGGGGATACCACGAATTCAATAAATATCTAAATATAGCCATGAGTAAAGTCACAAGCTCACGGATGATCATGCTTCTCATTTTTTAGACTTGTGGAGTTAAAGGAGGTGTTGCTTCAATAATCTCTTTCATGATAAATTTCCTACCTCCACAATTGCACACCGACTATAGGACATTATTTTTTGACATTAAAATTTATTGGAATCCTTTTGTTGTCAAACAACAAGAAAAAAACCTAGAAATGAAAAATATATATTTGCAAGCATTATGACCACATAAATTTTCAAATCGAAGAAAATAAACTACACAAACAAGACAACACAAACTAACCATTACATTACATTTTGGTGGATATTTCACTTTGCACTTCCCGCCTTTGGGTTTTACTTTTTTCTTTGAAATAATTTACCCTTCCCTCCACAAATTTCTCGCAAAAATCATGATGTCAACCTTTCCCTCCATTCCTCTGGTTTTCAAGCCTTCATTCCTTGAGCTCCCCGAACCCATTTTCCTCACTACCCACAAACTAGTTTGAGTTCTTTTCGATTGAATACCTAGCCATGTCTTCATCGTCTTAAAACTCTGTAAAAGCTGCCATTCTAGAGGATGCAAATGGGGTTGAGAGTTTGGATTTCATTGAGGGAAAAAATGAGCGTGAATTTGCTCTCACATTGACGATCATACTGCTAGTACTGTTGAAGATGTAACGCTTGACTGCCTAGAATATGGAACAGGGGCCATCAAAGATAATGAAGCCAAAGAGGATGGTTGTGTAGATGCCGAAGCTTCCCGAGTTGAGGGTTTTCACATGAATGGCAGTTCTGCTGGTAATGGGAGAAGCTATGGATGCTGAGCAAGCGCCCTTGTGATGCATACTCTATTTCAAAAGTTTGTGATGCATTGAAAGCTTTATCGATGTTGTTCATTTTCTAAGCCTGCAAACTGGAAACCGGTGGCCCATGTTCAACATTAAGGGGGTAAGTTGTGCAATAATGCTTTTACTCCAAGCCCTCCTGTTTAGATTGAGGGGAGATGTTATGAATAGGGAAAATCCTATTTTGAGTTTGCTATCCATTAACCCACTCATCTTTATATATCGGCTAGGGAGTGTTGTGGACAAAATTGCAGTGTTGTCGGGTTTAGAGACTACTTTGGGAATGTTTGATAGAAGATCAGTTGATGCTATTTCTTCTTCTATTGGATATTTGGAGAACAATGATCCACGATGATGATTGGAAACCAACACGATTTTCATTGGATCTTCAAGCTTAGTTCCATCCTGTAGGGGGATCATTTCCATTACATTTTTTATTCTTCTTGCATTGGATTGCATGTGAAATAATTTATAAATTATTGTTTTAATCTCGCTTTCATCGAGAGGCCTCTTGATATTAGTCTCCACTCTCCAGTACTCTTATTGGGCTTTCAACTACTGTTGGTTGAGCTCTTTTTTCTGAAGGGTGTGTTGGATTGAGTAGTCTTCTTTCTCTATTCTCTCCCGTGTACCTTGTATCTAGTATTTAACTTGTTCTTTAACTTCAAAGGAGTTGCACTTGTTTTCTTTTGCTCTAAATTTGAGAACTTTCTTCAGGTTTTACAGCTTTTGTTTCTAGACAAAAGAGGGGGATCTTGTGACCTCCTCTCCACAAGCAGGTTGGACCAGATCTGCCAAAGTCCCTGAGAACCATATGGAGTTGTACTGAAAGGAGATTGGACTTTGGCTCGTTTTGTAGGTGGAGAGGGAGAGAGAGATTGGCTTATGGTCCAAGACATTAGATGGAATGATGCTTGAGAATTTTTTCTTTTGGTGACAATAATAAGCTTTGTACAAGAAGTTTGTCTAATGCTCAGTGATAAACCTGAGGTCTAGCTTTCTGTTAGTCTAGATAAATTTACCATTTTGGGTTTGATGTCAATCTAGGCTCACTCTACTATTATGTCATACACTATTTCCTGGCATTGGTTTTTGATGAATGAATTTGTTGTTCTCTCTGAATGTATACATTACACGATCAGCCTATCTCCGACCACCCTTTTTGTGTGTGGTTATTGACCACCAGTTTACTTTTGATGCAGTGGCAGATGTAGATTCCACACAGGTAAAAATTAGTTGGATGAAATGGCAAGGTTAACCTAACATGCAAAACAGCTTGCTCTCCGTGTACGTGAATTTGATTTCCTTGGCCCTTTCAGGGGATGCATCTCAAAATAGAAAAACAATTATTACAGAAGTCTATATTTACAAAATAATGCATGAGAACATAGAAGGATACTAATAGATAGCAGAATGATAAAGTATTTGGAGATGAGTTCCTTCTCCCTTTATTTGGGTGCCTTTATGTATCAACATTAAAATATCCATTTTAAAATTCTCTACTAGTTTGATTACAAATCAGGTATTTAAAAAACATGGTATGATAAGAAGCCTACTAATACTGAACGCAATAAAGCGAGGAAATATATTGTGGAGTATGTTAAATATGATGTTGTAAATGTTGTTTCATCTGCACTAGTTAATACTTCTATCGAAGTTGATTCTCAGACTGATTTTGTTGATAAATACAGGGTCTTGAAAACAGGAGGGTGGGTTCAATGAGGATGAATGCTGAGAGCTCTTGTTCTCATAGTGTGTTCACCTGTGTACTAGAATCTCGTTGCAAGGTAATATTTAAGTTTTCAAGCCTTACATGACTGGAAATTTGAAACCAACAAACCATCTATATGTGAGCCCATGTGTGAAACAAGAACAAAAGAAAAGAATAGAATTTATATTGGTAGATAGGGGTATATTCGGTTCTGCATTCTGAATACATTTAGATGTATCCAACCATGGATAGGCAAGCATCGATGTCAAAACTTTGTATGGCTTGAATAGAGAAAATGTTAGCGCTTCAACTAAAATTGAGCCAAACAATGATTTGTGCCCTTCAACGATAGATTTGGTGGTAGAAAGTAAAGAACTCAATAATGAGCTATCAACAGTAAGAGATGTGGATATGGGAAAAAATCAAACAGGGGCCAATTTAAGTTGTCAAACTCGAGACGTTGTCCATTTTGAGGATTGTGAAACAGTTGAGATCCAAGCAGATAGTAAATCTTCTCTGCAAGCTTCTAAAGAAATATCTCTGTTGACACCCAGCATGGAGCATTGTGAATCCAGAAAGATGGGCTCTGGAGCTTCTGATGTTGAACAGGTCCCAATGAAATTGGCTATCTCAAAAATCCATTCAAGTATTGCAACTGCTCAAGAAGTACTTATAGATGACATTGAATCTCATCCACATAATAGTTTATCTACTTGTGATATGGATATTAAGGATGATATGCGAGCAACCAAAAGTTTGGGAAATTCATGTGATAATAATACAGGGCCTGCATGTGATGCCACTGTCAGTGAAAATGGTAGTCTTCATAATATACCAAATACTTTGTCTCCCACTTTAAGTATTGTCCCATCCTCTTCATCTCCCATTCTTTAGAGTCCACCACTCAGTGTCTCGCCTCGGATTCAAGAGGGTAGGAAGAGTGTGAACAAATCATTTTGCAAGTCAACATTATCTCCTTCAGATGAAAATAGAAACTCTGGGCAGGGTTCAGAGATGTTGAACTTATCCTTTGCGCAGTCTGTAAGGAAGAGTACCCATCCTCTGTCCAACAAAAGTGGCAATTCAAGAACAGATAGACTGGCTGCTAGTCTCCAACGCGGCCTTCATGTTTTTGATATCCACCAACAAAGTTCAGCTGTAAGAAAATCTTCTGCAAGATTCTATTTCCAAACTTTAAACCTGAAGACGCCAACTCAGCTTCTTGACAAAGTTGATAAAAGTGTACAGACCTCTCCAAAGAAGGAATCCTCTGCAGCAACATCTCTAATCTCAGAGATGCGTGCATCTTGTGGAAGACTTGATATTGTTGAGGCAAATTCCTTCAAGGACATAGAAGACATGCAAGATAAGTCCCAATGGCAGTTAATGCCTCTTGAAAAAACAAGAAGTTCAAAAGGACCTAGGCATAAACTTAGTCAAGTAAGTATCTACCTTGTGTAATTTGAATATTTTTTTTTTTAAATTGGCCGAAAAACTGATTTCATGTGATTTGATTATTTATCTTATATTTGGTGAATCAGGCAGTGGAAGGAGTTTTAGCTGGGTCCATAAGAAGAGAAATGGTCCTAGAAGAGGTTTGCAGCAAGCAAGTCACGGAAATTGAGCACCTTAACCGCTTGGTATATCTTTTCTGACAGAACAAAATTCTTATTGACTTTGAAACAGGGATTACTGGGAATTTCATAGCTCTATAACTCACTCCTGCCTATCATGAAGCTACAAATTAACTGCTAATATGTTCAAATTTCTGGTATTCTTGGATTTTGTGCCATTCTTTGTAATTCAAAGTTTACAAATATATTACTAACAAAATAGAAATGCTTTAAAGTTTACACATATAAACTATAAGTATATGCTGAAAATCTCCAGAATTTTAGGCTTAGTTATACTCAGAATCTGGTGGCTCATGCATGCTTTTATGGTGCTATCCTTGTGTGTGAAACACAAGTTGTCTTGAGTATTTTTTCAAGTTGTCCCTATTTGTTGTGAACTTCAGTCTAGTCATGGTTGCCAGACTGCCATTTTCCATATGAAACATCTCCATTTGAAATTTTTATTCATCCAACTGAAGCAAGCTGATCCTAGGAAGGATAGGTGATTTTACTGGTCCTTGCATCTATATTTGTGGTGCTCCTTCTGGAACTGGCAGTACTTCATTTGCCAATTTATTTCCTTCCCTGTTATATTCTCTCTAGATATGCCATATTTATGTTTTGATTCTGATGTACCTACCGGCCCCTTTGACCTATTTTTGTACATTAATAAAATTATCTTATCTCATCTTATATGCAAACTGATCCAATAGAGATACTATGTGGATTAACATCTTCAGCTGAAGACTATTTGGAGGATGATTTTTGGAGTAAGGATTCCCAGTGCCACTATTAACTATAGATCCCCAAAATGTAGCTTCCCAGTGCCACTATTAACTATGGATCCCCAAATCATGTGATTTGGTCTACTGTGAAGAATCACTAGGCATTCAACCGCTTGGAGAATTGCCAAGTATTCTACCATACTGTTTGCTACTGTGGCTCCTAAATTCCAAGAGAATTTGTTGGCTATGACTCCTTTTGAGTCAAATATTAGACCACCATATCCTGCAGGATGAGGATTTCCTTTTAATTCATCAAAGAAGAGAACAGAGCTTTGCTGGGAGATTATCCAGTCTTTTATGCTTTTCTCAAAGAGATTAAGATGAAATAAACGTTTTTTTGACAATAATTTTTGCTTCTCAGATTCTGCTGTCCATCCCGTTAGCTGCCAGGTATTGAACCATTGTTTCTCTTTGGTATTGAGCCTCTATATATCCTTTGTTCCCTGCTAATCTGTCATAATTGATTCTCTAATTATGGCAACAGATATAATTTAACTACTCAACATTTCTCTCTTTATCATTGTAAATGAGATTGTTTCTGTTCATCCATTCTTACCACAAAGCAAAACTAGGGATTAGGGGCAATATGGATTTGATTAAAGTCTTTCTTTTCACGACTCTAGGGTAGCTCTTGTACCAGCCAGCAAGGATTTGGTCCCAGCTGGATGGTCTATGAGATAGAAGGATATTTATTTCAGAGATAATAAGCTTCCAGAATCCATGGTGAGATCACTAAGGGGCAGTCAAGTGAAAGATGGGTCATGGTTACCTCACCATCTTTACAAATGAACTCACGAGGATGGACAAAGAATACCTTTTTAAACAATTTTCCAGTAATTAGCAGCTTGGATTTGGAGTTGGGAATGGGAGCAAGATCTTGTACTATATAATGGAAGCACATGGGATCCCCAGGAGTAGACTGCTTCAAAATAGTAACGTACCCTTGCTTTACAGTGTATTGTCCTGTTGTGTTTTCCAAACCTCCATGTTCTTCTGAAAGCGGTTGGGGCTGAACCTTTCAGGGTTAGGTTCATTTCCTTCCAGTGCTTTATCAAATGAAGAGGAAGATTTGAAGGCTACTTCCTTCCTCTCCAAACTGGTTTCTGATCTTCACTCCAAAGAGAAATATCAGCAAGAGTGTGAACACCATTATTTTCTGCCCCTCCTCTTAGGGGACATAATGGAGTCCCTCCATATTTTTTAAGCACATGGAGTCCCTCCTCTTAGGGGACATAATGGAGTCCTTGTCCTATATAATGAAAACACATGGGATCCCCAGGAGTAGACTGCTTCAAAATAGTAACGTACCCTTGCTTTACAGTGTATTGTCCTGTTGTGTTTTCCAAACCTCCATGTTCTTCTTAAAGTGGTTGGGGCTGAACCTTTCAGGGTTAGGGTCATTTACTTCCAGTGCTTTATTAAATGAAGGGGGAGATTTGAAGGCTACTTCCTTCCTCTCCAAACTGGTTTCGCATCTTCACTCCAAAGAGAAATATCAGCAAGAGCATGAACACCATTATTTTCTGCCCCTCCACTTAGGGGACATAATGGAGTTCCTCCATATTTTGTTTTTTTTCTCATTCATGGGTGACCTAAAAGAGTGAGTCTTGATAAGGGTGAATTCCCTTAGGATTGTCTTACAGGTTTAGGAACATCCATAGGGGAGGGTCTTGCAAAATGATCCTATTTCTTTCTGCCTCTTTAAAATATATTTTCCAGCGTAATTCCTTCCACCATGCTGTTTTTCCAGAAACCTGATTTCCATAAGACTTTAGCTCCCATAAAAATGTTGGATAGGAAATAATCTCTTATCCCAGGATCCTGACTCGATATGGAGTATTTTATCCCAAAACCCCAACTAGATATGGAAGTTTTTCTTTTTCCCAAGCCATCAATGATCAAGGTGATTTTTTCCCTTTGTTTCCTTCCTTATATCAACAGAAGAAATATGATTAGTTTTTCCATTTCAAGTAACACTTCTTGTGGAGACATGAGAGTGTAGAAACATGATATCATTGATTTTACAAGTACCATTTGTACATTAGGGCTTAGCTGTTGGGTCTGTTGAATGTTGAATTTTCCTTCTAAACTTTTCTAAATTTGGAGGCCAGTCCTTGAAAGGTAACCTTTCTCTACAGCAATTGAAATTCCAGGTTATGCAATTACTCCCCATTTAGCTTCATAATTGAAGTAAAGGATTGTTGATATCCTGCTTTAATTTACAGCCATTGACGTCAATGCCAATTTTTTTGTATTTCATACTAGTTTTCCTTTGGAAACCACGAGGAAAAGGTCTAGAAACTTTTTAAATATTTTTGCCATGATTGTAGATAGTGTCATCAACAAACTGTTTGTTTTTTTGAACTATAGCTTCCTCTTATCACAATGAGGCCAAGGAGCCCAAATATATTCCACCAATGAGGACATAGTGCCTGTAACTTCATGAGCAACTGATAGTAAAGTATTTCTTTTTACCATATAAGATAAGTTGTGCACGGTTTAAATGTCTTAGAAACCTCTCTTAGGCATTTCATCTGGTATCAGAGCCAGCGAGGTGTAAATACTATGGACCTTTGGTTGAAATTTGACAACTGGATGACAAATTTGGTTGGTGTTGGTTGTCAGAGATAGATGAAATCTCTGTGGATGAAATACTATGGACCTTTGGATGTCCATACTTTGGAACCTCTGTGAAGAATGTTGTCAGAGATAAGTTTTTATAGTTTTGGAGACATGAAGAGGCAGGGAAGATATCTGAAGGACTTTACTCACTTTGCACAACAAAAACATATCCCACAGCATGTGTGAAGCATTGACTGGCATGTGACCACAAATTTATATGGTTGAAAAAGATGAGTATTATTTCTGTGTTACACTCCAATGTTTAGCAGACTTAAATATTTGAATAAGGGTCACTTTATATATTAGTGACATGTGACCACTGACCAAACCAGCTTAACATTTAGATGTTGAGGTTATGGGTCGTTGTTTAAAGTTTAAACCATGGCAATGAAGCATGTAATGAAGATGTGCGAGATAAATTGTAATGAAGCATGAGATAAAGATGTGCGAGATGTATGTATGCATGTGAGGGGGGTATACTAATTATGTAAGGATTATGACCTACTTCCACATGGAATTGGTCTTATGGCATTTCTATTTTTTTTTTAAACAGTTATAGCCGTGGATATAGCGACGACAATTTTTAAAAAAAATTCACAGCCGTGGATACAGCGACGGCTTGGCGTGGATACAGCGACGGCCCGGTGTGGATACAGAGATGGCTAGGTGTGGATACAGAGACGGATAGGCGTGGATATAGAGACGGCTTAGACATCTAACAAAATATAGAACATTGTCGCTCTTGCAACGCAAATAAGGGGTCGTCTCTATTGCGACGAAATTGTTTCCACGAGAAAAAAAACACTCAGACGTGGCAATATCCACGCTTTTCCATGGATATTGCCACGTTTTTCCGTGGAAAAATTGATCACTTGTACTAGTGATTTATCATATGTTTGCACAGGGATTCAAGTAATATGATGTTCTTAATTTTGTTTTATAATATTTATTGGATAATTTTTCAAATTATGTGGCTACTCTTAGTTTTTGGTAGCTCGAAGATACTTCTGTCCCATGTGCCAAGGTGTAGGGGTCTGAGCACACGGGATCTCATTAATGACATAAATTGACTCTATTAAATATGTTTAAGTGACTTTATAATATTAAAGTGAGTTGTACTTTGTATTATTAAAGTGTATTTTTATTATTTTAGGGTTAAAAGTGACTTTTTGAAAGATGTGATTTTTATATAGTCATGACTTAAGTGATTTAAGTCATCTTGAGATTATGATACACAAGATAATAAAACATGTGCATTGGCTCATGCCCAATATATCTATCTAATCAACGTAAATCATGTGTAGTGGTCACAACCCTTCATTTTGTGGGCCAAGATCAAATCTTGGCCATCGAAGATGAAAATACAAAGTAGTTTTTCTAAGTAAATGATAAAATAGATTCTATGAGACTCATTTGCAGACATTCCAAGAGAGTTGGAGAGATGTGTGAGGGGCACGAATTTCCAAGAGAGTGCAAGAGGTTGAGCTAAGAGAAAGAGGAGGTACAAATAAAGAAGAGGGAACATTTCTAAGAAAAGGAGAGGGAATGTACTCCTAAAAATGAGCTGCCATTAAATGTTGTTCATTAATGTAGTTTGAGAGTATATTTTTTAGAAGAGAAAAAGTAGCACATAGCCCAATAAGTAATCAGATATTAAATCAATTTTGTTTTGTTGCTGTTTGAGAGGTCCATTTTGCTGTAGAAGGTTGGATGTATAGTCTATTGATGGCTCAGATTTTGAGAGAGTTTTAGATGTTGAAATATCTCATTTGCTGCAGAGAGAATGTGTTCAATGTTCCTGTACAGTACTACAATCAAGATGAAATGATGTGTGCTCTAAAATTGAGGTACATTTTTCAGATTGTGACTGAGGAATGCCTTACAGTGTTTATGGACACTATTTCCAAGCTAGGCATAGTTTTCTAGGTGATGGACCAAGGTACTTGTGAGTTAAGTATTGTGAATTTAATGCTGATATGTAATGCTGCTCTGCCTATACATTATTCTTCTTAAAGCTCAATAAAATAAATGTCTCTCTTGAGTAGTTTTTCCAAGGTCTTAGACAAAAAGCACTATGTCAAATGTTTTATTGCAATCTATTGTCATGAGTTATTTCTGCTGATAATAGTATTCTTAGTCCCGTGTATTATCTTACAAACATAAAAATATATGCTAGAGAAATGTGGTTGTTTTTATGCATGTAGAAGATTAAGATCAGATTGTACCAAGTGTTTGACGAAATCTGTTAGTGAAGTTAGTGCATAGATTTTGATATTTTTAGCATGGTATCAGAGCTAGGTTTTTTAGTTTGATAGTGGTCAATTTTGGTGTAGCTGTGTATGCAAGAGTATTGTTGATTGGTACAATTGTGTAGTGATTTTTTGACACAATGGATGCAAATGATTTGTTAATATTTGGAGTTTTTTTCAGTTGGTTGGTGAAAATGTCTGTAACCTTTGGCTTACAAGGGCTCAAGTTACTTATGAATTTTCTGTCAAATTCAGATATCCTGGCATGAGTCTAGATGAATCGGTAGATAGTTTAACATTGGATGCATGCTTTCCATTCCTATAAATTTTTGGGATTTTTCATTTTGCATAATTCAAGCATAGAAAATAATGATTATCAAATTACTATAGATACATAATAACTTATCTTGTAATAGTGCTTTAAGTCTTTCAAATACATTTATTAAGTGGAAGAAGGACTTGGAGGACTAGAACAGGGTAAGCCATTATGGATCTATAGTAACTTGATAATCATTATTTTGTATGCTTGAATGATGCAAAATTTGTTTGAATATCATCATTATCAAGTAATAACAACTTCTTAAAGGGTGCTAGCTCAATGGTAGAGCACCTGCCTAATTATAGGCAAGAGGTTGGTGGTTCGATTCCTCTGTGCCCTATCATAAATTTGTGACTACAAAAATGAATAAATTCACATATATACGACTATTAGTAGCTAATTTCCTATATCTTATAGCGCGACTAACATTTAGTCATATATAGCTTAGTCATCAATATGTTATCATCTAGTAGTTTATTTAGTCGTATATAATCATTAATTGTTACAATTAGTGACTAAATCAATGACCAAATCCATGACCAAATCCGTGACTAAATCCATGACTAAATCAATGACTAAATCATTGACTATCAATCACTAAATCATTGACTATCAATCACTAAATTAGTGACTAATAAGTCAAGCTATTAATGACTAAGTGAAATATGACTAGTTATAAGATAGTGGAAATTAGCTACTATTAGTCGTCGACTAAAAAATAGTCGTTTATAGCCTGATTTTAGTCATTTTTTTAGTCATTAATTTCTCATTTTGTACTAGTGTCTTTGCACCATATCCCGGATATAGTGATATTTGATCTCAATATGCTTTGACTTGTCATGGAACACTGGGTTCTCCGATAACTTCAAACAACTCTTGTTTTCGCAATATATACAAGTAGCATCCATCTAGAGATCAAATAAGTCAGACAATAGCTTTCTCAGCCACACTGCCTCACAACTAGCCGAACAAGATGCAACATAATCTGCTTTGGATATACTCAGTGCCACACAGGATTGCTTCCTGCTAAACCAGGAGATCACACCTTAGTCCCATACTGAAGCAACATATTGAAGTGCTCTTTCTATCAATGGCACTTCCTTCCCAATACAAATCCACATAACCTTCCAGGTTAATCTTCTAATTCGCTTCATAATCAACTGTACCCTTCAGGTACCTCATAATATGCTTTGAAAAAATCAAGTGAACATGTGTCTGATTCGTTAGGAACTGGCTCAATGTGTTCACAGCAAAGAAAATATCTGGTCTCGTATTCATCACGTACATTAAAGACCCATCATCTGACGATACATCATAGCATCAATTGATTCTGATGAAGCATCACTCAATAGATTAAGGTTTGATGCCATAGGTGTGGTCATGGCCTTGTAGTCCATCATCACATACATTAAGGACCCATCATCTGACAATACATCGTAGCATCAATCAATTCTGATGAAGCATCACTCAATAGCTTCAGGTTTGTTGCCATAGGTGTGGTCATGGCCTTGTACTTCCCTTGTCCCAGGGAAATTCCATCTGTATTTTTCCACACCTCCATGCCTAGAAAGTAGTGCATCATACCCAAGTCCTTCATATCGAACTTGGCAGCAATATTCCTCTTTGTATTAACAATCAACCCATACTCACCTATTAGAAATAGATCATCTACATACAGTAGGAGTATCACTGGGTTCCCTTCTTCAACCTTGTAGTAAAGGTTGGAATCCGCTTTACTCTTGGTAAAGCCCAAACTCGATAGTAAGCTGTCAATTCTGCTATACCATGTCCTGGGTGCCTGTTTCAAACTGTACAGGGATTTATTTAACTTACACACATGAGTCTCTCTATCATGTGTCTCAAAACCGAGTGGCTTCTCCACATATACTTCCTCTTCTACTACACCGTTCAAGAAAGCTGTCTTGACATCCATCTGGTGTACTTTCCACTTTGTTATTGCGGCTAAAGCAAGTACTGATCTGATGTAAGTATATCTAGATATAGAAGCAAAAGTCTCTTCATAATCTATTCCTTCTTTATAGGAGAAACCATGAGCCACAAATCTTGCTTTATATATCTCTATGCTACCATCTGCAACATGCTTGATCTTATATATCCATTTGGAAGTTACAACAGACTTCCCCTCTGGTCTTGGGACAACATCCCAAACATCATTTTTGATGATCCATTGATACTCTTCGATCATAGCATCCTTCCATTATTTATTTTCTACTGCTTCTTCATAGTTGGAAGGTTCTTTATCGACGAAGTCACATAATAGGGCTACATAACCGAAGCAGGACCTAGTTCTTTTCCTCTCTCTATGTATCTCTTATGGAGCCCCAGATCTTTCTGCACCTTAGATAGCCTCTCATACCCAAGCAGGTTTACTCTTGTGAGGATTCTTCTTTTGAGGTGGATCTACAGGTTCTTGAGGTTCTTCTATTTCTCGATCTTCTTCTTGAGTTGCATCGTTCATGGTTGTGTCATGAATTTTGGGTACTTCTGTTTCTTCAGGTTCTTCACTAGGCCTCTTTATGGATTTGTTGTAAGCTGAGTCTTTGTCAAATGTTATGTCCCTGCTGATGTCAATCTTCTTGAATCCTGGGAAGTATATTCTGTAGGCCTTCAAGATTTCAGAGTATCCCACAAATATACCCTTCCTTCCTGAAGGATCTAACTTTGTCATCGTTTCTTTCAGAATATTAATGTATACTAGAAAACCAAATATTCTGAGATGACTGACTTATGGCTTCTTTCTGAAAAACACTTCTTCAGGTGTCTTGTTCTCGAGTACTCTATGTGGAGTACGGTTCTGTATATACACAGTTGTTCTAGCCGCTTCTGCCCATATATGCATGGGAAGATATTGATCATGAAGCATTACCCTTGTAGCTTCCATGATTATTCTATTCTTCCTTTCTACAACCCCATTCTATTGTGGATTATATGGATTGGTCAACTCCCTCTTAATCCCTAAATCTCTTCATAATTCCTTGAATTCAATTGATGTGAATTCTCTGCCATTTTCTGATCGAAAAAGCTTGATCTTCTTCTCTGTAGTTTTCGATCAAGGTTTTGAATTTCCATAACTTGCTGAATACTTCGACATTGTTCTTCATGCAGTATATCCATGTATTCCTAGAAAAATCATCAATGAAAGAAACATAGTATACATACCCGCTCAATGAGCTGGATGACATTGGACTACATACATTGGATTGAATGATTTCCAAGATTCCTTTAGCTTTGATTTTGCTACTTGGAAATGTCTTCTTTGTGTTCTTTCCTTTTTCATATCCCTTGCATACTCCTTCATGTTTTTCTTGTATTTCTGGAATACCTTCAACATCTTTTATTGCAAGTGGTAGTTCCCTATATTGCACATGTGCAAGCCTTCTATGCCAAAGTTCATTTGGTTCTACTGAGTCATGAACCAAAGCTTGTTCTAGTTGGCCCTTTAATATTTATAGTCCTCTCTCTTGTTCTCCAATTACTACTGCATCGTCAATAGTCTTTCCTTTTGTCCACATGAGAACTTGGACATCCATAAATGGAACTCTCATGCCTTTTTCATATAATGCAAAGATGGAGAGAAGGTTCTTCTTTAGTCTTGGTACAAATAGGACATCCTTTATTTTCATAGACTTTCCAGAGTCTGATTTGTAGGAGGATTCTCCACTAACTTTCTATTGGATATTGGTAGTCATCCCCATGTTTCACCTTGTGGGTTGATTCATGTTCTTATAGTTTCACAAATGATTCTTTGAATCCCGTCATGTGTTTGGAAGCCACATTGTCTATAAGACAATCATTTCTTCCATGTGTGATGTTTCCCATGAGAGTGGAAATCAAAACATATTCTTCATCACTGTCTTGTTTGATTCTCTTCTTGGAAGGCTCATCATCTTCTGTACCATGAGCATGATGTCTTTTCCTGTTTCCCGTCCTCTTGTGAGATCTATCTTTGTTTCTAGGACAATCTCTTGCAACGTGTCCTCTTTCATCACATGTATAGCAAATGAACTTAGACAAATATTTGTTATATTTTCTAGTGTTATTCTTATCGCAAGAGTGCTTACCTCTGTGATGGTATGTTCTGCTTTTCTTGGATTGTACTATGAGAGATTCATCTTCACTTCCCATCTTTTCTTCTTGAGCTAATATTTGAGCTTCTTCTTGTGAGCACTCCTCCCACAGTCTGCTAAACTTGACTAGATTCTTTCTAGCACAGATCCCTTGAATGAAAGAGTCCCATGCCCTAGGGAGACCATTCATGGTGTTGATCACAATTTTTGCATTCTCTACTTCTTCATCTACCGCTTCAAGATATTCCTTGATCTGAGAGACCCTTGTAAATTAAGACTGGATGGTCTCCGCATTCTTGATCTTTACATTCTTCAATTGGTTTCTCAGAGTTATCTTCCGGTTTATGTTCTTCCCTTCAAATAACTTGGTCAGGGCATCAAACATCTCTTTAGGTGTCTTTATATAGGACACTTGAGGTATGAGATGATCCTTGATTGAATCAGAAATAATACTCTTATCCATGACCAATTTCTTCTTCTGTAAGGCCTTAGAATCATCTCTCTCTGGAACTAGAACCTCTTCATTCATGTAAGAGTCCAAGTCATTTTCTTCCAGGAGCAGGGATATCGTATACTTCCAAGCTCGGAATTTATCGGCTCCCTCAAGATTTTCATAAATCTTTTTATGATGAGACATATTAATAGAGAACCTCAAAAGGAAATACAAAATATTTAGATCTTACCAGGTTTAGATGTCTAAATTGGATCTGGAGCTGAATTTCTATAGAGCTCGTTTTCTGGTTCAGGAGTAGATATAGGGTTTGAATTTCTTGGAGTTCTACCCAAATAAAAACTTTGATCTCAATTTCTAAACATTTATTTTGGGGAGGAGATCAATCCAAGCTTGGAATCACTCAAAAATTTCACTTCTGTGGAAATCCCTAATTTCCCGTAGCAGTGTTGGGTCAAAAATTGAAAATGCTCAGAATCAGATTCTACTTCGACAGAAAGATGCACCCTAGAGAGGAGAACCACCCCAACCTCCTTTTTCTAAAACTCTATGGAGAGAGATCCAAAAGGTAGGAAGCCCTAGCTTCAACAGCTTCACAGTGTCTTCTTCTTAGGTTAGCTCTAATACCATGTTTGATTTTTTAACATTTAAGCTAGATGATCTTAGGATATTATCTGAGAGAATACAAGCACAACAATCAATCACAAGAGACAATGAACACAAAGACTTTCCTCGGGGAAAACATAAATGAGAAAACCCCACAACTTCCTCAGAGATAGAATCAGCCCCAAAAGTAAAACCCAAAGACAATAAGATGATCTCCCAATAGCAGTAGTCTCTCTCTCTCTTGTCCCAACTTCTTCTATCTCTCAATTAGGCACTACAACTGAGTGTGAGTGAATATGTATTAATTTGTGTTAAATATAGAGGCTCCCTCTCTATTTATAGTAATTCCCGACTTGACAATAACTCACTAGGGCCTAATTCTCTATAAGAGTCTAATAACCCTAGGGCCCCACAACTATAGGGACTTTAACCCTTAATCAATAAGGAGGGTTACACTCTATGACTTTAAATGTCTTGTTTACATTATTGAATCTCCCGATAGGAATGGGCATGACATGACTCAATTACATTATAGATACTTCCCGGAATAAACATCGGGGTACAAAACATAAAATATACAAGTGAATACATTCTGAAGTTACAAATACATCAACAGGTTTCCGTATTCAACCTTGTATCAACGGTTAAGATATTCATCACTTCTAGGTGATCTGTCAAGTTCTTGGAAGTTCTTTTCTATGGGTGCCTTCTGAGCTTGTACAAAGCATATTCTGTACAGGTGGTTCTTTTGCTTGATATATACTTCTACTGAAGTAGTGTGTTTGGTCAATAGAGTATTTCATGCAATATTCTATTCTTTCTAAGACAAACCACAAACCTTGATTTGTACACTTGTTCTTATAGATCCATATGGAAGAAAGTACGGACTTCCATCAAGGTCTTGGAACCATATCGTAGACATCATTCCTCATGATCAACTGTTACTCTTTGATCATAGCTTCTTCCATAGCTGGAAGGGTTTGCATCAATGATGTCACCCAACTATGTTATGGAACTAGAGTGTGTCCAAGACCTCTTAATTTTCTTTGGAAGTATGCCCATATTTTTCTTCATCTTGAGTTATCTCTCGTACCCAAGGTGGTCTTCATATTTCGAGGTGGTTCTACCACTCTCTGAAGCTCTTTCTTCTGTCATAGTGTCTCTGACCCTGGGAGATTCAGATTCATGTTTATTGGAGTGAATCTTGAATTGTCATCACTTTCTCTTCGAAACAAGTCTCATCCTCCTTTTCTTGTAGGAGTTTGTATAGGACCTTTCGTACAATTCAAATTCACAAGTTGCATGGTTAGAACCGTTTCATAGAACACATGCATAATGGAAAAATTATTATGCATCATGCAACTGTTTATCCAATAAAACATTCATCCATATCTCATGGAAACTTTCTATATTCCTTCCATCTCTACCATGACATCATTGATATTTTGCACTAATCCAATATCTCAGCAAAGAGTTTTCATTCTAGATAAGTAGCAATGGAGAGCTGTATAGTACCATGGGCTACTTACCACTCACATACATACAAGTAGTATATTGTCATAAGTGTAAACATTCTATTATGCATAATACACAACATATATATAAAAGACAATTAAAAAACTTATATTTATTTGTTTGACATCATCTCCTTCTAGATCATCAACTTCTTCTTGGACTAGTGATATTGCTTCAATCTCATTCCTGCTTGAAATATTTTCTGGAATGTTGCTTCTAGTAGAATTAGGGTTTGACAGAGAAACCATGATTTTTCAACTGAGGTATATTTCATATATGATTGGATAGAAATATGCACTTCCTCAAGATGAGCTGACCAGTATACTCATTTTCCCAAAACTGTGATCACAATTGCAAAATATCTGATGCTCTAGTTTTCTTTAGTTTCTTCTATAGAATGCCTGATGTTGTTTTTGTGGTAGCTCCGAAATTAACGCTCCTTCGTGTCTAAAACTTTGTACTGAGTTATAATTGCATGTCGTCTTTCCAATAATGTAGTTTAGCGAAGAATTGGTTTCTCCAATTCATACTTATGATCGTTTTCCCAAGATGAATTATTTCAGGACTGCTCAGAAGATCAAACTTGTATGAATGTCCACATGTCATTGGTTCATCTTTTGGGTCTGAAATTTTTACCACAGAAAGTACAGTTCATTCCCTTTTTGAATTTTTTTTCTAAGTTTCATTTGGACCTTCATAGCACGAGATATAGTAATTCTCCCTAGGTCACCTTTTTAAGGCTGAATCCTGGGAGAGAATGGAACCCTAACTTGGAGAAATCATATATCCTATAATATAGCTAATATTAGGCTGAAATTTTATACAGAGTACATCAGGAATTTATCTTCAACCTTTAAAAGTTTCAGCTCCTGATCCTTCTCCAATCTCGAGATATAGCGAATTTACCAAAACTACTAGTTTTAGTATTTTAGGGTTTTCAAACATGAAACCCTAATCTTTAATAGTTGTAGTTGTGGCACTGTTTCGGCTGCACAATGAATTCTTTTAGGGTCTCTCTAATACCATGTTAAGTTTTTAATGGTTATATAAAATATTATAACATTTAGCATCATAAAAGCATAACCATAAGCCAAAATATCACTGAAAGATAGACAAGCAAAACCACACAAAAAAGAACACAAATATTTATCCTGAGAAACTCTCATGGGGAAGAAAAACCAGCAAAAACGTCCTCTGTATAAGATGTATAAAAGATAAAATACAAGACCCAACAAAAAGGTGTTCCTCCATCCAACAGATACATCTCTCTCTCTCTCTCCATGCGCTATGCACAAGTGAGTATCTATGTGTTTCAAATGAGGAGAGCCTCCCTCTATTTATATTCTTCCGCTCACTTGATTTTTCACTCAACTATGTCGGCCCCACTAAACTTGACAGGGACGACTTTCCTAGGGAGACTCAAAACATCATATTATTATATTTCGGAGGGCACTAATGAACCAACTTACAATGGAGGGGTTTTACTCATGACTCTTTACTGACCTAGTACAATACTAATGATTCTCCCGAGAGGAACATCGAGGTACAATGAAATACAGATGATTCTCCCGGTAGGAACATCGAGGTACATTAAGTGAATACACATCAAAGTTACAATAATTCAACATCATCCAGTTCATTAAATGGGTATGTATATTATGTTTCTTTCATTAATGATTTCTCTAGGAATACATGGATATATTTCTTGAAAAGAAAAGTTGAAGTGTTCAGTAAGTTCAAGGAATTCAAAGCCTTAATAAAAAACAAAATAGAGAAGAAAATTAAGACCTTTTGATCAGACAATGGAAAAGAAATCACATCAGATGAATTCAAGGAATTATGCAGAGATTCATGGATTAAGAGGGAGTTGACCACTCCATATAATCCATAATAGAATGGGGTTGCAGAAAGGAAGAATAAAACGATTATGGAAGTAGCAAGGGAAATTCTTCATGGTCAAGATCTTCTCATGCATTATGGGAAGAAGCTGCGAGGACAAATGTGTATCTATAGAGCCATACTCCACATAGAGTAATTAAGAACAAGACACCTAAAGAAGTCTTATTCAGCAAGAAACCATAATTCATCCATCTTAGAATATTTGGATGTCCAGTGTACATACACATTTCGAAAGAAAAGAGGACAAAGTTAGATCCTTTAGGAAAGAAGGGTATATTTGTGGGATATAGTGAAAGATTGAAGGATTACAGAATATACTTCCCAAGATTCAAGAATATCGACATCAACAGGGATGTGCGATTTGGAAAAGAATCATCTCACAACAAATCCAGAAAAAGACCTAATGCAGAACTTGAAGAAACAGAAGAACCCAGGATCTGAGATACAACTATGAAGAAGAAGATTGAGAAATGAAAGAACCCTAGGAGAATAATCCTTACAAAAGGAAACTTTCATGGGTACGAGAGGTTATCCAAGGGGTAGAAAGATATGGGGCTCCAGAAGAAATGCACAGAGAAAGGAAGAAAACAAGTTCCTACTCCGGTTATGTAGCCCTATTATGTGACCTCATTGATAAAGAACCTTCCAAATATTAAGAAGCAACAGAAAATAAATAATGGAAGGATGATATGATCGAGGAGTACCAGTCGATCATGAAGAACAATGTTTGTGATGTTGTCCCAAGACCGAAGGGGAATTATGTTGTGACTTCCAAGTGGATCCACAAGATCAAACATATTGTAGATGGTAGCATAGATAAATATAAAGCAATATTTGTGGCACATGTCTTCTCCGAGAAAGAAGAGATAGATTATTTCACAGACTTTTGCACCTATAGCCAGATACACTTCCATCTGATCAGTACTTTCTATGGCTACAGTAATGAAATGGAAGATACACCAGATAGATGTCAAGACTACCTTCTTCAATGGTGTAGTAGAAGAGGAAGTGTATGTGGAGCAGCCACTCAGTTTTGAGACACATGACAGGGATACTCATGTGTGCAAATTGAAGAAGGCCCTGTACGGTTTGAAACACGAACCCAAGACATGGTATGGAATAATTGACAACTTCCTTATTGGCTTAGGCTTTGCCAAGAGTAAAGAGGATTCCAACCTTTACTACAAGGTTTAGGAAGGGAACCCTGTGATACTCCTACTGTATGTATATGACCTATTTCTAATAGGTGAGTATGGATTGATTGCTGACACAAAGATGAAGCTTGCTTTCGAGTTCAAGATGAAAGACTTGGGTATGATGCACTACTTTCTAGGCATGGAGGTGTGGTAGAATACAGATGGAATCTCCATGGGACAAGGGAAGTATGTAGTAGAGATTCTGAAAAGGTTCAGGATGATGGAATGCAAGGCCATGACTACACCTACGGCATTAAACCTAAAGCTATTGAGTGATTCTTCATCAGAGTTGGTTGATGCTATGAAGTATCATCAAATTATTGGGTCCTTGATGTACCTGACGAATACGAGACCATATATTTTCTTTGTTGTGAACACATTGAGCTAGTTCATGACAGATCCAAGACATGTTCACCTGATTGTTGCAAAGCATATTCTGAGGTACCTGAAGGGTACAGTTGATTATGGGCTCAAGTATGAGGCGAATCAGAATATTAACTTGGTGGGTTATGTGGATTCATATTAGGAAGGCAGTTCCATTGATAGCAAGATAACTTCGGGGTGATGCTTCAGTATCGAATCATGCGTGATATCTTGGTTTAATAGGAAGTAGTCCTGCGTGGCACTGAGTACAGCCCAAGCAGAGTATGTTGTAGCTTGTTCGACTAGTTGTGAGGCAGTGTGGCTGAGGAAGCTACTGTCTAATTTGTTTGATCTCTAGTTGGATGCTACTTGTATATATTGTGACAACCAGAGTTGTGTGAAGTTGTCAAAGAACCCAGTGTTCCATGGAAAGTTGAAGCATATTGAGATAAAATATCACTATATCATGGATATGGTGCATACAGGAGCAGTGAAGCTCCAGTATGTTGTGATGGACGAGTAGATAGCTGATATGTTGACTAAGCAATTAGCCAGAGTGAAGTTTGAGTACTTTAGGGAGAATCTTGGTGTTCTCCATATCGAGGTTCCTTCCAAGAGGAAGTGATCAGCTTGCAAGCCCTTCTGACATGGTGGTAGGATTAGTTCCTCGCATGGTCAGATGTAAGTGTTATGCCTAACTGACATAATGGTAGGATTGGTTCCTCCGATGGTCATATGTAAGTGACGAGCCTTTCCTTGGATGGTAGTAGGTGTGTCCTACCGTGTCAGTGGATGTAAGTGATGGGTCCTTTCCCTCGATGGTAGTAGGTTTTTCCTACCACGCCAGTGGATTTAAGTGCTAGGTCCTTTCCTTGGATGGTAGTAGGTGTGTCCTACCATGCTAGTTGATGTAAGTGTTGGGCCCTTTCCCTAGATGGTAGTAGGTGTGTCCTACCTTGTTAGTGGATGTAAGCGCTGGAGCCTTTCCCTGGATGGTAGTAGGTTTGTCCTACCATTCCAGTGGATGTAAGTGTTGGAGCCTTTCCCAAATGGTAATAGGTGTGTCCTATCATGCTATTGTATGTAAGTGCTAGGGCCATTCCCGGATGGTAGCAGGTGTGTTCGACCATGCTGGTGGATATAAGTGTTGGAGCATTTCTCGTATGTTAGTAGGTGTGTCCTACCAAGCCGATGATATAAGCGGTGAAGAAGAAGACATACATGGAGGCTAGTCCTACAACCAACATGAAACAAATTTGGCTCTATAGAACTTCATATAACAAGCAAAATTGAGAGATAGCACCATTTGCTTGAGATAGTGGGAGGAGTGATGATGATCATGATCCAATTTGATGATGATCCAAATTTCATGATGATCCAGTGATGATGATGATCCAACTTTGATGATGATTCTGTGATGAAGACTTGTGCTGAAGAATTGTGTCAAGAGAATACCTTCCTAGTTAAGAGGGAGTGTTGATGTATTAATAACTTCAGAATTGTATATCTTATGTATTGTATTTCATTGTACCCCAATGTTCCTATTGGCATAATCATTAATGCAATTAATTCATGTAAATTCATAGAGGTTAACCCTCCTTTGTTGATCAGGGGGAAAAGTCCCCACGATTGAGGGGAATTAGGGTTATTAGACTCTCCTAGTGAAGTTGGCCCTGGTAAGTAATTGTCAAGTTGGAAACTAGTATAAATAGAGAGTGAGCCTCTCTACTTTAAACACACGCTCACTCAGCTATAGAGCATGAGTGAGAGAAGAAAAGGTCACATAAGTGAGAGAGATAACAGTTGTCAGAGATTATATTTCTATCTTTTGGTTTTACTTTTACCATTGGTTCTCATTCCATCTCTGAGGAAGTTGTGGGGTTTTCTCCTTTGTGGTTTCCTTGAGGAAAACTCTTTGTGTCTCTTGTCTCTTTTGATTATTGATGTGGATGTTATTCTCTCAGTTAAGATCCTAAGATCATATTGCTTAAATGATAAAAATATAATAGACTAGGCATGGTCTAGTTCTTACCAAAGGTAAGCCTCACTAAATGAAATGTGGAGACAAAAACAGAGTATTCCAGTCCAATATTGGAGAGGATGGATAGAACAATCCATTTTTCCTCCTTAGATTTATCAACCCCACAACCCTTGAGTTGCAGTAAGAAATCCTTTTATATTGTGAAGGAATCCTATTTACTGTCAAAGCTTAGTGGATCCAAAGAGAGCATCTCTATTTCGAGCATGTGGTCTTTCATCTCATCTTGCTTTCCAAAGAGTCCTTTCATGGTAGTCCAAACTTCATTGGGATTTTTTCAAGAAGAAATATGGAAAAGTAGCTCAGGGGAGACGTTCATGTAGAGGGATCCGTAGGCCTCATCCATTCGATTGAGTTATTTGGACTTTTCTATGGATGTTGTAGGCTCAATATCCATGGCCATAACAATATTATACAATCCTCTACTTCGAAGAAAGATATCCATCTTTGCTTCCATGCAAAGTAATGGTATGGTGTGAGAATAGCTTCGTATGGAAACTCCATGCTTCCAACAATTTTCAATCTTCTATACTTTCAAATAAAGAATACTGGTGCACCTTTGTCTTAGAAGCAGAGCTCTAATACCATGCAGATGAGTGTTGAATACCTGCACAAAAATATCTAGCTAGCAAGAGAGAACACACAGCTTGCAAAACAGAAAATAATGAAAACCAGAGAGAAGGAATGAATAAATTTTGTATTGATATGTGTAAAAAAATACAATACTTAATATCTACACTGATTAGCAGAAATGAGGAAACATGCCATAGTGGTGGTCTAGATAGACCTAATGCACGCCTTCAGTGACGGAGTGAACTGACGCCAAGGCCGTCAGTTACAGAGGAAATGAGCCTGCATGGGTCTCCAACAAAATCTTGCTATGCATTAATGCATGGATAACTTATAATTTTTGGTGTATTTATAGTTTTTACATGAACAACTTATAATTTCGTGGTACTTAACTTGTTTTCTTGTGGTACTAAACTTAAGGTCTATGGGCTTTCACCCACTACAAATTAGTTGGTTGTGTTAGTTTTAAAAATTATATACATTTTATTAATATAATTAGGAACACACTCTATCTTTAACATATAGATATGCATATACATGAACTCTTATTGCATATTAGGTTAGAAGAATATTGAGAAGAAATAAAATTTACATTTTAGATTTACAATTTAAAGAGAAAACTTGTGTAAATCAATTTGGAATTTAAGCTTAATTGAAGTAGACTTATATCATGCCCAAAGTCCTGATTGCTATTTTGGGAAATGTGATATGAAAATTTCTCTGTGACCACTCTCAACATTCAAATGAATTTATTACTTAAAATCAACCATAAATATCAAATTCATAAATAGCTTTACTATTATGAAACACAAGTGAATATTTTTTACTATACAATACTTACCATGCAATATGTAACCCTAAACCTTTTCATGACTATATATTCCAATTATTGCATACAAGATCTAATAACATCTTTCAATGATTTTTCGATTTTAAAAACATAGAAATTATCTTCTACCCAATTAGAGATAAAGAGATTTTGATATTTATTTATCTTATAAATGCTAAGAACATTTAAGCTATCACATATTTTATAATTTTATTTGAATGGATGATTATGTCAAATAAATATCGGATCTTACTTGAAAGAACATACTTTTACAAATAGATCTCCACAAGCTTGATGTACATTAATAATATAACAAATGAAGGATACCTATTTGAAGTAGACATGGTAACGGAAGGATTGACTTCAGCTATCCACCCAACATTATGGCTCTCACTACTACATTTCAACCAAAAATCCAATGGCAGTATTGTCGGATTTTTGACACTTCCTTGTCATATGTATGAAACATTGATTTTTTTTAAGCGTCGGTAGCCTATCGTCGGTTATCTGACATATTTCCAATCCGTCGGTTAAGCGACACCTCAGTTTACCGTCTGTTGAATGTAAAGCGTCGGTTAAGCGACATAATTTCTTCGACGGTAGTCAATTTTTTTTTTTAAAATAACATTCATGCCGTCGGTTAAGCGACGGATATAAACTGTAATCGTCGGTAAAGCGATAGTTTTAGCTGTCGAATAAGTGACGGTAGTCAAATTTTTTTTTTAAAAATAGCCTTTATGCCGTCGGTTAAGCGACGGCTATAAACTATAATCGTCGGTAAAGCGACAGTTTTCGCCGTCGGTTAAGTGACGGTAGGCAATTTAAAAAGAAAAAAAAATTCATGCCGATATTAGGGTCTTAAGAACATTTCCTAATTCATCATTTCATATTAGTAGTAACAGATATCGCAAGCAGTGGAGCTACAATTATTAAGTTAAGACCTCATCAGTTTCAGACAAATGGGAGGGTTTGATGATGGCCATAATTTATCCCTCAATGTACCCATTTGGATGGATGAGACACCAAATAACCATCAAGTCTGAGTAGGATACATTTGCACTACATGCTAACATTCCTTGTCAAGACTGAAAATAAATCAACATTACTAATTCAGTAATCCTTTAGTATTTAACAAGAAATAGTATATGCCTTAGATTTCTTAATAAACTAGAAAACAAAAGATGGAACAATACAACAGTCACAGCATACAGAAGATGTAATATCCAACAAGAAAAATCTAGAAATGCAGATCACTGCAATGCAATAGGCAAACACTGCATAAATATGTCAAAATGATAAATTTCCGACCATGTCACATATGGAAAGGCACATCATAATTGCATAGAACACTGCTGTTTACAAATAGTTTTTGAATATTATCGTTCCTCCATGACAGTAATACCAGAAGAGGACAAATATAGGAACAACTATTGAATATCTAGCACCATACCTCTATCCCTAAGACTGTTAAGTGCTCTATGTTACCCCCCCATATTGCATGGGTGTCCAATGGTAAACTTTATTACAAATTCAGTGAAGATGACAGGTTTATGAGTCCATGAATAGCCTGGGATCCTTGATAGTATACTTCATGGGATGAATCATATCATTCCAGGAAGCTTCACTGAGGGTTACAAAATTTTTGGGCGCTGTTAAGGGTTTTGATGATGAATACACAGGTCATTTCCTCATTTTCCAGAACTTGTTTTGGAAATACTGTTTTCTTGCAGCAGCATCGAGGGTATTTTTCAAGACCTGGAGAGTAATTTCTGACCACAGTTTTGCCTAAAACACCCAGTATATGAGACCTGTGCATACGTTCACCTCCAAGTGGCAGTAAATTTCCATGATCTGGGCATAAAGATAGCACTAAGAAGCCTTGTCTCCAAATCTGGGCATATTCTGATCATATCATGTAGTGATTTCCTGTGGTGGCAACTCTAAAAGACAGTTTTATGTGTGCCAATCGGTTGGATGAATGACTCATGTAGCATCTCTTCATGATCGAACTGAGGATGCAGCATTGGTATGGTGACTATGATGGGTTCGTCCTGTTGAGCAAGTCAGGGAGATGTTAGAAAGAGACATCCCTATTTCATTTGGAAGTTCTTCTCATGGCTTTTCATTCTTCAAATGCATTTGAAAAAATCAAAATGGCAGAGAATATTTTTTCTACCCTCAGCAATGTAAGTTGTCCTCCAGTGGAACTTAACAGCACACAATTGGTTTGTTGGTATTTGCTAATTTCAAGACTGATGTTGATTCTTCGGCACATGATTCTCCACTCTACAACCTTCCCATCCTGGTTGATGTTCAATATAAGAAATAAGTTAATACAGATTACACAAGGAGGAACTTTTCAGCTTCCCATAGGAACAGGCTATTTAGAATCATGGGTATATGATGTGGTACAAAGTGTTATAAATGTGAATGAGGGAGTCACAAAAGAGCATGGAATGGCTGATCTCTTTCAGAGAACTGCTTACAAAAATTTGCATGCCCTTCGAGTCTAAATGCCACCATGAGCAGGTTTATCAATAAAAAGGTGAACTAACTAGGCATATCACACTGCAATTTGAAGCATGCAATTTATCAAAGACAAAAAATACTAACAGTCACTAACCTAGTGGTCCAGTCAAAAGAATCCGAGAACAAACAGTGACCAAATTTGACACATATTTGATATACTCTGGCCTCTTGAGAAACACATACATGGCATCCAATAGTGCAGTCTTTGTGTTATCCCTGTAACAGACAACCAGGTTAAATTGGCAAAAAGAACATAAGAATAAGGGTTTGTACCAACAAAAATAAGAAACCCAAAGATATTTAAAAAGCAGATAGTGCACTATCCACTCTAATATCTTCAAAATATTTTAAAAACAGGGCAAGAGAGAAATGAGGCAAAGGAAGAAGTAAAGAATTAATCAAAACATTTAAGTTAGATAAGGCTAATGTGCACAAACTCCTTTAACAACAAAATCGTTTACTCAACGTCAAGCTAACACATTTTTGGCTTGCTTTTCAGATTATACAATTTGAAACGTCAATTTACTCAATTAAAATATTTCTACTCCTGATGAGCATCAAAATATTGAATTAAAGGTTGCCATTAGTATTGTATTCAAATGAAAGGTCAATACAGTGGATAGTGATTTCCTTCATAGACAAAGCACTCTTTGATGAATCAGACATAATGAACTATCATGACGAGCATCCATACATCATGATGAGTATCCATACATCATGTTTAAGGTCATAAGAGGTGTTTCCTTTCTGAGTCATGCATCCACACATACCCTTCCACTGATGGTGCCTCTTGCAACGTGTTGTATGCACAATACAACTACCCCTATATGGATTTCCCTTGATTTTTGCCTGTGTAGAATTGCCCTATGATAGATATCGTATTTTGTAAATATTGAAAGGATTCTTCCCCTGAAAAAGTTTCCCTGTGACATAATTATCACTTTCTTATATTGAAATGATCTGCCACTAAGGTGCAACAGACTTCCACCTTTTTAATCCATAGCTCAAGTCAAAGAGAACCTTGGAGTTATTGCCTTTCTCCGCCATGCATATAACTTCTAGACATGCACTTCCACCAATAGTTCCTCTGGGAATGTATGCACCATGCAATACTCCCTAAAGAGGGTCTTGCTTCTATAGATAGTTTTCTGGGGAGAGGGGAGATGAAATAAATCTTCATTCCAGTAAATATCTTATACTTTAAATGCTCTAACTGTGTTTTTCAAAATACTTCTGCCCTTTATAAACAGTAAATCTGTGTATCTTTAAATATTTGCAAAAGATGCTTACAAACTAATTTTAGTTTATTACAAATAGTTATATTGTCCTTACATAAAAATAAGTTTACAAAATGCATTCTGGGATGCCTATCCAATCTCTAAATCTTTTTATTCTTGGTTTCCTTTGATATTTTCTGAGTAGAGACACAATATCCTCCCATAGAATCGACATTTTTCTACTATGTGAAAACTATATTAATAAAATTAGCCATCATATCCACTTATTAACTATAAATTACTTTGAGCTGTTGTCTGGATATTTTGATGATGCTTTCCTTTTCATTTCTGTCCAAGGAAATTGACTTTTGACATTGGTGATATGAGAAAATTGATTGATCGTCACAATATTGAAGATCAAGACTGGATTTTCAACTTGATGGCTAACAGTGATCTCTTCTGTCCAAAGAGAATTGGTGGGAAATTATATGTTCTTCCAGATTACAATAAGCCAATGGAGCATCAATGTGAAATCACCATGAAGAGAATTCTCTATCTTCTAGACAAGGGTGTTTTAAAGGTTGGCTGACAAATTCCAGTTCAGAGATGGATATGAGGTCTACAGCATTGCACGAATGCTTGAGAATATATGATCATTTACTGAACGTAAAGTTTGGTTCCCATTTCAGTTTATGGTAAGGAATGCCAATATATTTGCTTGCTGGTTTCTGTCTGACATATTGCTCTCAATAAGTAATGGATGTAAAGTAAATGTCACTTACCTTTATGCTTGCTAAGTTTCAAAGTAACATAAATACTTCTTACACACTAAAAATATCGATCCCATTTTGTATGTATGTGTGTACTCCCCCACCTTGCCCTACTTTGATCCCAATCAGTGCCAATGATCTTTCCTGGATGTGCCAAGAGGCTTTGGACACAAGGCCACACTGGGGAGAAAGTAAATGCATATCTTATTATGTTGATATCTAAAGGAACATGAAAGGAAACTAAGTGGTCAGCAGCCTATAAATTTGCTTAATGTGGCTACTTGAATCAAACATACAGCTTCCCAAAGTGTTCGACCTGAGCAAACAGGGTTTCTTAAAGGCCATTTCATCCTCGATAATTTTATTACTCCTAGGAAAGTTTTGACTGGGCAAAGGAAGCCTAGTCAAAAGGACGTTATCTAAGGTTGATTTTCACAAGGCAAAAAACAAATTTTAGTGGGATTCCATCATCAATATGCTCTAATGGCTGGATTCTTGAAGTTTTCTTTACTGAAGCAGTCACAACCATTTCTTCAAATGCCTCTACTAGTTTGTGTCAATGGACAGCTATCAACAACATCTCTGCTTCATCATTCCCATCAGATGGGAGTTATCATCATCCAAGATCACTTGACTGCTCCAAAACAATTCATTGACTGAAGTCTTCTTCATCGCAGTTGTGTTTGACTGAGGAAAATTCATGGCTAGGTTTTTATTCTTTATCTCTTCCCTAGTGTGGCAGCTCCAAGCCTGCTAGGATTCTTCCTTCACAGCACATAGCAGCTCATGGTGGAGGGTAGTCTCAGTGGTGAGGAGCAGTAGAATTAGAGCTGCTACAGCTCACGGTCAAGGCTTGTTACAGCAGCAGAAGCGCTCGGTGGTGAGAGCAGAGCTCATGGTGGGGGCTATCTACAGCAATAGCAGCTCACGGTTGTGGGACTAGAGCTCATCGTGTGGAGTCTCAGGTAGGAGCAGCAGGCTTCCAAGGTAGAAGCAGCCCACGAAGGCAGCAGCAGGCTGCCAGCATCCTTCACTGAGGTGGCAGCAGGTACAGGGAGGTGTAGTCCACATGGAAACAACAATAGCAACAGTAAAGTATAAGCCTCTTTGGGCTTACTCAGTTTGAAATTTTTTTATGTACATTCACCTCAGAATTCTTCTGCTTTATGTAATATTGGTTTCTCTTTAATTCAACCACTGTCTCATCTCCTTATCCCACAAGTCTCCCCAAGGGTGGAAACTGCTCTTGGCTAACCTCTTTCATAATAAAAAAAGGAATTAAACCAATCCAACCCCTCTTACAGAAGGTTGTTCAGTTGTCTTGCATAAATACTCAAAACCATTCTATTTTACATATCAACATTTTTTGTCATAACTAAATGATCTATTTTGGATGTGAACTCATTATTTTGTTGAGTAATAGGCAAAGTCATGATCCTAGGCTAGGCCCTTTGGATATTAATTGTTTCATTGTACAAGGTCACTTGTGTTAAATAAGGCCTGATTAGATCAAATAAGATAATATAATTTTATTAATGTCCATGAATGACCAAAGAAGTCGTTCTATGCAACTAAAAAGTATATTAGTAGTGATAAATAATGAGAGTGCCAACTCAATTCTTAACAGCTAAAAGCTAAAAGAGTAAGGAAAGAAGCTACATATTAACATGCAATTAAAAGGAAAAAGTATATGACTATATCTATTAGTACAATGTAGAGTGGCCTGCTCCACAGTCACAATCTAAGTAGAGACAGAGGCAGAAGTGGAATATACGCATGCATGTAAACAGGCTTAAAATACCTCCAAATGTATCAATTCACAAAGTTTCTAGTATCTAACTAAGATTAACCCAACTTCCAATTTTGATCTTCTGCACATAATGGCCATCAAGTGGACAGACTAAATTTATTATTCAAATTCCTAATAGCATAATATTTAAATTTTAAACAGGCTTACCAACCAAATGGACAAGCATTTACAGATCCAAGAAACACCATCGCTCTCACTATAGTTACTAATGAAAATAGAAATACATAAAAACTTTCAATTATCATCCAAGCAACAAAAGAACTATAAGTATTTTAACAAAACATTGTATAAAGCTTGACTCCTTAATTTCAAAGACTGGAAACTTATGTGGATAGTGAAACAGCACAATAAGAAAATTGGGAAACAAGGTAATGAAGAAACCAAGTTCAAAACAAGGAAATGGTAGGTAAAAGTTGGCCCATAAAACAACAAACTGGGATTGCATAATGTACCGGGAAAAATATTAAATAAGAATAACCCAAGTCCAGTGCCAACAGGCAGTCAAACACATAACAATGTTTAGAGTTGCAACAAACAATAGCTACATAGGTCTAAAATGTCTTCCTCTGATAGACTTGGCCTTGAAAGCAACCCAACAAATATTTTGCTGACTGGCAGTTCATAAAGCTTGTCATGCCTCAGCAATTTCATGGTTATCTTTTTAAAATATTTGTTAAAGCCTCCTAAAACCTTTTGCTTCTGTCATAATTTTGCCCAGAATCTCCTTATGTAAAGACCAGAAAAAATGGGTGACCAGAATCTCCGTATTAGGCTGTCCAGCATGTCCCTATTCTATGTGCAATGATATTCTGCCTCAAGGAAGGCTTGAGGGATTGGATTGTCAAACAAGTGCATGGATTCCTTGAATGCACAAGTTTACCCAAATGACAAACTACCCTAGTGAAGATAACCCTAAAACAATGGCCACAAACTTCAACCTTGCATAGGCATCCAACATATCCACCACGTCTAGTATTAACACTTGCCACATAAGCAGGGGTTTGTTTGCAACTATCTCGGTCCATTATGAAAAGAACAGAATTATGTAGAAACTAAATGAAAACAACTTCAAACTAACATGTTGCTTGATACATGATAAACAATGGAGAAAATGAGGGGGCTTTTATTTTTTTGTCTGTGGGCTCAAGATTGGGGCTTCTTAACTCTTTGATGTTATCTTGTATTTAGGGAATCCATTAAGTAGGATGGACCCATGATGGTATACCCTTGACTGATATGCCACCAAAACAGGCCTGTTTTGGTATTTGTTGTGGCCCAGATAGCCCAGAAGCTCTCTGAATGCTCTCCTTTTGGACCAGAAACATTGGGAATGTTCCCAACATTTCCAATGCTATTCCCTGCCAATTAGAATTTCCTTGCATGTTCTAAATTTCTCTGGAACAAGGGACCTAGATAAACAAGTCAACCAGCAGTGGGAATGAGTTCCCCTACAACTATGGAAAATACATTATACAGAATGCACACAGCATCTCCAGACTAAAAGGTAACCAAGAAAACAAAAAGGGAAAGTGGCATGCAGAAGTAAATCAGCAATGATGAATCTAAGTTACTCATACACTTTGTGTCTGTATTTCTCATTTAATGCTAATCCACAGTAACTAGAATACCAGAATATACCAGTACACAGGAGAAATCTGTGCCCAATAACATGTCTGAATTGTACTATTAAGTACATGACACAAAATAGCATGCAAAATTTATTAGTAATGATTTTAGACAGAGATAAAATGATTACTTCAAGAGTCATAGGATTCACCTGAAGAACAATAGGAAGCTGCTCTGGTGGATTTTTCCGTTCAGATCCATGTTCCAGCCACACTTCAAAGGTCGTTAGCTGTTCTGTGAAGAAAGGACTTGGATAGAAAATGAAAAGGAAGTTACAAGTTAGAAGAGATTATGCATGGCTTATATAAGAGTTTGCAAAAAGGATTCCACTAGACCTTAACTGTTTAGGATCATTTTTCTTTTAACTTTTAAGATATGCAAATTTATATCTATTTCACTTTTAAAGAGTTTTTCAGTCATGCAAAAGGCCAAAAGCTCTCTGAATGCCCCCATTTGGACCAGGTACATTGGGAATGTTCCAAACATTTCCAATGATGTTCCCTGCCATATAGGAACCTTCCATACATGTTCCAATGTTCTCTGGAACGAGGGAACTAGTGAAACAGGTGTTGAAACCAGCAGTCGGGATGAGTTCCCATGCAACTATGGAAAATACATTATGCAGAATGCACAAAACAAATACAATTCATCTTGTTAGGAACCTACTTGAAACTCCACATTTGGATCGTTGAGAAAAGTTGGAAGCTGAGAAAGGAAAAAATTTGCTGCCATATCCCATGCACCCCTAGACAAGCAGATGCAATAATAAGCTCAATCAACAAACCATTTAGACATGGAAATTAATGATGAAAGTAAGATTTTAGATTTCCAAAACACATTACCACATGGGATGTTGATGATTACGTGGAAAATGTGGAAAAGAAATGGGAGAACAGTTTGCAGTGCGCATGATGCGTTTTGCAAGCAAGAAATTTCGAAAGAGACTTGCAACTAGAAGGTCTTGTCGAAACAATCTCTGAAACAGTTCTGCAACAAATGCACTTTGTCAGCACATTTCATGTACTTATTATGAGAATAATAAGCGTTTACTTTATGGCATTACTAATACATACAAAACATATAACATGCTACTTAAATGCAGAGCTCATTACCACGAGGTAAGACATTCCATGCAATAGTATCAGTCACTGCTGTAAATATCCAATTTTGAGGGATCAAATTTGTTGAGACCAAAAGCGAATTCCTAAACCAATTAAAAAAAAGGGAGGAGAATGGACCTCGTGACCAGGGCCCTTGAGGTGAATCATGTGGGGGATGTGCTCAAGAACATAACCGAGGCCGTCGTTGGAGAGGAGGAGATCAGCAGTGAGCTTCGGACAGGTGCGAGGCGGTTTTTTCACCTTGGGAGCTTCGACCGAGGGGGTCTCTTGTTGCTGCTGCTTTCCTCCTACTGCTAAGGAGGAGGAGGGGGGGGGGAATTGGGGGGCTTAGATGTAGTTGGAGCAAATGTGCAGTCCCGAGACCAATGACATGACCTTCCACACTTGTAACACCATGTTGGTGCTGTCGCCGATGAGCCATTGTTAGTCTTCATCTTCTTCTCCATTTCAATTCCAATTCCGATTTCATTCTCAGCCTCTACTCTCAGTCACTAACTCATCCTTCGGATCAACCATTGGGTCTCCATTTCCATTTTCCCTCTTCTCTTTAATCGGGAAACCTTTTGCCGCAAAATTATGATTATTAACCAAAAAAACATAGTTATTTATTATAATAATAATAATAATATAAATAAGGGGCAAAACTCTTGGATTTTTATTGCATCTATTGAGGAATGCGTGAAATTGAATGTTAGAGAACCTTAAAAATGGTTGTAAAGCCTTATACTTTGCAGAATATGTATAGAAATATGATGCAAAATGTCTTTAGAATATGTATGTTTATAAAATATGTATGGGTATTTGTATAGTGAGATTGCATATTCGTAAGGATTTTTCTTAGTCGAGAAAACATGGTATGTGGAAGGACGACAAATTATGGGGGCCATAATTTTTGCTCATTAGAGAATTTATTCACTGAAAACCTCTAAGAAGGTGGGCATGTCATTGAAATTGGATATTATCAACTTTGAGAGGATATCCCTTTAATCCAAATACATGGGTTCTCCACTAATCGATAATTATTTCTGTAATATCTCTTGGGAGGAGCTTCTTTCCAGGTTGCCAGAAAGACTCTCAAGCTAGACATTCCTATCCCTCAACCTTGCGAGTTGATTAACTCTAATCAAATGTGTTCGTCAATCAGTGCCTATGTATATTCAAAATATATACATGCATTCACTTAGATCCACCCTGAAATTGAAGGTCCGATTGTAGGGGCTAGTATTTGGTGGCATTGTTTACATAGTAAGGATTCCCTATGGGGTAATATTTGGAAGAAAAATTATGTGTCAGATGTGGTCAATTAGGACTTGATAAGACTAGAAGGAAATATAATTAACTCTCTTATTTGGAACATTTCATTTCCAAATCATGCTTTGATTGAAAACCATTGTTTCCAAAAAATTAGATATGGCCATATGGCCTTGTTTTGAAATGATTTTGGAAACAACTTCTGAAGCTTATCGAAAGACTAGAAAAATCGTCACTAATCCCAATCCTCCATGAAAATAATAAGATATAGGTCAGTCAATCTTGGAAATATAGCATCCTTGATTGAAGATGCATATTGTGGATTCCCAAGCATGATTGGTCAAACTTACATGTCTACTTAGATTGTGAAGTTTTTTGGGTGAATCTTGAACAAAGACAAATACAAGTAAAAAATGAACTTGACAAATTATGATGTGGATACAAGGATGGGGGGAACTTATTTCTAAATGAATCCTACTCCATATTGATAGGGAATTCCAATTATTGGGGGGTATTTGGGATCAAATATGGAAAAAGAACATATAGCTAAAGATATACACCTTGATTTAGTTCATTGGAGGATGTAGAAATCTAACCTTGGAGAAAACAATGAAAAGAGGTTTTGAATGACCCTGCAGTTGTATCTTTGTCATAAATCAAAAGAAACCCTGGAACATATTTTAAAGCACTTATGTTTTGTCTCCACCCTATGGGAACCATATTCAAACAAACTGATTGAATTTGTGATAGTATAAATGATACGATGGAACACTAGAGAATGGTAGAATTCCAAAATTTCTTTCTCAATTGTGATTGGAAAATGGTCCCAAGGTTTATTCTTTAGGAAACATATAGGGAATGGAACAATAGAATCTTAAATGAAAAAGGCGCCATCGGATTAAAGTTTACCAATTAAAGGCGTTGTCGCAACATGTATCAATGAGGAGTTGACATCATAGTATGTCAATTCCTAACTCAGAAAGAGGTCAAACAAGTTCTCAATAGATTTCATGGGATGCTTACAATGACCATTTATCAAGAATGGCCATCACCCAAAAGATCCTTTATGTGGGATATTTGTTGACTTTCTTTTCACATCACTACATTCATGAGATACTATGCAAGAATTGTCAAATTCTCACCCCTAAAACCTAAGCACAATCTACTCCTCCATATCCCATTATCATTATTAACATTCTTTGCAACTAAGGGATCAATGTTATGGAATGTCACCCTATATCCAATTGTGACCACAAGTAGATTATTAGTCGTTACCTAATTTATCAAATGGTTTAAGCAATGTTAACATTTGTCAACACTTCTCTTACGACCACCCACTTCTTCCTCAACCACATCATCACTTCAAAACAAAAAATCCACAAACCAATTAAATGCGTCGTCGCTTAAGCGACGCTTATGAGACTCTCCATCGCTTAAACGATGCTTATGAGACTAGATGTCGCTTAAGCGACGCTTATTGCCACATTTACAAAAAAAAAATTATCCTTGTGATTTTTGGTAAGTTTAAAAAAAGAAATCCACGCGCTGTCGGATTTTTCCGTCGGATTTTGGATCAAAATGTAGTAGTGTCTATGTCTAGTCATTGGCATAACTTTTCTCCAAGAGAGGCCACCCCAGAGCTGGGTATCAAATCCACTAAGGTAACAGCAAACAAAAATGTTACACATGGATTTCTCAATAAGACCCAAACACTAACCCCAACCCCAACTTAGCAACAAAGTTTAATCCTTACTGATAATTTTTCTTAGAAACCAATAAAATTGATTTAATCAACCAATAATTGTGGCTTTAACAAATGTTATGTTCAAATTACAAATGGTAAAATTGGTTAATAGTCAAATGGATCTTGGCCCTTGATTCATTTACATAAAGTTGTAGGATCTTAAACCATTTCTCATTTAACTAGAATTCTGCACTTTTCATATTAGTATAGAATCTATTCAAATTTAGGGCGCCTGGCTATTGAGCTTTCTACAATAAAACTCAATTCTAAGTTCTAAATTATTGAAGCTCAACTCTTTTAAAGGTAACCTAACAAGATAGATCTATTATACACCTTAAAAACATTAGATCTTCCAACTTTTAATAGTTAATCAAGCATGGAAATTTTAATTTTTAAGTCTTTGATTATTAAATCTCTCAACTCTAGTAAACATAAACATAGCAATAGAATATAGTTTTTAATATAAACACTATACCCTAAACATGGAAGATAGAGCTGCAAGATCTTCACCAAAGGCACAACAACACTAAAAATTTTTCTATAGATAGCATTTATGTAATTTCATATGGTTTTTCTGCGTTCTCAAATAATATGAACAAATTAAAAAGAAATTAGCACATTAATCATTTAAGAAATGTGGGCGTTAACAACAGTAAGAATTATAGAATGATGGAGGTTCAGTCCCCTGTGTTATATATCGAGGCACTATAAACAATTATTATGAACTAAAGAAGGTTCCATTCTCTAAGTGGAGATTTCTCGGTTATCTACGGTGAACAAATATTGGAAAAAGATCATTTTTTTATAGATATTACCTTCTTGTTTAAGTGACCAATTATACATATAAAATAAATGAAGGTAATCTCGACCTTGAAATAAGGAATTACCTATACACTCTACAGTAATAGGGTATACAAAGGATTGAATATGTATGGTCTACATATTACATAGAGATCACCTTTTCATTCAGTATCGAGATGTAAATAAGTATGGAATCTTTTTTCTTCTCGATGAGATTAGTGGTTAATCTTATCGACAGGTATGGAAAAAAATAATAGAACAATTCTATGATATGGAGGATTTGTCTTTATTCTGAGAGGATGTTCTTCCTCAATCAATTGAAAGACAATTCCCCTCCCCTCAATTAAAAAAATAAATGTATATATCTAATAATAAAATGATGTCAATAGGATGGAAGTTAGTTCTTACATGTTGTAGATGAGTTATACACAGGTAGGTCGAACCTCATACGAAGGTTGCACCTTATTCTGCAGTAACACAATGTAATGATGGAATTTGGTTTTCCATAACCTCTAGATGCCACTGCCAAGATCTCCTCTTTTTTCCCAAGGAGACACAATCTTCTTTCTCCCCTAAGTTCATTGCCTCCCTCTCACCATCTACACCCAAAACATAAAAGTTAGGTATTTTCTCTCCCTTCCCCCCTCAACTCCACAAGGCCTAGCTCTATCCTTGAATCAATGAAAATTGTTTCACAAAGATGTTTCCA
>LPNX011001087.1:181167-224847 GCA_001517045.1 Pseudotsuga menziesii | reverse complement strand
TATATCAGTAGATACAAAATCCAGCACTCAACATTTTCACATATGAGTTTGAGATCCGTCTGCAATCTATCAATCTCAGTCTTATATCGGTCAATCTCAGTCTTATATTGGTCTGCAATATATTACTGTCAGTCATCCACAGAATTATATTGGTCTTCAATATCAATCTCAACCCCAATCCAGACTTTTTTTAAAAAGAATTACGGTTTACTTCAACAAAAAAATTGGGTTCACTTCAAAATTCACGCAGGCACGCAGTATATTATCAGCATTATATCATCAGACTCAGCATATATATGATCAGGCACCAGTTTTCAACGCAGGCACCAGTAAAAAAACGTTTTACCTCCATGCATCCTCAGTATAGCATACAGCTCAGTCTTTAATGGGTATTCACGAGCAGCATACATCGTATTCTTTAATGGGTGAGCAGCAGTCTCCACGCAGTCTTAAGTTTTCAGGCTTCACGCCAGGCAGCTCTTCAACGCAAGGTGCAGTCACGGGCCTCTTTCATTCACCTTAAATGAAAATGTATGTAGAATTTACCCCACACAAACTGTCCACGTAGGTCGCAGGAGGTATGCACGCAGGTCGCAGCATTAAAATTAATGATTTCAAATCGCAGGACTTCGTATTCACGGGTCTCCAAGTTTAGGGTTCACGTAGGTGCATATCTTTCACGTTCAGGCTGCACGCAGTCAGCACAATCTTCATTCTTCAATGCACAGGCTAATCCCAGCATCCACACCAGTCTTCAACACATGATGGTCTTCAGGAACTCCACGCAGCTCTCCAGGTGCTCAGCTTTCATACTTGTTTCAATGCACAGCTCATAAACTCGTCCATCACTCTAAAACGTTCCAGCTCACTGGATGAAGAGACGGAGGCTAGGTTCATCCTGAAGGAATGCTAGCACTGACATCATGCCCGGGACAAGAATTTCCTTTATATTACATGAACAGGCAGTGAATCCAGGAAGGAAGGAACATTAAGCAGGTTAAGCTCCCAAGATTTTCTTCCACAACGCAAACAATGAACCATCAACAGGCAGTGAATCAGTAACCATAGCTGCCACCATTAACAAGCAGAGCGTAGTGCAATGGGAGTCTGAAATACAAGTTTGCATGGAGCAAGTTAATATCCCAAGGGCAGGAATTAGGGTTTGTGAGAGGGACTAATTCTTACATCACACAGAGGATGAAACTTAGAGTCTTCTCAAAATAAACAAAAAGGAGCCGTGATGCAGAATACCACGAATTAGGGTTAAGCTAATTCAATGCATTCGACTGGAAATTAGGTATACACTGATTCTAGCAGAAAACGAATGTGTGCAGGGGCAGACTGGCCATGGGCAGGCAGTCTGAAAGAGCAGACTGGCAGGCAGAATGTAGGTCTGGCAATGCACTGGCAGGCAATGCACTGGCAAGCATACAGGCTACCAGGACTGAAATTTAACAGCAGGAGTTATGGCAGGAACCTGCTCTGATACCAATTGTTAGGTATAACTCCCGATTGATTGATATTACATTGCCAAAAGCTATTATTTATACATTAGATGTGGCGGTTTAAAACCAGCCTTTTCACCTTCCTATCTATTCATATTCCTATCTATTCATATTCCTATCTATTTATAATAATCCCGACGGATTATTCTAACAGTTGAAAAATAAAATGTCAATGTTAGAAACATATCAAAATTGAGTTAGTTGTTAACATTTTCAATAAATACAATTTATATATTGTGAAACATGATTCAATTTCCTCTGTTTCATATTTATTACTAGAAACAAAATTCATTGTGTTGGTATGTAAAAATACCCATGTAAGTTGAAATATGTCTGTTTTCCAGCTATGTTGCATCTAACATGCCAAAAGAGACCATCGTTAGCTTGCACTGACCCATATATAAACATGTGTTCACCTAAATGATTGTAATAAGATAAATTCTTATAGAATTATATCTTCCTTGCTTTTATTCAAAGTGACAAAACTTAGCTTAAAGGCATTTCGCTGGAAATCTCGAAGAAGGTAAGATATTAGTAATATCAAACAAAATAAATTAGTTTTAGTAGTGATCATTTAATAGTATTTAGATTTACAATGCTAAATAATCCATAAGAGTTCACTATTGGTTTACGACAGTAGTTACTCATTCTTAAAACAACAAAATATAGAGTTTGGTCCTCAAGTGAACACCAATAGTTCACTCTTTCATAAATGCACGCGGCATCATGATGACTCTCATCATCGAAAACTTAGATCTTCAAGGATTTCTAACCACTCACCCTCTACTCCTAGTGGATTCACATCCCAATCGTTCAGTTGTGTCAATCTATTTAGTATCCGAAGTGTACACATGCAATTCAAATCTTAGGAAATTCACAATAATACTTACAATTCTTTTACTAGTGGGGATTTGATCTTGAGCTTGTTTCTAGGAAGTTGCACATTATACATTTACCTTTGTATTTTCTATTGTAGAAAAAAATGAAGTAATAGAGGAGATGTTACATCCCTCCTTTAAAAATACACTATCCTCAATGTTGTTATCTTTCAAAGCTTTATCTACAACTTTCAAGAATCATTACAAATATCAATCTTCGGTTATCTTTTCTTTCTTTGGAATCTCCTTTGATATCTTCAATGTCTCTTATTTTTCTTAACCCACTCTTTACACAATTTTTTTTTGTTTTTTTCAATGTTTATCATACACATACGCATAAGCATAAATTTTCAAATCAAGAGAAGCATAAGTACTAATTTATTTTTGCAACACGTTATTGTTGTTTTTGATGAGATCTCTTAAAGATTAGTTTTACCCTCAAATATGTACATGCAACATATACCTGTGATAAATGACATATATAAAATAGAATCATTCATGCATTTATAGGTATTTCATGGCACTTAACTTTTCCATATTCAACTTTTACATCCATATCTCCGGTATAGTGGTACTTCTTCTCAAGTACCTTTAATCCACGAGGGATTCACCTTGTTGAGCAATATCTTATCACGTTCATTCATAAAGGGGGGGTTTTATAATTGCGAAAATTAAGGTACATATATTGTAGGTATTGGGGAGAGGGGAATAGGGCATGGGGGCTTTATAGGTAAATTTGCGGTGGGGGGGGGAGGCGAGGGGCTGCTATAAAAGGGGGTTTCTAATAAAACTAAGGAATATATTGTAAAAATAGGGGTTTTAAAATTGGAAATATGTATTTTCAGGAGGGCTCAACAAAAGAATTTTTGTAATTAATTATCAATATCTAGTGAAATTAGGGGCATTCTTTAATATCCAATGAATGAAAGAATTATGACATGGTTTCAATAAGTGATGACCCCGTGCTTTAATCATTTCCACTTTTCTTCGCAACATAAGTAATGCTATCAAACTAATATAACATGTGCATAGTCATAATTTTATCACATATTCTGAAACATATACTAATTTAAAAGCATTACCAATGCACACTGTAACAATCCTTTATCACATGTCTCATGTGAGGATTTCCTCATATATAACTTTGCATCCAATGTCTCATCCTTCATCATATCATGGTGCATAAAATACCAAAAATAATATTCACCCACATAAATCTTTGTATAGATTAATGTTCCAAGCATGTCTTGGATGAAATCTTCTTTGAGAAGTTCTTGAATTTATATAAATTAGGGTCATCTCCTCATAGAACCACTATTTTGTGTTCACGCCTCGTTAACTTGTATATATTTTATTAATCCAACACAAGGAAAATACTCTCCATCAGTTTTTTACAGCTCTCGGGCATATCTCTTGCAAAGATATGAGAAGCTTTAACTTTATAGAGCATGGAAGCTCAAATATCACATAACCCGAAGCTCTAATTTTCTTAAGCTTGGAAGCCCAAATATCACAGAGCCTGAAAGCTCTAGTTTTTTTTAGCCTTAAAGCTCAACACGAAGTACTTTAGCAAATCATCCAATACAAGAGAAATTTTACTTTTTTGTTGTATACTTGGTCAAAAGTTCAAGGGTAGTTTTATATCCTTATTAATTTAAATTCAAGTTGTCTTTCTTAATCACATTTTTACTATCCATTTTCTCTAGATTTCATATTTAACATATTCGTCTTCATTATTCAAGGGCCAACAAAATTTGCTAGAAGGGTTACTACCTAGAGCATGGAATCTCTAACTCCATGGATCATGGAAGCCCTCAAATTCCATAGAGCCTAGTAGCTCGATTATAGAGGATCCTGAAAGCTTTCTTTTCCAAAGATCAAGCGTTTTTCCTCCCTGGGTATGCTTTTTATTTTGTCGTGGAATTTCTTGGCCAGTAACTATTAACCCCACATTCAGACTTTTGTCCCCATAAGTATGACTAAAATATTAATAGTTAACATGAATGTGAGTTTTGTTAATTCACTGTAAGGATGCTCATACATGTACAATAAATTAATTAAAATTATTGAATAACTAATTATTTACATTGTTATTTAAATTCATCCAAGTCATAAACTATGTCAAAGAAAATGACCATGATTTATATGTCCATTTCAATAATTTAACTTTTAATGTAGAGAGGTTTCTTCAAATTTTTATAGCATTATAACCTAGGGAATTCCTTGTGATTAGATCAGAAGTTTCATAACTATTTATTTGATTAGTCTTTGGTTGTATTAAATTTATTCTTCTTATTGCGGGTTTCATACGTTTATAATTAGTTCTCAAGCTATGGTCCTATTAGAACTTCCATAGATCATTACCTAGAATAACCTCAAAGAAATATCAGTCACAATGACATATATTTAATAGTTTTTCAAAAATAAACATCGAATACATGAAATATCATAATTATCATTGATTATACTTGATGTTCAGGAGCCTACTAGCTCCACATAAAAAAAAACCTATAATAATTCTGAAAAATATTGATAGCCATGAGCCTATTGGCTCGACACCAATCAACATGCTAACCAACTAATCTTGTTGTTCTAGAGCTTATCGGCTCAACATCAAGGCATGTTTTTCTAATTCCTCCAAGACTTGATTAAAAACATTACACATCCAAAATTCTAAACATCATATTATCACTTTTAATGACTTGACATCTCTAGTATCTTGTAAAACATATTTAAATCATTCCAAAAATTCTATGAATCAATTTCCTTATAGCAGATATGCCATTTGGACAACAAATCTTTTCCAGAAATTTCACAATTACTACTATTGAGTACTTCAATAAATATTTTTAAATATATTGTTTATTTCTTATTGTTTTTCTTTTGCAATACATTCTTGACTTATCAAGTCACATGTACTACGTTTTCATTATTTATGCAATTGATTATAACTTTTGACAATATTTTATCTATCCTTTAAAAATAGACAAGAAATCATATTTACTCTAGAAATTACCTTTTTCTCACCAATGAATTTATCTTTTTTTCACAATTATCTTACTAATTTCCATTTGGCAGTGCTCCTTGCAATCATTTGTACCCGCATACTCCACTCACAAATTCTTGCCATAAATTATTTAATGATAATATTGTATGCCAACATGAAGCAGGACATAGAATATAACAATGAGTTCCTTTGTTGAGTGCCCATAAAAAAATTGATGCAATGATATCTATCTTTATCCGTAATCCTCGTGCATTTATCATACATAACCTTGTTGAAATCAAACTATGTCAATATACTCTATCTTGTCTTGACTACACTTCTTTGTTAGTTACCTCCACTTGCATAACTTTACAATCTCTATAACATAACGAAATCAAGTATGCTTATTATCTCTTCTTTATGCTTTATATTCTTTTTTATTTTTGGTGCTACGTGATGGTAAACAATAGAATCGAATCAACACGTGTTATATATTTTCAAACATTATTTTTTATCCATAATTTAAGCCTACTATAGTTCTTTGTAATATTATGTATGACAACTACAACTTAGTTAGTCATTATCATAGTGTTCGTTCAAAGCACATGTTATAAAACTTTGTAGTCATAACTACATTTAATCTTTGTGTATAGGAAGGTAAAGTCAAATATTTCACATTTTCTATCTTTAAACACAATTCCACTCTTCATGTATTTATTGATGCATTTCAATTTATGTAAAATAGCTTACATGCATTCAAGCACGTGATTCCAGACCAATTAGTTTATGTACTTCGATGATCATAACATTTTTAACAATATCCTTTCTATAGCATGCAAACCAATGAGTAAACACAAAATATTTCCTTCAAATAATCAATTTTTCACACAACATACCTATAGTTAGGTGAGTCCATTAGGCCCTAGTGTTGTTACTCTGCTATTATACCACTTGTAACATACCCAAATTCCTTATTGCTATTCTAGGAAATGGGGTAGGAAGTTTCTCCTTTGACCACACTCAGCATTCAATTGAAATTATTACCTATAGTCAACCATAAATATCAAATTCATAAATAGATTTACATCCTTAAACAATACAAGATTCACTGTTATGAAACTCAAGTGAATATTTTTTACTTTACAATACTTACAAGGTAGTATCTAATCCTAAACCATTTCATAACTATATATTTCAGTCATTGTATACACGATCTAATAACATATTTCAATGATTCTTCCATTTTAAAAACATAGAAATTACCTTCTACCCAATTAAAGATAAAGGGCTATTCATTTATCTTATAAATGCTGAGAACATTTAATGTACCACATATTTGATACTTTTACTTTAATGGATGATTATGTCAAATACAATCTCAAATATTACTTGAAAGAACATACTTTTACAAATAGATCTCCACAAGTTCGATGTACATTAATAATATAAGAAATGAAAGATACTTATTTGAAGTACACGTGGCGACTGAAGGCTTGACATCAGTTTTCCTCCCAACCTTCTTTCTCTCAATAAGGCGTATGTTTTCCCACTGAGAGGCCACCACCAAGCTAGGAATCGAATCTACTAGGGTAAAGGGAAACTAAAATCTTACTCATGGATTTCTCAATAATACCAAAATACTAACCCCAACCATGACTCAACAATAAATTTTAATCTTTGTTGATATTTCATTGTTTATCAACCAATACACTTGATTTAATCAACCAATAATATTAGGTTTAACAAATGTTATGTTTGACTTACAAATGATAAAATTGGCTACTACTGAAATGGAGCTTGGCCGTTAATTCCTTTACATAAAGTTTTAGGCTCCTAAACCATTTCTCATTTAAATAGAAATATGCACTTTTCATATTATTATAGAATCTTTCTATTAATATTCGAATTTAGATCACCTAGCTATTGATCTTTCTACAACAAATTACAAGTCTTAGTTCTAAATTATTGAAACTCAACACTTCTAAAGGTAACCTAACAAGACAACTCTATTGTACACCTTAAAAACATTATATCTTCGAGATTTTAACTTTTTTTTGTAAATAAAACATTATATTACTTCAGACAAACTTCATTACAAGTCTGATATGTCTCTTGACATCCAAATTAACAGAGCTTCACCAAAAACCCCATCTCTCTTCATATTCACCACTACCGAATGTTCAAGTAGGTATCCCATGCCCACAAAAACAAGCAAAAAGATGCTATATTTAACCCCGTAAAAATATAAGTATAATCCGACTGAAATGAGGGAGCCATTACACCTATCAAGCACATATTAATTAACATACACAAAACATAAAAATTGATATCAAACCCGGTCCTGAACAAAATTTCCCAGTCTAGAGCACGCAACAGTGGCCATAGTGGGTGGATCGCCCAGTTGGCCAGCTCCGATAGAATTTCCTGCTGGCTTGTCACAATGCAACTTGTTGCGATGATTCCCCATCTCATGAGGCCTTGCAACCTCCTCCTGCATCTCACTCACTGGGTAGAAAGGGATGCCCATATGGGATTCCATAACATCGATTTTTCTATGCATCAGGAAACAATCGCCATTATTCTCTTTCCAATATTTAACTAGATCCTCATCACCTTCACGCTTGGCCTCCCCAGAAACAGAAGAATGGCCAACCAAATTCATATTCACCCAATCAATCATAAGAAAACGGTCATAAGCTGATGTTCAGCCTGCCGTGGTGCCTGGGTCTACTACTTCCTTACAGATATCCTCAATGGGCATAATCTTGACCTCCTCCCATAATTTCCCGACCACCTTTTTAATCTCCATGCGGATGGCCAAAGGAACATGCTCCTTACAAAAATCCGCAGCCTCCTGGGCTTGTGGCTAGAACATCCAGGCTTGACGCCTCTCCCCCTTCTTCCTCATTATCCCATTCCCCTTCCTGTCCTGGAAGTTGGAGGCTTCCCCTGGTCCCACGTAACTTCTCAGGGAGCAATTGGGAGCCATGCATCTAGAGCGAACAAGATTTCCTTTACAGAAAACTTAAAGAATTACCCCAGTCCTGGGAGATTGCTACTAAATATGCACCAAGCTCAACTCCAAACTGGAAATTATTAAGACGCCTCTTCGAGAAAATATGAAGGGTGGCAGCTCCTTCCAAGAATAAAAGGAGGTGAGGATCATCATGTCCCAAACTACCTTATAATATGCTTGCATTATCCCAATCATACCAACAACACCTTTCATACCAGGGCCTGCAACAGACATCCCTTCGATATTTAAAACCAAATTTCTTTGCTGATACTTACCCTCCTTTCCTGTCCCATTGATATTAAAGTCGTATCCAAACACGACGTCGATGGCCTCGAATAATATGGAAAATTATTTTAACCACGTGAGCCCATATGGAATGACTCTTGGTTGTCTTCGGCTAGCTCTCTCCCCTATCTTCACCCTCATTACCGTACTCCAGTCCTTCCACCAGTGGCCTTGCGTTATAATCACACGTGACCACCTACAGGAACTACTGGCGTCAAATAAAAAATCCTCCAACGTGCCATTTCGATACCTTGTACGTCCATCCAATCCATCATTAGCTAACAAATCAGCCACCTTCTTGGTGTCGTAATGGACATGGCTAAAGAAAATCGTTGAGTGTTCTACAACCAAGGAGCGCAGGGTTTCTAGTCAGCTTTCCAAGCGCCAGCTAGATGAGATTTTCTCACTTTTCCTCCCGTTTTCAAGATGCCTAGCCATCTGAATCAAAATGTTAGTGTCTCCTTTGATGATCGCAGGTATCCAACCTTCTCTAATTAGACACTTGAAGCCTCGAATCAGGCCCTCTAGTTTAGCCGAATTATTGGTGTCGGTTCAAATTGCACCAAGGTACATGGATAGGATCCTTCATTTTGAGTCACGAAAAACTACCCCATAACCAAAAGGCCCAGGATTACCTCGAGAGGCCCCATCAAAATTTAGCTTGAAGAAATGGAACCGGGTGGGGGAGGAGACCATGAAGTCGGGCTTGATATCTTGCAGACCTTGTCTCTTCGCAACAAATCATCCATCTGGGATATATCTAAACCCCAGCTTTCTATGACATGGATTTCCTCTCTTGGAATGATCTTATCCTAATCACTCCACTACATGCTATGGATTGTGGAAAGAAGGTTTTCCTTCGGGGTCTTCCAAACTTTATCAGCATCATTCCTTTTGTCCTGAAATATCCTTCCATTCCTTTCCTTCCATATGAACCACATTTTCATTACCGAAAAATCCTCCCAAAGGGTGTGAATGATCCAATTTTTTAAGGCCTTGGGGTGCTAATCCTTCATCGTTTGAGTCGGTCTCCCTCTCCTTCTATCGCTCCTTCTAAATCCCAGATCCCCTTTGTCCCATATGGTCATTACGAAAGGGCATTTTTCCAAAAGGTGACCCATGCTTTCCTCCTCTTAAAGACAAAGGAAGCACTAAGAAGGACCCTGGACACCCCGCCTTCAAAGATTCTCCCCTATGAGGATTCTACCTTTGGCCACTAGCCAATTAAAGATTGCCACCTTTTCCCACGAGTTAGAAGCCCAGAGCTTCCTCCATATCCCTTCCTCTTCCACTTGGTTTCCTATCCTAATGTTGTAAGCTTCCCTTATGCTGAAATATCCCCTCTCAGATTAGCCCCGTCTTAATATGTATGAAATCCTCCTGACCTAGATGAAATTCCTTTGAAGTTCCTCCTCGAAGGACCGCAAATCATCCTCATTGGTTATATGGCCTTACCTAAAAATTCCATTTTCGTTGCCCATCCAGATCCTAGTCTCCCTAGTAATGGTTCACCTTTTCCCTTCCTTCCTCAATTCCTCTTTCTCGTATGCACCTCCATCTTGGATTTAACCTCATCTTGGGTAGCTAGTTCCAGGAATCCTTCCAGAACTTTGCACTCTCCCCATCCCTTATCTCCCAGAAGCAAGGATGGTTTTAAGGAACCATACTTATTTAAAAGTGTATAAATGTTGGCGAATGTTACCAATTCTTAAAACATCAACTATAAAATGATTGGCGAAATTTTTCAAAAAAATATGTTAATTTCCAAGGATTTTATATCGTTTATATAATAATTTGGCGATTTATAGGGTGAAAACATTTTAATCCATCAAAATTGGGTGAAACAGGGCTCCAAAAGATTCAAAATGGTGAATCTTTTTTGGGAGAAAAACATGGAAAAATAGCCCACTGGGCTAAAATTTTCCCCTAAAATTATCCCTGCCCAGAAGCAGTTCTACTGCACAATCCTCCGCCCACTCACGACTTTCATCCATATGGGGGAGCCAATTTTGTCCTCATTGAGCCGAACCAGTTGATTTTTGGTCCTGTCTCTAGCATATTTGATGTGCCATATCCTGGCCCAAGGTTCAACTAAGTAATTGGACCACCTCCACCAAACTTTAGTTCCTTGGATTTCAGCCAGGACCTCAGGGTCCCAGAGCCTCAATCCCCCGTGATCCTTTGGTTGAAATATTCCTTCCTAGCTTACTAGGGATAATTTATTCTTCTCCTCCCTACCACCCCAAAGGAAATTCCTTTGCAGACTTATTATTTCACAGCGAATAGATTTTGGAGCCAAAAGGACCGAGATGAGATAAATTGGAATAGCCTAAAGAATTGCTTTCATAAGAACCGGTCTGCTAGGGAGATTTAAAGGTCGGAGGACCCAACTAGAAAACCTGTGTTTCATCTTGTCGAGGAGTTCCTGCCATGAGACCCTTTTCAACTTCCCCATCCCAAGAGGGACTCCCAGGTATTTTGAAAACATCACCCCTCTAGAGAACCCCAGGATCCAGACTATATTCCTCTATAAAATGGGAGCGGTGTTCACGAAAAATACCTGGGATTTATTGACATTGACTACCAGACCCAAGGCCTTAGCAAACAGGATTAGGCACCTTTTGAAGCTTCGAGATTCTTGGACTGAAGGGTGTCGCATGAGCATTGTTTCATCTACAAACTCCTGGTGTGTCTGGGGGTCCATCCCATCATGGAATTTGAGCCCTCGTAACTCCCCATTCCCTGCTTGAGTCTGAATTAGGCAACTCAACCCTTCTGCCATCAAAATAAAGAGAAATGGAGACAGAGGGTCATCTTGTCGAATACCTCGGAAGGGATGAAACACTTTATTTAGGGATCCGTTCAGTATTATATTGAAGAAAGGGGTTGTTACCAAGCTCATGACCCACTCAACCCATTCATGGCCAAACCCAAAGGCCTCCAGCATCTTGTCCATGTACTTCCAACTTAGTCTGTCATAGGCCTTCACAATTTCAAGCTTGATCATCATGCCTGGCCACTGGGTTCTTTTCAGCGAATGCATCACCTCATGGACTAGGATAAATCCATCTAGAATATGCCTCCCTCCCACAAAAACTCATTGTTCATGGGTGATAAGGTTCGGGAGGAGAGGTTTCAGGAGATTCTCTATCACCTTGGCTACAATATTGTAAATCACATTGCACAGGGATATTGGTATGAACTTGGCAGGGTTGTCTGCTCCTACCTCTTTAGGAATTAAAGTAATAAAGGTTACATTGAAATATTTGAGAACTCCCCTCTTACTTCTGGATTCCTCAACAATCTCTAGGACCTCCTCCTTAACTAAATCCCAAAATTAATGAAATAAATTTGAAGTAAAGCCATCCGAACTTGGGGCCTTCCCTAGTGCCATCTGGTGAACCGCTTCCTCAACCTCCTGCAAAGAAACTAGCTTGATGAGTCTTAGGGATTAGTCATGTAATCCTAGCTATGTCTCTCCCTCTATCGCTTCCATCCTCACTGAGGATATTGAAAAAATGGTGGGTAAGCTCCTCCTCTGTCTCCCTTCTAGTATCCACCTAAATTCCATCTACTTTATTGAGTTTCTGGATTCTCAAATTGTTTCTGTTCTGGAGAACTGAGTTATGGAAGAACTTAGTGTTCCTTTCCCCCTCCTATAGCCACTTTATCCTTGACTTTTGTTTCCAGAAGATTCCTTCCCACCTTTCCCTAGCCTCTAGATGGAATAAAATGTATTTTTCTTTTACCTTCATGTCCTTATCCCATCCATCATCCATACCCTTCTTTTTGATAAGCTCAATATCACTTTTTTGTCCTAAAAAATATTCCCAAACTCCTCCCTGTTCCACATGCGGATTTTGGCCTTAATGGGTTTAATTTTTTGCTGGAAGCGGTACATTGCAGTACCCGAAGGGGGGACCAGTTCTTGCCACCACTGGCTGACCAGCTCCTTAAAGTCCTTATGTTCCATCCAAAATCGCTCAAAACTAAACGGTTGCTCAAAATGGCATTCGACCAGTGCCAATTGAGGCAGATGGGCCAGTGATATGAACCTACTAAGGGAATAACATCAACCATTATCTCCCCAATGCCATGCACAGTATTTTCAGAAACCAAGAATCTTTCAAGTCGAAAGGCTACCAATTGTCCCCCCCCCCACCATTTATTTTTCCATGTGAACCATCCATTCCCCATCTCCACATCAATTATAGGACTATGGGTCAATAAGTTGTAGAAGGCCTCTTGATACTTGTTTAGGGAATGTCTGCCCCCCTTCTTCTGCCCTAGATTGGAAATAATATTAAAGTACCCTCATATTACCCAATTTCCTACCTTTGTTATACCCTTAACCCAACTTAAGAAATCCATAAAAGCCTGTTTCTGGGGAAAAACACTAGGCCCATAAATGTTCATTAGTGAGCCCTTAATTCCTGAATCCAGTAGTTTAAAATTTTCCATTAGTGAGAACTAATTAACTTGCCATTTTGAAAGGTCCACCATGCTTGGATGCCATAGGATCACAATCCCACCAGCCATTCCAGCTGCATCAAGTGCCATTATATGGCTACCTTTCCAAATCTTCTCCGTGATTTTTTCCATCCCTTCAGTATTGCATTTTGTTTCTTGAAGGAAAATAATATCTGGTGTCTCCAGCTTGATCTTCCTATTTAGAGTCTTTCACTTTTTGGGGTTATTACACCCTCTTCTATTCCAAGATAGTATCGTCATTAGAAAACCTTGTTTACTTTAGAAAAGACTGCCCTAATTGGGGGATACTGGCCTGACTTGATGAGTTTTACACCTACCACCGCTATGCATTGCTTATTTGTTTTCCTTCCCCTTCGCATCTCCTCCTCAAGGGATTTCCTTTTAGTACCTCTGTGCGGTTCTGGATTAAACCCCAGGTTTTGGTGTGCTCACGTTATGATAATGGCCTCTTGGAGAAGCTCTATCTTCTGTTGAGAAACATAACCATGTCTCGTATTTCCACATTCTACCTCGATTGCGTCCAGATCCAACTCCCCAAGCTCCATTTCTTCTACCTCATCCTCCTCGGTTACTTCCATCGGCGTCTATTGCTCCCCTTCCCCAACTACTTCCTTGCCTTTTCTGGCTTGCTTCCCGGATTCGCCCTTTTCCTCAGAAGTCTCCCCTTCATCCTCCTCCTCTCCCAGAACATCAAAGGGATTATTGGAGCTAGGGATTTTTGTTTCCGGCTCCTTCCTTGTCTTTGAGGGACCGCCTCCCCTACTCCATCTCTTGTTCTTGACCTGAGCAAACCCTTCCCCATCAACCTTACCTCCGTGACGCTGATTGGGGCCAATTGGTGGTTGGGGTACCTTTGGACAGTCCCTCCACAAGTGTCCATATTCATGACATTGCCAACAACGAAAATGAATTTTCTCATAATCGATGGGTAGGATCCATTCCTCATCCTCCCAATTTAGGCTTATTGCCTCCAAGAGTTCTTTTGAAAGGTCTATGTAAACACAAATGCGAGGAAAAGTTGTATATCTTTGGATTTTGGTTTGCTCAACCACCTTAACAAATTCCCCTAGGGTATTACTGATGTCCTTTAGGGTTTCCAGATCCCAATACCTACTGGGAAACGAGAATAGACCGATCCAGACCGGGGCAACCCTCATGTATTCAGTTTCTGGGTTCAATTGCTCCTTCCAAGGCTAGAGGTATAACCCAGCAGAAAAAAAGAAATATGGACCTCCCTCTAGGATTCTATCCCTGTCTTCTTGGTTGAGAAATATGATTGTGAAGAAACCCTTGTACCCCTGTTGTAGATCGTAATGTCCCTTAGGGTTGCATACAGTCTTGATCCACCGAACCAGATCACTTTCCTTGGGCCAAACCCCCACAAATTTCCCAATGAGGATCGTCTCCTTCCATAAATCGATCTTGCCTCTCACCATCACGGATCTTATCTGGATAGCTGGAATAGAAAGGGTCCTCGACAGACACCCTCCTGGGCTTGACCTTCTACCCTTCCCATCTCCACCCCTCCTCCCGTTCTCGTTCCCAGCTTCCCCACCCTTAGGAACATGGCCCCGTGAATCTGATCCATCCATGATCTGAAACTAAGGGATTTGCAGCCCTCGGCTCACTTCCTGCGCTCAGAACTGGGTTGTCGAGCCCTAACTTGTTGGCTCAAAGCACTCCGTATATATCCCTCTTTTAGCTTTTAACCGTTAATAAAACATGAAAACTTTAATTTGTATGTCTTTGATTATTAAAGCTTTCAGCTCTAGTAAATTTAACAATAGTATATACTTTTTAATATGAAGATCATACCCTAAACATAGAAGATAGAGCTGTAATCTCATCACCCAAGTCACAAAGACACTAAACTTTGTGCTCTAGATATCATTTAAGCAATTTGAAATAGTTTTTCTGCATTGTCAAATGATATGAACAAAATTAAAAACCCTTAGCACATTAATCATATAACAAATATGGGCGTTCACAATAGTAAGAATTATAGAATGGTGGCGGGTGGGTGGCGGGTGCGTGGCGGGCAATCCCTGGTGTTAGAGATCGGGGCACTATAAACAATAATTATCGACTCCATAAGGGTTCATTCTCTTGGTGGAGATTTCCAGTTATCTACAGTGAACAACAAAGATTGGAAAAGTATCAATTTTCTTGATAGAGATTGTCGTCTTGTTGGAGTGACCAATTATACATATAAAATAAATGAAGGTAAGCTCAACCCTAAGCTCAGGGATTACCTATACACTCTACAACGATAGGGCATATAAAGAAACAATAGATTCAGTCGGCGTATTACACAGAGATCGACTTTTCATTCGGTATCAACATATAACTAATTATGGAAAGATTAGAGATTAATCTTATCGACAAAGTATGGAAAGATTAGAGATTAATCTTGTTCGACTAAATCGCTGTCATAAGAGAAATTCATTGCTTAATAGGCCATAAGAGTTCACTCTTGGCTTATGCAATAGTCACTCTTTCTTAAAACAACAACCATAGACTTAGGTCCTCAAACGAACATCCGGAATTCACTCTTTCATAAGTGTTTGGAGACATAATGATGAATCTCATCATCATAACCTTAGATCTTTATTACTTTCCAATTACAATTTCTCTCTTACTAATGGGTTAAGCCCCAATCATTAAGTCGCGTCAAGATTTTGAGTCTCGTAAGTCTACAAATGCAATTCACAACTTAGAAAATTCATATTAATATTTATAATACATTTATGAACGAGGCTTTGAACTTAATAGAAAGAAATTGTAGATTATACATTTACCTTTATATTTTCCGTTGTAGAAAAATCAAATTTCGGATGTAGAAAAATCAAGCAGCAAAAAAGGTATTATACATATAGGAGACTTAATTTCCAATAAACAACAATTTCAAACCTTGATTTATGAAGACAACCACAAAGATTTTGATTTACGTGAACAACAATTTGGAATTTAGACACTTATGCATTGATTTAATAAGAAACCCAAGCAACTCATTTACACAACAAAAAATTTGAATTTTGGACCAGAGGAACTTACGGAACAGAACCTTGGAATTCGTCCTAGGATCAAATTGTTGAATTGTCGTATTAATGGCTTGATTCAGCCGAATTTGGAAACTTATTTCCCCACTAACTATAGAAATTTAATTTTATAAGCCCTGGAGGCTTCCATGTTGATGTTGAGCATAAGCTATGAAGCATCAGATCCTTGGCCATTCTATCCATAGGTGTATCCTACAAGTACATCCTAGCATTAGTGTTGAGCGAAGAGCTCTGAAATTGCACTAAGTTTGTAACTTCCTTTTTAAGCATTGAGTATGGGCTTTGGTAAGCGCTAGGGGTTACTCAAAAGAATTTAATAATTCCCAAGTGAAAATGGATTGAGAAAAAATATTGATCTCATCAGACTTATTTATAAGTGATTAAATGAAATTTTGAATTTATATATTCTCATCAAGTACTAAAGAACTACCATGTTATACGAAGTAATCTAACATGAAAGGATGTTTAGAGTTGCCTAACCTAGTAGACCTAACCATCTACCTATTTTGACCTTAATGAAGAAGTGTCATCAAGTCTAAGGATCATGGTATACAATTCCCAAAGACAAATGTTAACAAATGTTATATATTATGTATTCTATGCATGGTATGTATAAAGAATAAATATAGTAATAATATTAATGATGACAGGAAGAAAGAAAAGCTCCATCCATTATTATTTATTATTTAAAGATAATAAATAGTCAAATACTTACAAAAGTCTAATTAGGAACTAGTTGATTGTTCCTAAGTTAAAGTATTAAAAATTTCCCAAATTAATTGAAAAAGGGTTAATCAAGAAACCAAGGTTTCTTGATTTAACTGTACCTTTGACTGAAAAATATGGCTATAAAGTCTCAAGCTAAGGAAAGGCTAGGGGTTTTGATCTATCATTTTGGGAGGAGTCATATTTCTGCGTATTGTCCTCTCAAGTGATTTCTTGGAGGAAATTTTTCTGGAAGGAAAAAGGAGAACTGATCAAGACCTGATATACCAGCTAGGAAACCCTACCCTAGGAGCTCTAAGCTACTTCCATGTTTGAGTCTAGCTCAGGGTGATCCAAATTTAAACCAGGAACGATTCCAGGTCATGGTGGGGTGGAACGTGGTAGTTCCCAAGTAATTCGGTCATCTAATACAAAGATCGGATCTGCCTATGAATTGTTAATGCTGGTTATTCAAGTGTGCAGGTTCAACCATTAAAAGAGCTTCAAGTTACATGTATGAAGCCCCAGACTTCCTATTCCATTTTCTAGAATAAATGTTGGATATAGGAAAATGATTACATTGCATTTCCCAACCCTGTGTTGTTCTCTATTTAAAATCTGCTAGGGTTTCCATTTCTTAAATTATAACCCTAGGCTGTAAGTTATTTTCTATATCAATATTTACCCAGGGTTTATTCGCCAGTTCACTTATGTAATTTTAATTCATTATAAATGTTTATCAAGGGTTTTGCACCCTAGTTTTAATGTTGTAGTATTTTTACTGTTGAACCCGTGTTATTAACAAACTAGGTTTTATTTCAAATCTGTTACCTATCTGTTCTTTTGGCCTTTATACTCTGCTGACATATTTCATTTGTCAGCAAATGCATGTTTTAAATTTAAATAGACTGGTGCAGAAGTAAGATTTTAATTATATTAGTATAAGCTTACAACCTAGTTAAACTAATCTACTATCTACAGCTAAAATTATATATATATATATAGAAATACAAATATAAACTACCAATATAATAATTATATCTAATGCACAATTTATAACCATTCCATATTAATTCCAAGATAAAAACCAACAAGAATTTTCAAGGTCTGCATACTTAAATACATGCTAACTACTAAATCATTTCCATTAAAATAACCTCATCATAATCAAATAAAAAAGGTAAGCATCGTGACCATTCATTGGTCTAAAATAAAGTTCCATTTCCTGATCAAAATCCATAGTCCTAATATTATAAACCTACTTAATCAAATCGTATGCCATAAAATCGAATAACTTCCATCTAATATCAACTTACAACCAACATATAATAATTAACAAATAACATCACAATACAAACAATTAAAACCATGTAATTGCATTAAAGTCGCAGGATTGATTCCTGTAGACAACCATTACCATTTTTGTTTACATAAACTACGATGCCCCTTTATAATAAAATCAATAGCAAACAATAATACCAGGAATCAAAATATAAACGTCGACAAAGTCTGACACAGAGGTCATAGTATCAACTCTGGTGGGAACCCAAGCCAAATTGCAGGCCATAAATACAAACCCCAATATTAATACATATACAGTAATCGTTTAAGATAACCCAAGCCCTCGTAACCATATTTAAATTAACATAATCATAATCTCTTATACAATCCAAGTAAATATTCCAACAACGACTAGGATTCGAATCCTGTAGCATCGTTTTACATCAATCACGGTCACGCTATACAAAGAGCATATGCAGGCTATAATAACAAGTTAAATACACTACAACAAGGTCGTGAGACCCTCATTCTACCCCTACGTTGTAAGCACATCCTCGGCCACATTTAATAAATACACAGTCTCCTAAATCAAACCCTGCATTATCATGCCCTGTCAACAAAATCAATATACAATAACGATAGCAATTTTTGGGTTTACACCCACAACTCTTATATTCTACTTTACACATTAATAGTTAAATACGGTAATTTATGTAATCATTCAATCTATCACAGCTGCAATGGAGAGCGCTCATGGCATTTACAACATGGCCTCAACCCTACACTGTCGTAACTCAAAGTTTATAAATGGAAACACTTATTCACAGGCCAAACAGAGAAGCGAATGCCACATAAAACCCTAGTCCAAATAACGACAACGCAGTATAAATTCATTTACAGAGTAACCATTAAAAGTATTAAATTGAGTTTACACAATCATCCAATGGCTATGGCACCATTGAAAGCAATGGTGCTTCCTTGGTTTTTAAACCCACACACTATTTACATGAACTACCATTACACACAGAGCCAATCGAATTGCACCAAAGCCCCCGTTGTATTTTCCCACAGTATCATTCTAGTTATAGACCCAAAATTTGTTGACCCAAGCCTGTAGGAAAAATGAAAGCCCCATAGTGAAAACCCCAACCAAGCGATGATTTAAAACACAGTCCTATCCATAAGGCTGAGAGGTGACAGGCTCAAGTTTTCTTAACAGGCTTACCATGCACCTTATGGCATCATCATGAACCGGTTGCAAAGCTTGAACCATGAAGCTCCACGCTAACCTTGTCGCCTACAACCACCAATCAAATGAACGATGAGAAGTATGAAGCTGACATAAGCAAACAAACAAACAAACACCACAGTACTGTAAAAACCACAACAATGACCATACCTTCATTACATTCGAAGTGGCCTTCACCGAGAGTGCAGAGCCGACATCAAGCAAAACCCAACAAAATGACCACATCCATCATGAGCCGAGCCCTAAGCTTGGGATGTCATGAACACCAAGCACACACCAAGGCACATTAATGGCGCCAGCCTATCAACCATATTAACACTCAAAACCGACTTCTCTAAAGTCTGTATTCAATCCATTATCGTTTTACATGCAATCCTTAAACCCCAACCTATAATGTGTAAACCATGTAATATATGCGCCAACCTTAAGGCCAATACTATCAATAGTATTACATGTATCGTATAACCATAGGCTTAAACCTTAAACCTTTCCTTTCCATTTTCCCTAAGCTTGAAGCTTAGAACCGTGGCATATGAAATATGCCATGATATTATTGTTATGTATAAAATCGAGATTTGGTCCTTAAAGCCAAATTTTAAAACCTGTCAAGAGCAATAAAATTACATGTTAATACTTTTAATGCAATAAATATGAATTACAAATAGATTAAGATAGGAACAGTGGATCCCTAATTGCATAATGAAAAGTAAGTGTCACATAGATAATCTATCTAGGTATATAAATGATAAACATAGTAATTACCTCGATATCAAGCTGAGTCTGTAAGAAATCATAAAAGAAACTAGTAGGTGGTTTTAATGGTAAAACCGTTCAACACATTTTAACAAGTCTTTGTCGCTAAGAATAATTTGCATACGAAATGAAAGAGGTGCCTTAGTTCAAACAGAACTAAGTAAGCCTGCTAAACAAGTAAACACTTTACCTCTCAGTAATGTCACATGGGAGAACGAGTCCTGCCACTCCGCCCACTTTGTTTCCAAAAACAAATTTAAGTTAGGACTTCGTAAATAACAAGTAAACATATGCAGAAATGAATGACATACATAATCAAGTAACGACACATACACAATAATTTATAACCATAAGAATAATGTAGTAAACAAGTATTATGACATCGTAAGTAAAACACAGTAATATTCATAACTGAAAGTAAGATGATAGAACATAAGAACAACTTACGACCAAACAGTGGTACATTCAGTGTATGTTATATTCCGCAAGTTCAATAATGTTCCGCATAGGTAGTTTTTACTAGCCTCATAAAAAAAAAATTCAATTTTTTGGGACATTACATTAAAGTATAAAACAAAATATATATTATAAATGTTAAAGCTTTAAACTTTTTAAATGTAAAACTAATTTTAAATGGACTATCCGTAAAATAAAAAATAAAACAATAAAATTGAAATAATTCTTATTTAACAAATTTATCATATCAATATTATGCCGAATATTTAACCATTTTCAAACTTTCTCCAAATTTCCAAAAAAGTCCAATACATCAGAATTATGATACCATACCCAAAGTGTAATAAATAGTTTGTAACTTGTATTTCTTAATATTACAACGTGTCCATGGCCATCATATAATTTTCTAATAGCACGACTCCATTGCCATCATATCTTAAGATGGAGTTAATGTATGTAGATGAAGCTCCTAATTGTAGGTCCGCCCATAATAATATTAAGGACATTTGGGATGCATTTCCTTCCATGACCATAAAGTGTTGAATAAATATTTTATGACTTGTATTTCATTATAACATCACAAGTCCATTACCATCATATCTTAAGATGGCGTTAATGAAAGTAGATAAAGCTCCAACATGTATCTATGCCCTTGTTACCATATTTGTTAAGGAGGGTGATCCAATCCATGACATATCTATTCTCATAAAGTATGGTTTAACGTCACATTTATGTTACCATATTTGTTTTTTAAGGAGGGTGATCCAATCCCAATCCATGGAACACACTGAAGTGCTTTAGGTGGTGATCGGTATGGTAGCAAGTAGAACCGAGATGGTAGCCAAAGGGGTGGATGGTACTAAAGGGGAAGAAACAACAAAAACTGGGTTAAATAGAAATCCTCTTGATTCATCCGATTTTAATTATGAGTGTGATACAGTGAAGGAGTCATATGATTTTGAAATTAAGGAGTCAAATAAAAAAGACAAATAGGATTATAGCATCGCTTCCTCATAGAATGCTCCAACGGCATTCGAAGGGGCCCCTCTAAATGGAGCCCTTGCTCGCCCGCGACAATATGTCAATTGAGTGAGGCGAAAAGGCCATCGATTTTTTTTTGCTTTATCGGATAGAGCGACGGAGGTTGGGGTTTGAGGAGGGAAAGGCACCCCAAATCCGATAAGGCTTTGATACTAGGTCATGATAAGGTAGCACTAGGGAAACTTGTTGTTGGATCGTATCACATTAGCAGTAGCTTAAGCAGTCTCACAATAAATATTAGAGCTATATAGTTAGTGTTGAAAATATGAAAACATGGTGGTAAATTTGAGAGTGAAAGGGTGGCTTTTCTTTCGAGACTTTAGTAATGCCATAAAGGGCTTCGCGCTTAAAAACCCACAGGAACTTCACTTAATGAAACCATGTCATAGCTCCATCGTTTATGGGATATTAAAGAATACCCCTAATTTCACTAGATATTCATAATTACTTACAAAAATATTTTTGTTGAGTCCCCCTCCCAATACATATTTCCAATTAAAAACCTCAACTTTTACAATATATTCCTTATTTTTACTGGAAACCCCTTTTTATACCTCCCCAATACCTATAAATCCTCCATACCCTATTCCCTGACCCCAAATACCTACGATATATTGACCTTATTTTTCACAATTAAAAAACCCCTCTTTATGAATGAACATGATAAGATATTTATCAATAATGTAAATCTCCATGTAAAAACCACAATATTTTTTTAGTCAAGTTTGTGCCCGATCCATCCATTCAGTATCCCACCCAAGGGAACGTAGCACCCTCTGAGGAAGGGAGGATATATCAAATGGGTCGCTAAGTAGACCCATGTACCATTATGTTTTCTCTACTAAGGCTCTGATCACCTCCTCAACCTGGACTAATTGTTGCTTGCCAGGATCAACCTAACCTTGGACCATTATTTGGTGCCGACATCACAAAAAGAGAAATTAACTCTATCAATTTTAGTGAATTTGTCTTAAATAATAGATCATGTTAGATATTTAAATCTTTGATGCTCATAAATGTTGAGGGGTGATATCATGCAATATGGTGATGAAGCTATCAAGGGATTTGAATTAAGGGAACCAACACATCATACCAATAGAGTTTAACATTATATTGTTATTTTTATCATTTGTATACACATAATGAGGAGAGAAAACCTTCAAACTAAATTTTAAATAAACTTCTTAATCATTTAAATTGAATAAGGGTGCCTTCAACCATCATAAAAGGCCTCCCAACAATATACTTTACGTCTAAGTGGGGTATAATCACTATTAGAAGTCTTTCAATATTAGGTATGTTTCTAGATGACCTAGACATGGTTCGGTGAGGAAACTATGGTGTTAAGATTCAAATAAATCTTCTTAACATCCATTGTCAAGAACAGTGACATTAGAACCTTTTGAGATTACCTTTGATCTTTGAGTGGGGATATGATTGCCATTATGATCTTTTGATATCTAGATTATATGTAGAATGAAATCAAGGATTTAATATAAATGATAGCACATAGTGAGGTTGCAAAGAGAAAAATAATATAGAAAAACTCAAAGTTTATTAATGTGAAATAGAAAAAAGACTATAAAACATGAAGCAATACAAGCTATCTAGAACAGTGGTAGCTTATTTTTGAAAATATATGTGTTATTTGCAGTCATTCATAAGAAGACATTACATGAAACAAAAGATTCATTTTATCATAAAGAATGATTCTCTAGTATGAAAAGACCCTAAATATTAAAAACCATAACCCTAAGATATGATGTGGAAAAAGGAATGGAAGCTCAAAGAATTTAATTGACAAGTCAACTTTGCAGGGTGCAACTTTTTATTATGAACTTTAGGAAATCTATTGGATTGTTACAAATATTAATTTTCTCTATATGAGTTGGCATGTCATGTAATCAAAGATTCTTTCGTGTACATCAACTACCAAATACAACATAAATTCTCTATAAAAGCATCAAAATTTTAGGACCTAAAAAACTACAATAAAATTGGTAATATGTGAAACCATTATGAACCAGTTGAATAGGTGGGTGAGAACTAGCATCCACTAGGAACTACTAGGAACAATCATTCCTTCTTGAGAATAAATGATACACATATCCTAAATTTACTCCATCAAATGGGGAAATATATGTCAAATATGACTCTCAATAAGGCACATGTCCTTCTAAGATGATGCAATATAGTTGGATGTTTTGTTCGCAAGTGCTCATCATATCGGTGTCCATCATCAATTGTTTTTTCCTTATTCAATATATATAGTATTGATTTATGTGGGGTCCATGTGCTATACCACCTCAAAAATGTGCAAGAGAGGTGAAAGATATCGTGAAATTAACTCAACCTTAAATACACGGTGTAAGTCAATGAAAGGGGAATATTTAATGAAGAATCATTCTTACCCACAACCATTGTGATGGTGTTAGGGATTGTATTAGAGTGGAAAAAAATTCCAATGGGATCCTATGAGGCACCCATTCTAGAAATGAAACCATACCATACCTCCAACCTAAAACTTGTGTGGAACTTGATGCTTATACAGGGCGCTGGCTTTCTGCAAAATATCACGAAAATGTTAGAGGATGGGTCATATCCATTCAAAATGTTTGATTAGATGGAATGTCGTTGTAGTTCCACTTTGATTAGGAATAATTTCTAGAACCTCGGGAACATCTAAAAGGTCATGTGGCCAATACAACTATGAAGAGCTTTGTTGCTACTATGTTGAACATAAGTAAGCTTCTCATCCCATGTTCATGCATGATTGGATTTTTACATTCTCAAATATGAACAATCATAATGTTGATTACCTTAATCTATCCATCAATTTCAAAGAGGAAGAAAATCAATTTAGTCATATTAGTGTCCAACACCGGTTGCACATTGGATTGGAAAATACTTAGGAATCTACTATCTCAATATAAAATAATTGTCCATGGAAGTCGAAAATGAAACCAAACATGCTCAAAGAATATCTTAGTAATGGAATCCATTTTGATGCTCTTCTTATAGGGAATTAAAATGACCATCTTAGATAATTGGTCAACAACCCCAAGTACATAGTATTTTCCATGTAGAGAGAATCCCAAGGTTTGTATGGGGTAGGTAAGAGAGTTTAAAACTCATGATTCTTGATGGTAGATTTGATTTTAGCATAGGGAATGAAAAAAATAATATACTTGTTGATGTCCTATCATAGCTTCGGCCAGTAGAAGTACTTTTATAGACCTAACCATTAACTTATCAATGTTGAAGTACCCTACAACCCAGATATAATGGATCTATCAAATTAGATTCTACACTTTTCTAAAGGGAACATAATCATGGCCCAAATAGCATAAAAGTTCACCTTGGATATTAAAGCATTATATTGGTTTTCTTGCACCTAGTGTTAAAAATGTAATAGAAAATTCAAGGTCTCTGTCATATAACTATGGTGACCCAAAGGTCTCATCTCCACTAGATTTGAGCACTATAGTCAACGTTGCAACTAGAGGTCAATTGAGGTAGGTTGTAAATTATTTATGCTTCCTTATTGTAGTTGTTGTTTATGTGTAACTATTGTATATATGTGGTACACTTGTGATCACGATATTTCTATAACTTGTCTTATGCATGCATGAACCGAAAGGTATTTTGATTTATGTAGATGAGCATCTACATCCCCAAGATGTAATTCTTCCATTCGTAATAGACATGCATACTGGAGTACATTTCCTTGTCATATGTTGGGTGCTTGTGAACTTATGAATCACATTAGATATTGTCTCATTATGGTAAACCATTGGATTCCTGTGTTGATTGAGGAATATACAAATGGCATAATTAGGATCATCTATCTCAATTTGAAAGGCTATTATTTGATTAATAGAGTTATTATTAATGATCAACAAAGGAAATGTTGTAGATCCTCGAATGTTTTATGTTGTGAATTGAATCAAAAGAAATTGGACTTTTCCCCATCCTAATTCACTTAGATTAGGGTCCAAGTGATATGAGTTAAGCCCAACACAAACATAAGGTATAATTTTGAGAGAATGAAAAACATACAAATACTTCCTAGATTTGTTTGGGATATCCAATCGTAAACGACTTGGATCTATAATGTATTACAATACTAAATGTTTTTCATGTTAAATGATCATTTCCCTAAATTAGCATAAACCTTGTGTTTTCACAGGTTACTCAATATCTACTAAATTTGTTGCAAATGTTTGCCAATTTTTTGTTAAATACAAATATATCATCCAAATATACAACCACAATTTTTTTTATGAATGGTTTTTAGATAGCATATGCCATCTTCATCATTGTAGTTGGAATGTTATCCAATCCAAAAGGAAAGACAAACCACTTGAAAATGGTACTATTTACACTTTAAGGTTGTTCTTCATATGTCATATTTATTCTATGGGAACTTGGATGTAGCCTAGATTAATATCAATCTTACCAAAACCTTCACAACCTTGAATTGTTCAAAATATCACCAATATAAGGGATTGGATATCAGTTCTTGACTAATTAGTTGTTAACTATGATTTTGTTAATATATTTATAATTAATACAAAGTCTCCATCTCCCATCCTTCTTTTTAACAAATCAATTCATCTCCAAGAAAGTGAGTAGCTTTACCAAACCTATCCCTTTTAGATGAGATTTTGAATCATACATTTGCTTTATTCATTCTTTATAAGAGAGTGTATTTAGAAATGTCATTTAGGTATCAAATGATTTGATTTATTCACCTAGCAATGTGTAGTAACTTCTATAGCAGAATAAAAGGTATCTCTATCTTCTTGCACAATCTTATCCATTAGATTTTTCTGTCACTTTCTTTCATTGTTTCTCTAAGATTAAGAAAATTACAGTGTTCATAAGCATATTTGTTACCTTATAGAGTTTACCTCCCAATTTAATAATGACATTGCAAGGATTAGAATCATAACATCATGATGTTTAAAATATAAGCTTGCCATAAAACAAAATCACAAACTTGAATTACTGAAACATCACATTATACCTCATTTTTTAAGGACTTGATGTCATAGGGGAAAATACATTTTTGGATGACACATATGTCTCATCCTTGGTTCAACCAACCAATGTTGTATGGTTGGGGTAATGGAATTATGAACAACTTGAGTCTCCTAATGACCTCAATAAATATAAGTTTATTATATCTATCAATGCCAATAATTAATCTAGTGGATCCCCCTTACACCACATTTATGAATGGAATAGGTGGTCACCATCTTTAGGCTCATCAGGATGTTCTAGTTAGATATTTTGGTTATCTAGTCAGATAGTTACCAATAATACACATAAAGAATCATATAATCACTAAGTTACCAATAATACAAATAAATAATCATATAATCATAACAAAGACAAGAAACAAGGATAGTAGGTTGAATAACAACTTATATTACACAATAGCAAATGTGGGTTCATACAAACATCAAACCAAACCATGTTCATATCTGGCTCAATAACCTATATGTATGATTACAAAACAGTTATGAATAAGTACTTGTCGGTTCATTCAACCGACATGACCTATGGAGGCCGACCTAATATCTAATTAGTTAGATAACTAGTCTAGTCGGCTTTAGTGACTAGCTCCTCCAATAGATGGTTGCACTAGATTATATTGAAACTATCTAATTCTCTATATCTTGATCACGATTGAAGCTTAAGCTAGAGTATGGCTCTGAGTCTTTCAACATCTTATTCTTCTAGTCAGATATTTTGCATTGGATTATATTTAAACTATCTACTTCTTTATATCTTGATCGAGATTGAAGTTTAAGCTAGACTATGGCTCTGAGTCTTTCAACTCGAACAAAATGATATCTTCAAGTGACATTTATTATTGTTGTGTTAAGGGATTATATGGAACTCATACCATTTTCCATTATCCTTCTTTGACTTCTTGTTACCCTCATTTAGTTTTTCATTAAACTAGTTATCCTAGGGTGGGGTATCCTTACTTTGTTGTTTCTTTTGTGAATTAGGCACACCTTTACCATTCTTATATTGCGATGTGTTTATAGACCTACACTCCCATTTATTCTTATACTTAATTTTTTCATAAGTTTGACAACATATCTATATGTGACTCCTAGTGACGATATTTCTAGACTATCCATCTTTTCTTGGATGTACCTATATATTCCATAGTGGTACTTTAGTGTCAATTTTTAGTCAAATATTCTCATACCTAGAGCTGAGTACAACATATAGAATATATTGGTTATCTTTGGAACCATATGGTTTCTCTTCCAATGCAAAGTTATCCATATTGTCTACCATTTGTCATAGTTTTTTAGGGTAGAATTCTNGGGGGGGGGGGGCTTTAACAAGTGTGAAGGTGATCTCTTCATTGCAAATTTTATATTTTAATGGTGTAATAATATTGTAATATATTTAACCATTTATCCAAAGAATATGCATCTATTTGACCTTAAAATAAATGAATTCCAAATTTATCTTCTAGCTTAAATAGAATCACACCTATGGAATGGTTTTTGGTTAATGGTGTATATACTTCCATTAGTAGTCCTTGAAGGATTTGGGTGAAATTATCTATCATATTCTTCTTTTGTCATGTGAGGGAATATTTGAGAAATATCTTGATTATCTTACTCAAAAATATATAATTTGTTTCAACATGGGAGTCTACTTGGGATAGTAAGAGTAATATTCCCTAAGACCTATTAGTTTGAAACCCAACTCCCAATACCTAGACATCGTGGACAACATGTATGGGGACACAAAAAAGAGGAAAAAAATCTAATACAACTAATCCCTATTATATAAATAATGAAATGAATAAAATTTTTAAATGAAAACATACATATAGATATTGTAGAGAGAATAGCAGTGTAGTAAAATCCAAATTCTATTGATGAATGAAGTGGGAAAAGCCTCTATAATACAAAGCAATACAACCTAGCTAGAATGTTGGTAGCTTACCTCTAAAGAGTGATGTGCAGACGATGTTCATATGTAAGTGGAAATTACAAGAGGCCAAAACTTCCTTTTAATGTAAATTATGATAAGCTAATATGAAACAAATATAAAGATCCAAAATATGACATTAAGAAATGATGCGGAAAAAGAAAATTGGGCCTCAATGAGGCTAACTGATAAGTCAGATTTCTAGGGATGCAACTTTTGAATGAAAACTCCATTCATGCAAATGATTGGAATGCTAAAAATATTAATTCATACTCTATGATATTGGGTAGGATTGCAATCAAATATTTTATGACCTACAAGAACTACCAAAAATTCAAGAGAAATGCTTGAAAAGTGCATTAGAATTTCAAGACATAAAAAACTATACCAATTATTTTTTGAATTAGAGGAATCAATGGGTGGCTTCATGTATCCAGCTAGATCATTATAAACATTAGGCATAGGTGTTATATAAACCATTTTCACCATTAATAACAACAAACATATTTGACATTCAAGACACCTTCTGAAGAGGAATCCAAGTGTGTGATTTCACAAAAAGGGAATCCAAGCACATGATTTTGCACAAAAAGAGGAAGAAAATAATGACTCCACAAAAATATAAAGTAAGGACTATAATTGAACAAAAAGAGGAATCAAAGAAAAAAATTCCTAACAAAATAAGAAGGAAAGCACATAATTCCACAAAAAGAGGAAAGAAATCACATCATTGCATAAAAAGAGGAGTATAATCACTCCATAGAAGAAGACTTTGAAGAGAGAGAGAGAGAGAGAGAGAGAGAGAGAATGAATTGTTATTCTAGAGATATCTCTTAAGAGAATACTTGGATGAATCCAATTAGCCTCCAATAGGATACTTCAATGAGGTAAGTTCTATCATATCAGATCCAGAGATTCCTAGAGGCTACTGGTTAAGGAGGAGAATCAAACTTGAGAGAAGGATGTGCTAAAAGCATGACCACAAATATAAGTGTTTTATCTTATTCCCTTTGATTGATATACATCTACCTCATTCCCCCGTTAGATTCAATTCCATTGATGTATATGTGTTTAGTTTTTATAACATGAATGGTAGAATAAGAGTTTTACACATGTTCTTTAACTACTTTAACTTTTATAAACAAGGAATGAGAAAGATTTTGTTTTTGTCTCTATCTCTAGGTTGTTTCATGAAGATTAGGAACTAGATTAGGATCAAAGGAACTAGTGTGATAAATATAATGATAACCTTTGTCAATCATGAACTTTCAATTGATCATATATTTATGTATGTCACATGCATGTTTTTTTTTTAAGTAAGCACCCAAAAAGTTTCAAACCAATGACCTTACGCAAGGAGTGCCTTAATAGTACACTCATTCACAGTATACTCTACACCCCATGGGAATATGTAATATGAATATTAGTTACAAGGGAAAGTTAGTACAATTATTTATTCCATCCATCATTTATCCTAACCCACTCACTTTTGAAAGAACCTAGCTCTCTAGATTTGTTGTACTTACTTCTACAACATAATTGGTGACTCCACTAGGGAAATTTCTTAAAACGTTTCTTAGATTAAGTTATTTTACTCTTTTTCTCCACTTTAAAAATATTTTATATTAGTTGTTATAGAATTAAGATCAATTACTGGAAATTTGGACTTGATTACCCTATTTTAGAGTAAATTTTCTCTCTTTTTTAAATTTGAAAACTTCCAAATCCTTGAAATCACTTGTGGTAATTGAGTAATTGTAAACCATTGAACTCATAACTATTGATTTGGCCTCTTGAATGTGTTGGTTTTACATATAGAGAATTTGATTTCATGTTATTTCATAGAAAAAAAACTTGCTTGGAATCCTACTTGTCAATTTATTTATAGCATTGTTTAATTCTTTTTGAATATGTGATTTATATTTTTTTTGAGATTTGTGTTCTTTTTATCTAAAATAGAAACAATAAAAAAAATTACTTAATGCATTTTTTTCATTTTCTTTATAATACAATATATCTCATTAGAATGCATGCATCTTTTCATAGTTGTGATTGATTCGCATAAGGAGTTCCTCTTATCCCTTTCTCCAAAGCTAGTAGTTTCCATCGACCAAGATGGAAAAAAAATTGCATCTTTCATCTTTATGTCCCTCTTTATTTACCAACTTGTTAACTCAAAATATCACGAAAATTTTCAGTCCATACCTTTGAGTATGTAATTATTAAAGGAAACATTTATTAGTCTTTGGTTTATAGAAAACACGTTTTTAGTCTAGATGATTGGGACTTGGTATAAGGTTGGACAGTAATTTATCCAAGGCTATAAAATAAACTAGGAAATGATTAAAGAGTGTAAATACATTCGCGATGAGGAGCTCTTACCAAGAAAGCAACTCTAAAATTTCTTTAACATTATAGTCAAACTAGGAAAGTGAAGTTGGTATCCCCTCTTCACTTATTTAGTTGCATTATCAAATATATAAGGGTTTTGGATTCAAATGGAAAGTGCTTAGTGTGGCATAATTTATATATAGATATTCAAGATGTGTACTTGCATCTTGCATTTTCTTCCATACACATAATCTTGGCTCATGAATTTTACCCCAGGCCACATATTGTAAAGTGGTAACCTTGGATTTTCTTAAGACATCACAAAAGTGACTGAAAGTGGGAAGTGATTGTGGTACTTAAAGTAGGAATTTAGATTCTACTTTAACTTGTTTAGAGCATATATTCCTTGGTGCATATACTTACACCTCTACTGACTGTTGTTTCATGGTTGCCACAACTTTCTCTTTCATAGCTTCATTTATTTGTTAGTGGGATATAACATCCCTAGGATTAATCGTCTTCAACACACCCTCTTTCTCAAATCTTTACTAATAATATCAACATCTTAAACACCTTATATAATTTTTGGAAGAGTAGTATTGCCTATTGTTTCCTACATTTTTTAAAAGTTGAGTGCTTTGTGATTATGTGTGTTTAGTTGGCGTTAGGTGATTTTATAATTTTTTTTATCATTTGTTTTATAAGCTAACAGTGATAATTCCTAGCCAATATCTATTCCATTCAAGGTGGAAGAGGAGAATATCCTTAGTTTATGGGTTCCACCCCTATATTGAGGTGACTGAACTCTCCTCAACCAATTCATTGTGGTTCACAAAAAAAATTTACACACAAATATTGAAAACATAGTTGAAAAAACCATTAATCAATTGACACTAAATTTAGATTCATCACAATAGATTGAAACACCCAAGAATGAAACCATTGAGAACAATACTTTAGTTAATTTCATTCCTTTATTAACATATCCTTTTGGTTCCATCTTGATTCTAGTAGGTGAAAAACTAATCCCAAAGTCATTTTCCTTCTTACACCCTTGGAAACGCCTAATGTCCAAAACCCATGACCAATGTGATGGAAGATAATCCCACTATTGCTTTTATGGCTAGAAGGTCTCATAGTATTCCTTTCATGACATCAGTTGGTGGTTTCCCTCTATGTCCAAGATAATATTGAACATTGGGTACACATCCCTATGGAATTCCCTAGGTCATTACATAGGTTCTAACTCAAGGTGTCCCCAATGTTATTATTTATCCCCCGAGCACTTTGGTGGAAATCCCATGCTTTCCTACCTTATCATTTGGTAAATCTACTTGTGGACTAAAAAAAACCACTCATGTTTTTTTCTATGGATGGAATCGACCATTGTATACTACCCCCAACCCTAGTACTAGTTACATCTGAGGAGTACCAATCCTCCTTGGAATAATACTATGTTATGGGATGACACCGAACGAGGTGGCTATGCTCCACCTTGGAGAAGCAAAAGAACTTGGGGTGGATATTTTCTAGGAAGAAACCACACTCCTTAGGGAAACTATACTTCTATTCCTATTTAGGTTTAGGTGAAAATCCAAGTCCCTCTAGGGGAATCAATTTCGTCCTTGGGGATCCCAAGCCTATAACAGCATTAAATATATGGGAAACAATAGTCCTCCTTGAGGTAGTAATTCCTATAGGACTAATCTATTTATAAGAAACACTTAAGGTCCTTGATGGGGCATTGATCCTATTTTGGGTAGAAATGATATAAATTCATTCAGATGAACCAATTTCAAAGTGGAAACCAAGCTCTAGTTATCGAAAATATGAATCCTTATTCTTAAATTCATTCACCATTTTTTATACTTTGAACTTACCATACTTATTAATATTAACCAATGACCCCATATGACATCATCTATAATTCTATCCAACTTGGATAATTTCATCTTCAGAATTGACAAATTTGATGGGTGATTAAGACAATACCCTTCTACCCATGTTATGAATTTCCACCTATAGTGTTCATCTAATTCACTTGTAAATGATAGAATTTTTTTTATATTTTTCAACATACTGTGGCAGGAAGCACAACCAAACGGTACATTCAAATACCTCATAGTAATTTTTCCAACTTCACATATGTGATCATGGTTTTTGTGAAACATTTACAATTACCTATCCAATATGAGTTAAGAATTGAAATTTCGACATCTCTTTGAAAGAATACCTCAAATCATATTTTTTATCATATTCATGAAAGGAGATGTCATTATAGCCTAATTAATATAGAAACCGATGACAAATTCTTAACAAATAGGTTTTGTGAAGTTTTTATCAGGAAAAAATATGAAGCTGTAGCTATGTTGGGTTCTCTTACTTTGGAAAAATAACTTTGTGTAATGAACAAATGGTTTACTTTATTCGTAAATTTGGGCACTATATAATCACATTCCCCATGAAACCTGATCCACAAATATTTTTTAAAACCTCTCCTATGAAAACATGTTCATGGAATGATCAATCATGTTTCCCACACCACAGTTGGTTGGTTACAAATTCAAATGGGGAATTTATGTCTATTAAAAAACCGTTAGTGTCACAACATGCCCAAACTACCTTTTCTCCAACCCAAATCTCTTATATCTTTTTTGTCCAATTGAAAGAACAAAAAGGAGACCCAACCTAATTGGAAGAAAAATAATAAAATAAATAATTCTCATTCGGTTCAAGGGTCTTATTCAAATCCTAATACGAACACCTTAGGAAACTAAGTGAAGAAAAAATCAAACTTCATGGTAAGATTTGTCAAGGGGATGATCTCACCCACTACCATCCTTAGATGGAGGAGCTTCACTACTACATGGCTTAACTAGGAGCTCAACAAGAAGCTATTACATGCGAAACCAATAATCTCATCTATAACAACAACGACATATGGTTTCTTATAACATGGTACATACGTAAGGAGGAAACTAGGAAAATCCCACACTAGGTGGAATACCATGAATGTAAACATATTCATGTGAGAAAGAGACATTATGATATAGAATCAATATCATAGTTACGATGGTCCTTATTGTTGTTCTACTGAATCTAATCCATCTATGTCCCACCTAAGTGGCTCTTTTAACATAAAGAACCCATCTAATGACACAAAGCCTCACCCTTGCAAAGGCATTATATGAATGTCTATGCATAGTCATAATTCTTGAGATACTCAAAACAACATTATAGTTGAATATTTTGCTCACTCTCCTTGTCAGATATCCACTTTGGAATTCCTTTAGAGCTACCTAATTTATCAAAAGTCAATATTCATGGATATTAGTGGGGTCGATGTTAATACTCAAATATTGCAGATGTGCAACATTTTTGTAATTCTTGCAATATGATGCCATCAATATATTGCATGAATCCTATTGGATACATCCTCACAAAGACCTAGAAAGAAGCATGAGACATAAATTCCAAAGAGAAGGAAAAAATAACAGGCCACATGGTCAAAACTCTATTTATGTGTGACACTACACATATTACTAGTTTTGTTCCCACACTATCATATCATGGAGTTCCCTTCAATATCCACGTGAATAGAAAAAAACAAGATCTCAACTACTAGCCATGCATTAAAGGTTCATGAAGGCTCCTCGCCAACAAAAAATTAAAATTTTATCCACAATTTGATGGATGAGCATTCAATATCCCCCAATGAGTACCTTGGAGGTAGTTCATGAGGTGATGGGGTTCACATTTCGATCTAGGTTTTTTCCAAGCCACCTCTTGGCCTATAAAAGGAATCCATGGGAATGCCCATTGTAATACAAATATAGAAAAAGGTTATGTATCTAGAATTATGTTGGATCTTCATCATATCCCACCTCTTAAACACCTATTAATAGTCTCCAAGCTCCCTTGGGTCCTTCCTCCAAGGGGAAAGTGTTTCTACCATTTGTTCTTGAATATTTTTAGAATTTAGTGTCGACAAAATAGGTCTCCCTAAGGGAGATTGTTGGCTTCCCTTTTGATACCCATACCTCATAGGTGGCACTTTATGTATTTTCTTGACGATTGGGAAATCCAAATTGGTTCTTGCATTAGTTTCATGTTATGGTTTTAATCTCGTATTTCCCATTGTTTATTTCAACTTATCTTAGTTGTTATTATCTTTTTATTTCACTAACAAGAGCTTGCAGGATATACTTGGGGTTATCACATTTCATTTTTATTAAACAATATCGGTCCTGGTGAACAACCTCAAAGGATATCACCCAATGTGGGAGAGGCTGCACAACTTTGTGCATAATTCCCCCCAACAATATTTATGGTGAATCCACTCCATTTTTTGCAATTTATTCATAATGAGGTTGTTATTTGTTTGATATTTAATTTATGAGTTATTGTTCTTAGTAGGTGAAGAGGTCTATAGCTTTCATTCTTGGGATTCGACCACCTTTTATCCAAATTAATTGTTTACATAGGCGTGCATATCTTGGCATTGCAGGAACATAGTTCTCTTACAGATTCCTTTGGCAATCATGTTGCATGCGTATTTTAATAGACCTTTATCCACATGATAATTCATTCATTGTTTGTGTGACTTTGCTATGTTTTAATAGAGATACTACGCTTTTGTGCTTTCTTTTTCCATGATACTACGTGCCTATCTCTAATTTTTGTGTGCTATTGTATCTGTATATTTTATTGTTATAAATTTCATACAATGTCACAACCCCAATTGATGCTCACTATGAACTAGAATTATTAACTTGCAATAGTTACATTTTTCTATAGTAGTTATATCACCTAGCCTAATATTAGGAAGCAAAGGGATCTTCCCTCAAAATATACCTAGGTAACCAACTCTAAGGATTTCAATGGGATCCATTGTTTCCACTATATTCAAAATATCACATGTTCTTTGCTTACTTTACATGCTTTTGTTAAAGTATTGTAAATCCACTTTTGCTCAGAATAAAGGACCTCAAGACTGTAATATCCCAAAGTTTATCTTCACCTCGCACTTCATGTGAGCATGGTGAACACAAAAGGGAGAGAAGTTTGAAATACCTCCATTGCACACTTTTAGTTCATTAAGATTTCCCTAGATCATGTCATGGTGTTACTATTTTTTCAAGTATAAAATGAGGCAATGAAGAGAATGACCTTAAAGGTCATGAATTTTTTGAAGATATAAGAATCAAATATGATAACATGAGAAATGAGATCTTAGACATTAGAATGTATGAATACACTCAAGAAGATGTTGCAGAAGATAACCTCATAGGTAATGAAGTTTCAAATGATAAGGAGAAAACAATTCTCTAAGAATTCCCAAGTGAAGAGGGAGAGATTGAATATTGTAGAAGAATATAGGAAAGAGAGTTTGGGTTGGAATCCAAATTCTTAAAATAATGTTTAAAACGACCTTAATGTTGTTGTTATGATCGAATATCACAAAATATACATGAGAAAGATGCAGTAAATCATCATCCACGACTTAGAAAAAAAATGTGATAGGATTAAATGCGAAAGAGTATACTCCAGACATTAAAGAATACATGTTACAACAAAGAAATGAAAGGGTGCAAAAATATATGTAGAATAGAGAAATTGAGGAAGAACATATATTATTGGTGCAATATACAAAAGAAAGGATGAAGAAAAATGGTGTATATGTTGTCCATGCATGTTCATATTTAAGGATACCATAGAGAGACATGATGGAACAAGGATGATTGATGATGATGATGGTAGGCCATGTGTTACATTATTTGGTTTGATTATAATGTACAGTGAATGAAAGATAATTTTTGCATATGAAGAATACATGATTATTGAATGTTGATTGAAGATAGTGGGTAAACAATTGTAGCGGATAATGAGATTATTGAGCTAACAAGAAGAAACAAGAAGAAAAACAACTGATGTTGGAATGGGGTACTATCGAAGGAGACAAACAAAAGTAGCATTGGAATAGAAATAAAAGGAGACAGAAATGTTATGAGAGGATAGAGTCTATGCATGGAAGGTTAAAGAAAAACAACCTCGAATTTGTTGAAAAGAATGCAAAAACTCACACTATTGAATGGATGATAACTTTATTGAAATGGAATTAGTGTGAGGAAGTTGCTAGTGTGATAGGAAAGTGTACATCTCAGATGACGGAGGAAATGTTGATGAAGAGCTAGTTGAAGAAAATGGAAAATGTAGCAGCAAAACACGTCAAAGATAAATGTAACAACATTCCATGGGGAGCGATACTATTATTTTGCCTAACATATTTGACGTTATGTTATGTTTGCAGGTCCAATGAAAGAATGTGAGGTTACACATGGAAAGACAATATTCCAACGAATCTAATGCTCAAGATGAGGCTAGAGATGATGAGAGGATTCATATTTTCTTAGTAGAAATAGGATGGAATGAACATCTATCCTTAAGAATGAAAAGAAATGTATCAACATTTTGAAGACCAAAATAATCAAGGTTTCCGGGAATGAAAAATGGACTTATTGCAAGATGAAGATTCCAGAACTCTTAAAGTATCACAAGATGCAGATGACTAGAACAATGAAGTGGTACGCCCACGTGAAAAAATATTATGGAAAGAAGAGGTATTTTCTATATCAGTTATAGATGGTAACTCATTGAAAGATTTATGTTGTATATGGAAGAGAAGAATTTATTTGTTGTAGAAGTCTTTACTAAAGAAACCTATTGTGATTTTCTCATAAGAGAATATGAGAAAAGGACAACTAAGTTGGTGGATGTATTGAGTTTTTTTATTTTGATAAAATATTATTATGTGAAAGGTACTAAAACATTCATTGTAGAGTTTAATGTTTTGTTTAATAGGAAACAAGTGATGGCTAGGAAGCATAGGGACATTTACAAAATTGAAATGGTAACTGTATTATGGGTCACTATTTTTTTTGTATTAAGGTTTGTACATCATGAAAAATTGCGTGAAAGGAATGCATTTGAAGGATATATCGCTGCAAAATATCATTTTCATAAAAAATATTGTGTAGTTGAGGTTTAGTGAAAGTAAATAGCAATTCATGTAACTCTTGCTCGTTGAGAGTAATGGAAGAAATATTCGAGTTGATTTAGAGAAATTGTGCATTGTCATAGTGCCTCGGTATAAATACATGCTTGAATACTTGGTTATTGAAGGTTGTGTGGTGTAAGAAGAGAAGAATAAATATTTTGCAAATGTTATGATTTTAGAAGTATTTCCGAACCATACTTTTAAAAATGTTCACTAATTTGGCAGGTATTTCAACATAATATTGGAAGATTGAAATGTGAAGGACGTTGACTACTGGAATATTATTTACCAAGAATCCATGGAAACGGCATATGTGCACCTAGTTTCAAGCATATAAAAATATGTCATGTAAGTGGAAGCTAGATTTGATGAAAATGGTTGTCACATGTCCCAGTTTTGCAAAAATAATTTTATATTATTTGAGGAACAATATGTTAAATTTTATGCTAAGTTGTAATTGATGACCCAGTGGGGTCAAGGATATTTAATGTAAATTCTGAATATTTTATTTATAAATAAATAAATGAGGAGAAAACAGCTTAGGAGAGATATTAAAAGAGTCTTTACTGGTCAAATTGGTGGAGGAGACTGGGTGGAGAGCAAACTGACATGTGGCAGCATCCTCAAACCACTTCCAATTGTTGCAGGTGGCAACCTCCCTACATCTGTGTTAATGATTCCCCAAGAAAGTGGAATCAGAGCAGGTGGCTCAATTAATGAAAACTGACCCAAAAGACCTAAGCAATCTTTATAAAAATTCCCATTGAAGAGCTGAGGCTACTCATTCTAGAGAAGTGATCATTCAGGGTGAATGAATGTACTTCAGAGAAATTTAATGGAAGGGAGATTTGGAAAGTGTTTGAGGGGATAACTGCTGATTAATATAGTTGTAGCTTTTAAGCTGAAGATCATACTGCTGAGAGCAGAGTGTTTTACTGAGGTATTAAAGTAGTCAGTTGACAGAGGGTTTTACTATTTGCATCTCCACCAGTTCTCAGCTAAGAAGACCGGGAACAGGCTCGGGGGTCCTGAGGAAGCGTTGTTTGAGCACTCTCCAGGAGATTGGTAGGGAGGAACGGCCTCCTAAAGTTGTTGTCGTCCTGTGCTCAACAGGTTCTATGTTATTTTGTTTTACTGTTTTAGTTAAATAAATATTAGTTTAACTGCTATGTGAATGTTAAAAGTTCAGAGTTTATGAAATGCTAGATTTTGTATTCTTATTAGATTGTTATAGAAATGAAATTGGTTTAGAAGAATACTGAAATATAATGAAAATAAATTTCTTCACTGTGTTTTTCCACACCTAGAAACCAGGTCGTACTCTAGCACAGTTAGAATTCTTTAAGTAGATAAGAGAATAAAAATAGTGGATAGGAATTGTATCCATAGATAGAAGAGTAAATTTTTTTTAGTGTTATGGTTTATTTGTGTTTACAGTTTTTACTTAGTGTAAATAAATAAAAATACAAGAAAAGAAAACAGTAAACTACATTAGAATCACAATAATAGTATACTGATAAAATAAAAGTTTATAGAAGATAACAGCTAAGTATATAAACAAGTTATTAACCACACAGTTTATCTTTTAAAACTGTTAACTAAATCATAAACTATTACCTAATAAAAACAAAATTAGGGCTATGTTTATATACCCTTTATTTTTTAGAGATAAACAAAGTTATAGAGTTAACCATTTATTTTTACAGAGCTTTGAATAATTCTAAGTTACATAATAGTAAATAAAACAATTGTAACATTAAATAAAATAAAACTAAAAAATTACGTATTCATGAAATAATTATATTTACGAGATGGGCTTATAACATGTGAAAGAAAAACGTGAGGGTCGAAACCCTAACAACCAAATTACCTATTTATAAATTAATTAATTTAAGTTTTAGTCCATCTACATTGATAACTGTATAAACAAACTTTACAAGAAGATTATAACTCATACTTTAGACTGTTTACAGTCTTTTCCTAAGACAAATATCTTTTATAAACACTAAAATAATTATATAGTTAGCAGGTTAATAAACCACTATACACTTGTAATAGCGAAATTGAAGCAACAAGAAACAGTGCCCAAGTAATAATTAATTTAAGAATACATTTACATAAGGTTTTCTTTTCCATTAAACCCTAGTTATTACAGCATGGACTGATAAGTATAAAATTATAAATTTTACATTACGACTGATCTACAGTCTTCACATTGACAATATTTACTTACAAAAGAAATAATTAACAATAAATTTTCTTCACTCATAGTTGAAGAAGGAAAAAACCCAATTTTATAGTATCTTTAGTTACATGTTAACAAAATCATAACAACGCGAGATAGTGCTCAAGTTTAACAAAATCTTATTTATAAAACCATATGTAATACATTATCAAGCCGTAAGGCTGAATCCTAATTTAAAAACCAAATACATATCACGGCTCGAAGGTTGGTATTACCTAGCATAACCACAAAGGTTTGGAAGTAAAAAATGGACATCAAACATCTTATTAAAATATCTTAACTAATGAGAAACCGAAACAGGCTTCCAAGCACTGTATTTTCTCCTTCAGCAACCCTCATTGCAAGAAGGGAAAAACCCATTTTTGAACCAGTGCTTACAGGTTGGGGTCACGAGTACATAGAAGTCGTCCGTTGTATTTTTCCTTTCCACTGAAGAATGGAGCAGACTTGGGTTCCTATAAATAACACAATACTGTGCGTTAGAGTAATGCTAAGCTTCTAAGCTTAAAAACCCTAAAAAAATAAAAAATAAAATCAATAAAGAATTTTTATAAGGGCTGATGCACAATCATGGACTCCTTTAAGGACACTTTAGATGCCACATAATACTGGAATAAACGGAAAATTCTGATTTTAGGTGACAATTAGGGGTACTTCCCTAACTTATTTGAAGATGAAGTAAAAAGAGAAAAGATAGGTAATTGAATCATATTTCATAATATATAGCATTTATGCAGAGAAAATGTGTGCAAATGATTATAAAATTAGTTTCCGTGAAAGTGGGTTTTCAAATTTTCAGCACATCTTAACATATATGTTTGTGTGGGTGCAGCAATATATGAGGTAAATGATGTCCATTTGGGATAAAATCTTGTAGACATATAAATGACATATGGGCCTAGTGCAACACTATTTATTCAGAATTTTTCATGAATTATTTTTATTATTATTAATAATTGAAGTCATAAAAGTTTGAAATTAAAACCTTATGTGCGGATGCAACACTTTAGGGGAAAAAATTAATGAAATCCTTGATTTCTTAATATAAGATCATAGAGCTTGATCTCATATAATGCACCATATAGTTTTTTTGGGAAATGGTGATGGAAATCAAAAGTTATATAAAAAACAATCGATGTATGTATTTTCGAAAACTAACGTGTGTAATTTAGAAAAATAATTATAAATAAATAAAACATAGTTTTGAAGGAAAAAATTATATATTTAGAATCGTCATTTCGTACTCTACAATATCGTACATTTTCATAAAAAATATTGTCTATGTCATATCAAAACACGAGATCTAATTTGAGCATATTGATAGAGTTCTAAAAGACAAGCAATAGCCCTAGTTGATTTTTCCTAGCCAATAGGTTCGGTATTCTGAAGCTACTTCCAAACCTAATGCCAAACCTTAATCCCGCTAATTATTTAAATTTTAAAATAACGCATATGTGATATAACGCATATGAAATATAGCTTATCCATATCGCATATGCGATATGGATAAGATATATCGCATATGCGATACATAGAATTATGTTCAAAGCTAATTTATGTGGTATGGCTTCTAGATTCACAATGTCACTAGCTACTTCGAAGTTGTATGGGTGGTGGGTTCCCACTATAGATTACTTCATGGAATTTCTTTAATGTTGCTAGCATAATTGAACTAGGTAAATTCTAATGGTGCTATAGGTAAATTTTAACTAATTTGTTTTTGTCCTAACGCATCATTGTTCACCACCCTCATCCTCATCATCATCACCACCCTCATCCTCATCCTCATCCTCATCACCCTCATCCTCATCTTCATCATCATCATCATATAGTCATCATTATCCTCCTCCTCCTCCTCATCATCATTGCTCATCATCATCGTCATCACCATCACCCTCATCAGCTTCATCACCATCATCATCACCCTCATCCTCATCTCACTCTCATCCTCATCAGCATCGTCATGGTCATCATCGTCATCATCATCATCATCAGATGTCATCATGCCCTCATCCTCCTCCTCCTCCTCCTCGTCATCATCCTCATCCCCCTCCTCATCATCATCAGCATCACCCTCATCCTCATCAAGTTCATCATGGTCATCATCGTCATCATCCTCATCCTCATCCTCATCATCATCATCGTCAACCTCATCATCATCATCACCCTCATCCTCATCATCATCATCATCATCCTCATCCTAATCATGATCATCATGGTCATCATCATCATCACCCTCATCCTCATCACCATCACCCTCATCATCACCCTCATCATCATCATCATACTCATCATCCTCCTCATCATCACTATCATCCTCATCATCATCTTCATCATCACCCTCATCCTCATCCTCGTCATCACCCTCATCAGCATTGTTCATCACCCTCATCCTCACCATCATCATCATCTTCATCGACAGCCTCATCCTCGTCATCGTCATCATATTCATCATCCTCCTCATCATCACCATCAACCTCATCATCGTCTTCATCGTCACCCTCATCCTCATCATCATCAACCTCGATCCTCATCATCATCGTTCATCACCGTCATCCTCATCATCATCATCATGATCATGGTCATCATCATAATCATCATCATTGTCATCATCATCATGGTCATAATCATCATCATGGTAATCCTAAACATCATCAGCATCCTCATCCTCATCATCACCATAATCCTCATCCTCATCATCATGATCATGATCATCATCATCATCATCATCATTGTCATCATCATCATGGTCATCCTCAACATCATGGTCATCCTCAACATCATCAGTATCCTCATCCTCATCATCATCATAATCCTCATCCTCATCATCATCATGTTCATCACCCTGATCCTCCTCCTCCTCCTCATCATCATGATCATCATCATCATTGTCATCATCATCATGGTCATCATCTTCATCGACACCCTCATCCTCAACATCATCCTCATCCTCATCATCATCATCATCATAATCCTCATCCTCATCATCATCACGTTCATCACCCTCATCCTCATCATCATCATCATGACCATGATCATCATCATCATCATCATCATCATCATCATCATGGTCATCATCACCCTCATCCTCATCCTCATCATCCTCATCATCATCCTCATCATCATCATCCTCATCATCATCATCATGGTCATCACCCTCATCCTCATCAGCTTCATCATGGTCATCATCACCATCCTCCTCCTCCTCATCATCACCCTCCTCCTCCTCATCATCATCATACTGACCATCCTCCTCCTCATCACCATCATCCTCATCATCATCTTCATCATCACCCTCATCCTCATCATCATCAACCTCGATCCTTATCATCATCGTTCATCACCCTCATCCTCATCCTCATCATCATGGTCA
>LPNX011001087.1:136844-180993 GCA_001517045.1 Pseudotsuga menziesii | reverse complement strand
ATCATCATCATCATGGTCATCATGGTCATCATCATCATCGTGGTCATCGTCATCATGGTCATCATCATCATCATGGTCATCATGGTCATCATCATCATCATGGTCATCGTCATCATGGTCATCATCATGGTCATCATCATCCTCATCACCCTCATAATCCTCATCCTCATCACCCTCATAATCATCATCGTTCATCACCCTCATCCTCATCATGATCATCATGGTCATCATCATCATCATCATCATCATCATCACTGTCATCATCATCATGGTCATCATCATCATCATGGTCATCATCTTCATTGACAGCCTCATCCTCAACATCATCAACATCCTCCTCATCATCATCATCATCATAATCCTCATCCTCATCCTCATCACGTTCATCACCCTCACCCTCCTCCTCCTCCTCCTCCTCCTCGTCATCATCATCATTGTCATGGTCATCATCTTCATCGACACCCTCATCCTCAACATCATCAGCATCCTCATCATCATCATCATCATAATCCTCATCCTCATAATCATCACGTTCATCGCCCTCATCATCATGGTCATCATCATGGTCATCATAATGATCATGATCGTCATCATTGTCATCATCATCATGGTCATCATCATCATCATGGTCACCATCCTCCTCATCATCACCACCATTGTTCACCATCATCATCATCATCACCATCATCACCATCATTGTTCACCATCCTCGTCATCATCATCATCATCACCCTCATCCTCATCATCATCATCACCCTCACCCTCCTCCTCCTCCTCCTCCTCCTCATCATCCTCATCCTCATTGTATTCATCGACACCCTCATCATCATCCTCATCCTCCTCCTCCTCCTCATCATCATCATCCCTCATCCTCATCATCACCATCACCCTCATCCTCATCATCAAATCATCATAGTCATCATCCTCCTCATCATCACCATCATTGTTCACCATCATCTTCATCATCACCCTCATCCTCATCATCATCATCATCACCATCACCCTCATCCTCATCATCACCATCACCCTCATCCTCATCATCATCATCATAGTCATCATCCTCCTTATCATCACCATCACCCTCAGCCTCATCATCATCATCTTGCTAACAACTGAATGTTTAGTTTCTGAGATAATGAAATCTATTGATCTAAACAAAGAATAAGTATTCAAGAAAGTTCTTCATATCCAATTAATATTTTAATGAAACAAAAACAAAGAATAAGATTTGCAACCACTTAGTATAAGAAAGTTCTTCATGTCCAGTTAATATTTTAACTAAACAAAAACATTAAGGTTATTTCAAGCCAATAAACCAATAGATTTCATGGATGTTTGTCTTAGTTCACTTTTAATTATGTGTAGGGACTTGTTTGAGATTTATTTTGATTCCAGTTATTTGATTTTCAAATAATTAAAGTTATTTTATCTTCAAATAATTGGAGTTATTGTTGTATAAAATAACTATTTGATTATGTATATGTGCATTTATGTTTATGCATAATATGCATACAAAACTATATAAGTGTATATTTCCATGAATGTATGGATCATATTTTAAAAAACATATATATAAAAGGATAAGGATGGGGAGATGGAAAAATGGATGTACATATTTTTTCTTATGCAACCCAAATCACCAAATCTATCTATTTGAAGCTAAAAGAAAAAGAAGACAAGCATGTACAACAATTAGAGGAAAAGGTAAGAATCCCGAGGTGGAAAAGGTAACAAAAAGAAAGATCACAATGTAAATAACACATTTTCATTGAGAACTAAATCGCATATGTGATATATCGTATATGCAATAAATCACATATACGATATATTGGGAATGCGTTATGGAAAACCCTTTCCCTTTTAATAAATTCAATATCGCATATGTGATATATCGTAGGCGCGTTATATCGGAAATGCGATTTATGTTTTATAGAAAATGTAGGGTGGCGTTGTGTTGGCCACCTTTAACGTATCAAAAGACATAATTCGTCTAAACCCGCGCACAGAGAATTGTTGGACATGCAAATTTTTATCATTACTTACATAATTGCATAGTTTTGTATAGGTTTCGGTGGATTTCAATGGGGAATGTACGTAATAGAGGAAGAAAGTCAGCAAGGAAGGTGCTTACACAGGAAGAAGCATAAAATAAAAAACAGAAAAAAAGGGAAGATTCAAGAAATCGTCGGCATTCATTACATGAGCAAATAGTTCCCATTCCCCCTCAAGAGATACCTGACCTAGAGGCTAAGGAAGATAATGCAACATTAAAAGAAGCTGGTTATACGAAAGTTGATATTATTCATCCATTAGTAGACGGTCAATCTTGTGAACAGTTCAATAATTATGTTACTCCCAATGCAAATGTGACTCAGCAACAACCATGTTCGGTGGTTCAATCTCCTAAATGAAGTTGTGAGCCGGTAGTGGATGTAAACGTCACTCCAGCATTTCAAACGACAACAAATTTTGCATCAAAATGAAAGAGAACTCCTAAACGAATACAAGTGGACGAGAGCGGATTGACTTCCATGGAAGGTAAGGTGGCTAAATGCACTATCCTTCGTCATTCTTCTCAAATAATGAAACAATATTTTGATAACAAATCCGAAGCCGGTAAATGCCAACTGTTTTTAGCTTTGCTTAAATCTAGAAATATGGCAACTGTTAGAAGAAATTTAGGCATAACAACAATGAAGAATATGGAATCAAGTAATCACATTGTTAAATCTCTTGCTGCTGCATTCACATCGATTGGTAAAAAAACTCGTTAGAAAGACTGTAATGTGGCTCGTCATGTATTGGTTGAATCAATTGTATGTAGATCCACAAGACAACGTCGTTTACTTAAATGCACATCAGAAATTGTTCCTTTACATCCAAAGACTCTTAAAAAAATTCAGTAAGAAGAGACAACCTTGATGTAGAGAGACAAATGGAAACATTATGGGCATTTAGCGGTAGGCTGCCCCGCAAAGACATGAAGTTAGTCGAAGCAGTGAAGGGCCTAGTGCAAACGTTTTGGCATTATAACACTAGGCCTTCTTCTAACATGAAAGATGTGTTAAAACATTGTAGGGGTTCTCATCACACTGAACCTCATGTTATGCATTATCTTGACATGACAGAAACTCAACTGTTCAAGATGTTCAAAGTTTCCCATGTAGAGCTAAGGCTTGGGCAAAGATCTTTTAAAAAATACAAGCCTTGGTATGTTAGAATCAATGCCATCCGGAACACTTGTTGTTGTAGATACCACATAGAGTTTGACCTATATTACCATACATTTGCACATATATGTCGTTTTTTGCATCCTAACCATCTGCAGGAATGCTTAAGTACAGTACCGCCAATTTCATCCATAGCCTCATGTGTCCGAGGCAAGATGGGCAGACACATTACTTAAAACAATGTGTAGACGGTTCTTGCAAAAATTGTGGTGGGCCATTCTTATGGTCTGATTGCATCCATGAAAGTGAAGATCAAGCATTCGGGAATGCAATTGTTGAGAAGAAGAACTATCAGTATGAGACATATCAGCTAAATGATGGGAAATAAAGCAGGAATATTAAATTGGTGACTTCACAGGTAAATTCTTGAATATTGACAAATTAATATTCACGTGTACACACACATTTTTTATGTGGTTTATTGACATATATTAATATTCATGTACCAGGTTCGAGTATGTGATTTTATTCTAGAGTTTCGTGGAAAGATCCAACAGTACATTCAACATGTTGATATGGCACGGTGGCAAGATGAGCAATTCAGAATATGTCGGAACACCTTCCCTCTCGGAACAATACTATCAGTGGTTGACTTTGCTGAAAATTACACCCTACAACCACAAAATGAAATTCAAAGTCAATAATATCACTCAGAGCAGGTGAGCATAATGGTGCATATCACGTATCGACATGGGCAAGATAGCAGTGAAGAGAAATGTGTGATACTGAAATAAAGTCACTTCTACATAAGTGACGACCGAACCCATGACATCCATTACGTGCAACATTGCTTTAAATTATTCTATGACCACGTGATAGCTATGGATATAACATTTTATCGTCATTTCATTTGGTCAGATGGTTGTGCTAGACAGTTCAAGAATGCACGTGTATTTGAATGGTTGTGTTTGTTGCACCTAAACTACAAGTTTCCAGATGTATGGAACTACTTTGAAACTGGTCATGGAAAAGGAGAGCACGATGGTGCTGGTGCATGCATTAAAACTTCCCTTCGAAGGGAAGAGATGAAGTTTACAGGTGCTCTCCTTCGAGAGGCTGCATTTATAGTCCAATGGTGTGCATCTCTCATGGGAGAACAAGCAACAAGGAAACACTTAGTGCAAAGAATATTCTGGGAGGTTACAAATGTGGACCGATCACAAACACCTTGGGTGAACACAATGCATGGAACTCGACAGTTTCATTCAATTAGAAGCTCAGACAACTCAGCCCTACAAATTTGGACAAGATTGAAGGCTTGCTTTTGCAGTTCTTGTAGCATCGGTGAATGGGATGATTGTGAGCATACTGATACCGTTGATACATGGGATCGAGTGACACTTGGAACGAATTTCAATAGGGCCAATGAAATAGACCATTTGGAAGATGATCAGACACATATTTCTAGAGACTATGATCACATATCAGATCTCATACAAGCAGGTACATGAGTAGTATCTAAATAAGAAAATGACCCCCTATGTAAATTATTTAGTCGACCTTTGTATAATTTAATTTATGTAGAAATTAGATATGCAAGACCTTATTTACAAAATGTAAATTGTTAAATCGACCTATTTCCTTTCACAGGTCAGATATATGTAGTGGTTGCCCCAAAAATAATGAATGGGGTTCTTGAATATTGGTTGGCACGTTGCTTAGAGGGGAAACAAACCCTTCTAGAACCTGTTACAGATGATGAAAATATTGAATTCCCAACTAGCTCTATGGTTATGAAAGGGGAGTACTTGACACTTGCAGCACAACAGAAAAGGAAGGGTGGGTATGTATATTAGGATTATAGACCAGGAGCTATTGTATACCACTTCACCAACCTAGTAGTTGGTACAAACATCAAGCTCTGCACACTTTCTAAAAACAATAGGTCACATGTACGATACTTGCTACCTCATATAGAGCACGAAAGATTGATGGACACTATCGGCACCAGAGATGATCCAGATGGCCTACTTGTATGAGTGCATTGTCAGGTGCGTTATTTAAACCATGTTTGCACATTTTCATTGGGTTCTCTTTTCTTTCTTATGATGTTACTAATGTCTATCCTTTGGTGTGCCTAGGATACAAACACCATCTATGGCACATTGGAGGCGCCAAGAATGGTGTCTTTAGACACCACCAAATTTAGTTCCGAAAATAACAAGTTCTCGAGTTGTTGAAATTTACATTTCTTGATGTTTTTAGTTTAATATATATACATTTAATTATGAGAGGCAACTAGAAACACATGATCACCAATTCTTGCATGCACCAACTAGGGTTTGGAGAGCAATTATGCAAGTTAGGAGAGTGAACTAGAAACACGTGATCACCAATACTTGCATGCACACCAACTAGGCTTTGATCAGTCACCAAGTTGCATGCTCTAGAATTAGGGTCTTGAGACAAGGTATGAGATGTCCAACTAGGCTTAGGAGAGTCACCAATACTTGCATGCACAACAAAATTATTGGGAACTAAACATTATTGTGGCATGCTCCAACTAGGGTCAAGATAAGGTATGAGAATGTCCAACTAGGGTTTGGTGAGAAATCATGCCAGTTAGGAGAGTGAATTTCTACAAGTTCACATGATCAACTTGATACTTGCATGCACCAACTAAACACTAAACACACATGTCTCAAAAAGTACACCAAACACATGTACGTCTAGACTTCTTTTCCCATGGTAGCTTGCATATCAAAGTGATCTGAATTTTAGTATCACAGGGCATATTATTTTTCTAAATGATATATGCATGAACTAAAGTTGGAGCCGGCATTGGAACACACGAATTTGGATAATTAATGGCCTCAATGCTCTTGATAAAATGTGCTTTCAATGGTGTAAAAACTCTCTAGGTTTTTGTTCACTAGGATCTCACTATAAATTGTCCATGTTAAACAAGACCTAATTGGAGTGCAAATACTGCTACTCTTTAGTACATTTATTTTCAGCATGTTATTGGGAACTAAACATTATTGTGGCATGCTCCAACTAGGTTCAAGACAAGGTACATGAGATGTCCACCTAGGGTTTGGGGAGCAATCATGCAAGTTAGGAGAGTCACCAATACTTGCATGCACAACAACATTATTGGTCCAACTAAACATTATTGTGGCATGCTCCAACTAGGGTCAAGACAAGGTATGGGAATGTCCAACTAGGGTTTCGTGAGCAATCATGCAAGTTAGGAGAGTCACCAATGCTTTCATGCACAACAACATTATTGGGAACTAAACATTATTGTGGCATGCTCCAACTAGGGTCAAGACAAGGTATGAGAATGTCCAACTAGGGTTTGGTGAGTAATCATGCAAGTTAGGAGAGTGAATTTCTACAAGTTCACATGATCACCTTGATATTTGCATGCACCAACTAAACACTAAACACACATGTCTCAAAAATTACACTAAACACATGTACATCTAGACTTCTTTTACCATGGTAGCTTACATATCAAAGTGATCCGAATTTTAGTATCACAGGGCATCTTATTTTTCTAAACGATATATGCATGAACTAAAGTTGGAGCTAGCATTGGAACACACAACTGTGGATAATTAATGGCCTCAATGCTCTTGATAAAATGTGCTTTCAACGGTGGTGTAAAAACTCTCTAGGTTTTTGTTCACTAGGATCTCACTATAAATTTTCCATGTTAAAAAAGACCTAATTGGAGTGCAAATACTGCTACTCTTTAGTACATTTATTTTCAGCATGTTATTGGGAACTAAACATTATTGTGGCATGCTCCAACTAGGGTCAAGACAAGGTACATGATATGTCCACCTAGGGTTTGGTGACCAATCATGCAAGTTAGGAGAGTCACCAATACTTGCATGCACAACAACATTATTGGTCCAACTAAACATTATTGTGGCATCCTCCAACTAGGGTCAAGACAAGGTATGAGAATGTCCAACTAGGGTTTCTTGAGCAATCGTGCAAGTTAGGAGAGTCACAAATACTTGCATGCACAACAACGTTATTGGGAACTAAACATTATTGTGGCATGGTCCAAATAGGGTCAAGACAAGGTATGAGAATGTCCAAATAGGGTTTGGTGAGCAATCATTCAAGTTAGGAGAGTGAATTTCTACAAGTTCACATGATCACCTTGATATTTGCATGCACCAACTAAACACTAAACACACATGTCTCAAAAAGTACACTAAACACATGTACATCTAGACTTATTTTCCCATGGTAGCTTGCATATCAAAGTGATCCGAATTTTAGTATCACAGGGCATCTTATTTTTCTAAATGATATATGCATGAACTAAAGTTGGAGCTGGCATTGGAACACACAACTTTGGATAATTAATGGCCTCAATGCTCTTGATAAAATGTGCTTGCAACGGTGGTGTAAAAACTCTCTAGGTTTTTGTTCACTAGGATCTCACTATAAATTGTCCATGTTAAACAAGACCTAATTGGAGTACAAATACTGCTACTCTTTAGTACATTTATTTTCAGCATGTTATTGGGAACTAAACATTATTGTGGCATGCTCCAACTAGGGTAAAGACAATGTACAAGAGATGTCCACCTAGGGTTTGGTGAGCAATCATGCAAGTTAGGAGAGTCACCAATACTTGCATGCACAACAACATTATTGGTCCAACTAAACATTATTGTGGCATGCTCCAACTAGGGTCAAGACAAGGTATGAGAATGTCCAACTAGGGTTTCGTGAGCAATCATGCAAGTTAGGAGAGTCACCAATACTTTCATGCACAACAACATTATTGGGAACTAAACATTATTGTGGCATGCTCCAACTAGGGTCAATACAAGGTATGGGAATGTCCAACTAGGGTTTGGTGAGCAATCATGCAAGTTAGGAGAGTGAAGTTCTACAAGTTCACATGATCACCTTGATACTTGCATGCACCAACTAAACACTAAACACACATGTCTCAAAAAGTACACTAAACACATGTACATCTAGAATTCTTTTCCCATGGTAGCTTACATATCAAAGTCCTTGATGGTGCATATCAAAGTGATCTCCGAATTTTAGTATCACAGGGCATCTTATTTTTCTAAATGATATATGCATGTTAGTAAGTATAAAGTTGGAGATGGCATTGGAACACACAACTTTGGATAATTAATGGCCTCAATGCTCTTGATAAAATGTGCTTTCAACGGTGGTGTAAAAACTCTCTAGGTTTTTGTTCACTAGTATCTAATTATAAATTGTCCATGTTAAACAAGACCTAATTGGAGTGCAAATACTGAGCTACTCTTTAGTACATTTATTTTCAGCATGTTATTGGGAACTAAACATTATTGTGGAATGCTCCAATTAGGGTCAAGACAAGGTATGAGATGTCCAACTAGGGTCAAGACAAGGTCATAGATGTCTAGATAGGGTTTGGTGAGCAATCATGCAAGTTAGGAGAGTCAACTACAAACACATGAGATCACCAATACTTGCACATGCACCAACTAGGGTTTCATGAGTCACCAAGTTGTGCATGCTCCAACTAGGGTCAAGACAAGGTATGAGATTTTTCCAACTAGGGTTTGGTGAGCAATCATGGAAGTCAGGAGAGTCAACTACAAACACATGAGATCACCAATACTTGCATGCACCAACATTATTGGGAACTAAACATTATTGTGGCATGCTCCAATTAGGGTCAAGACAAGGTATGAGATGTCCAACTAGGGTTTGGTGCGGAATCATGCAAGTTAGGAGAGTGAACTACAAACACATGATCACCAATACTTGCATGCTCCAACTAGGGTCAATACAAGGTCATAGATGTCCAACTAGGGTTTGGTGAGAAATCGTGCAATTTAGGAGAGTCAACTACAAACACATGAGATCACCAATACTTGGACATGCACCAACTGGGGTTTCATGAGTCACCAAGTTGTGCATGCTCCAACTAGGGTCAAGACAAGGTATGAGATGTCCAACTAGGGTTTGGTGAGCAATCATGCAAGTTAGGAGAGTCAACTACAAACACATGAGATCACAAAATCACAAATTGGGAAACCTCCATTCACTATCTAGGACTTCTTATTGACAAAATTGGAATAGGTGCTCATCTTGCCAATGTACAAGCTCTTGTTAACTGGCTCATCCCCTCATTGTTGTTGCTTGAAAAAGTATTTATCGGTGGCCTAAATTTTTATCAACATTTTACTACTCATTTATCTCACATTTCATACCCCCTACATCAACTCTCCAATCCACTTGTGTTTTCCTAACAAAGTTAATGGATGAGAGTTCTTGGAACTCAAACACTACATTGTATTTGAAATTGGTTTTGCACCTTTTGGATTCGCAATATCCCTTTGAGATTGAGACAAATGCTTCACACTATGCTACTAGTGTCATATTAAAATGGGTTGGTCATCCCACGAACTATCACTCCAAGACTTTGATAAACACCAATCTGAATTACAACACGTATGACAAAGAATTTTGAGATCTAGTGAAGGCCTTGAAGCAATGGTGCCATTATGTTTTGGATAAGGAAAACAATTTTTGTACTAATAATCATCCCTTAATATTTTTAATTCATAGTATAAGAGTTAAGAACAATTCCATCTCAAACATGCCTCCTACCTACAATAGTTTCACGTGGTCTTTAACTATAAGAAAGGGAGTTCAAATTAGGAGACAAATGTGTTGAGTTTTTCTCCATATCAACCAATGCACATTTTGGATGTTCCTTGTGTTGCCTATGAAGCTTGGAACAACTATATGCTACTAGTACTTTCTTTGGGTCATATTGGCAGGCCTCTCATCATCCCACCCAAATTAATTTGTATTTGGGAGGGTTGGATGTTTATGCATAATTAAATTTTCCTACCCAACACTCTAGGCTCCTTAGTTTTGATTTGGGAAGCTCATGCCTCTTGATATGGTGGACATTTTGGCCCACTTAAGATGCGTTGAAAGGGAAAATTGGCCCTTCATCAACAAGGATAGAGTGTCCAATCATAGGTCCCAATTAGAACCTCTTTAATTTGTGATGGCACTTTTGACTACTATGTGGACCCAATTGTCGTTTGGATGTGTACGCTTTTTTGTGATTTTATTCTATTTTAAGACCCTATTATGTAGATATATTTATAGATGTAGAATGCATTTCTACCTAAATTATCCTATCCATGAGCTATTCTTACAATTAAGCTAAGAATGAGCATGAACCACATTAATTTTCATATGGAATAAATTCATATACATATGCAACCATATGATTCACTTAATATTAATAGAGTGAAAATAGATGCAGATAAATCAACAACCAAATACATTACTAAATTCCCTCTCTCATTCTGGTACAAACACTTAAAGAAGACTAAAATATCAATTGCCTCAGAGAACTCACAAGTGTGGGTTTTCTATGTGTAAACGAATCCCCTAAAGAATGACCTACTATGATTGACATTGTGGGTGTACTCCAAAACATCTGAGAGGTCCATTTCTAAGCGTTGTTGGCATTCTGATCAAGTATAACACATTTGTTGGTAGTTCAAGTACTAATCAAGGAAATAAAAAACGCAATAATCAAGGCAATAAAAAACGCATATGCGATATATCGCATATGCGTTTTCTAAATGTTCCATATCACACTTGCGATATATCGCATATGCATTTTGTAAATGTTACATATCGCATATGCGGTATATCGCATATGCAATATCTAACATTAAAACACCCATATGTGATATATCGCGTATGTGATGTACATTTTCACGAACCTTAGCCTTGTGTTTGGGCTCGGGTTATTCCGAATGTACCATCAATAACACATATGCGTTCCTGATTTGCACTTCAGAAATGTGTTTCTGATTTCCTAAGTGGCACCAAAAAGTGGAAACAACTTCGTGCGAGCACCCATAATGAAATTTTTGTTGTCTTTACCTGTCATCAAGAAGATAAATCGAGCAACGAAGAAGCTGTCACCAGCTTTTGCATTTTACGCAGAGGAGTATTCAAACTCTACGCAAACCCTGAAAAGAAAATAGTGTTGACAAGCTCAAGTTTCACAAGCCGCGACGAGCCACTAGAAAACTGAATTGAAACCTTGGACAGGACGATAGCCAAACCTAACAACCAATAACCACTCACGCAGTGAGACTCACAACCACAAATTTATGGATTCTAAGACTGAGTAACATGTCTACTGCAACAACAAACTCAAGCCATGGAGCAAGCACGTAGAGGGACAACCTCTCATGGCTATCAAAAAAAACCACATAGAGCATCCTGCATGCCAACGAAACCCTCAAAGACAAATGATAAGAGAATAGGGTTTCCAGCCTTTTAAGTCACCAGTGCATGGACGAGGGAAAACCACGTGCCTCCAAATCTTTCAACCACGCATGGGTTTGGTCTATAGTCATCTGCGTTTTCAATTATCGAATTATTATTACAAGGATTTATTAACAGACTGTGCAAACGAATATGGATTGTTTATACATTCACCTTTTGAAACATAAACTATATCATTGTCATCACTACTATCGAGGGTTACAATAATAGTTAACAATAATTCTAGGTCATTGACCATAGAATAAAATATTTCCAAACAGTGATTTGCATAATTACTTCACCATCGACTTTAAAATAGTTACAAACCATATCATTTGCAAATGGTGGTTAAGATTAGTTACTTTTTCTAATAACTAATATTCATAGTTGGAGTATAGAGTAAAGGTATTTAAACCATATCAAATAAACAATCACAAGTCTCAACCTTAATGTAAGCTTTTACATTTAATGTTTTATAGGCTCACCTTATCAATGACAATAATAATGATTCCTATCATTATTTACAAAGACAGTTTTTGTTTGTTTGTGTGTAATTGTTTCTAGCATAGTATAGGAACCTTAGATATAATGTTTGACTTGAGATAGACCTTAGTTTGAATGATCTAGGTAGTAAATCTACCATAGTAGTTATTATATACTACAACCTATTATAAGTGAGACAACTTGATAATAGTAATATTATTATCGAGTTAACCATGCACAAGGTTTTTAATTATAGGAATAACACTGATAATGTATTTCCTATGACTTAGAATTTATAAAAAGTGATGGTAGGTAGTATTCCATCTTAGGATGATGTATCAAGTTACAAGAACCTAACTTATAATGTTATAGAAAATTCCATGTAGTAAGATCTCTACAGAATGCAAGTAACATATAGATTGGTACATTATAAAATAATATGATATTGTATATTGTTACAATAATACATGCAGCAAGGCGATAAGGTAAATACTAAAGTTTATAACTCGATGATGAGCATATTTTTACATTTAAGACACAGGTTGATAATTTCAATGGCTAGTAAGAAAGGTCAAAATAGAAACATGAACTCTATTGGAAATATTTTACTCTCATGAATAAGAGACAATACAGTTAAACATAACATTAGCGTTATACGCATGTTAAAGTAGAAGTAAATGTATGATGAAGAATTTGAGCTCTAAGCTCACAGTAAGTATCTTTTGTTTCGCTAAGTATGATAAAGATAACGATATTTATATCTAAACTGGAATACTGCATTAGAAACAAAAACAATGGAAGACAATTACTTTACTTCATCAGAGCTTGCTTTTAAATAATCAGTTTATTTACTAGCATTTTAACATGCAACAGATATACTTCTCTATACCTTATGAATTAAACTTCTACTTGATCGATCGTTACCTGTTGAACCTGTAAGAACCAGCAATCCACTTGCATTAGCATAATGCTAAGTAAGCCCAAGTTTTTTAAAGATAGATTTCACCTACTTGCCAAAAAGTAAAATTATTAGTAAAGCTAAAACAAATCTGTATGCAGGTCAATCTTATATACATTACGCAAATGAAAGTCATATTAGTTATTGTATTATGAAAATAATTAATACTAATTATTAAACTGTTTCATTTTCTGCTAACCGGTAGCAATTAGTAAACTACGTATTCAGACATTTTATGTTGTCTTAAAATTCTTAATTTTTTATGAAATTTTGGGGTTATGACATGTGGTATCAAAGCACAAGGTTCAAACACTAGGCCTTGATGAAGCTCAACTTGCTTATATGAAACAATGTATTAAATCATTTTGCTGATGTTGTTTTCTTTTAATGTTATTCAACAGAGAAATTTGTTTTTGAGTTTAACAACAGGTATGGAAAGACTGGAAGAATATGCAGAAGAGGAATCTCCCTTTACTAAATAAGAAAACTTAGAAAGAGACCCTATACAAGAAGACATAACCACTAATTCCTTAGAACTTTTACAAACAGTAAAAGAATTAAAATCTAAAATGGAATTTGTTGGAAAGGAAAATGAGAGGATTCTGAGAGCTCAGGAGGAGCTGAATCAGATCCTAATAGAAGGATTTCAAACCGAGGGAAGGGGTAAAAGAGTTGATTCAGAATATTTAAGTTACCAACATAAGTATAAAAATATTAAAGAGACTAAAAATGAAAGCAGCTCATCTTTCGAAGTGTTTGGTGATCAACGTAATTTTCATTCTACTAGTGATAGTAGTGAGGATAACCACTATACCAGAAAGAGAAAATATAAACCATATGAAGAAATTTCATGAAAGTTTAAAAGGATCAAACCGCCAACCTTTAATGGGGAACTGAGAAGGGGGAGGAAGCAGAATCCTGGTTATCTGGGATGAAGAAGTACTTTTAGATTTATAACTATTCTAACCAATTAAAGGCTAGAATGACTATCTATAATCTTTCAGGGAAAGTTGATATATGGTGGCAAGATTTAAAGAGAGTGAAAGGAATAAAAGAGGAAAAAATAAACTGGAGTACCTTTAAGAAGTACTTTAAAAAGAAATTTTTATCTGAGCAATACTATGAAGAAAGAGGTAAATAATTCTATGAACTTAAACTAGGTACAATGACTATGAAATATTTGAACAATAAGTTTTTAAGTCTGCTTAGGTATGTACCATACCTTGTAGATGAAAAACCAAAGGTACAGTGATTTTTCAGCTGTCTACCTTATCACATAAAGGATAGGATTGAGTATGAAAATCCTAAAACTCTGGAAGAAGTTATGAGGAAAGCTGATTTCTGTTATGAACAGAATAGGAAAAATGAGAGTATGGCCAACTGGAAGGCCAAAAAGAATAATAATTATGATCAAAAGAAGAAAGAGTTTGTTCCCAATTGGAATTCTAAAAATAATAACATTAGAAATTTTTCTAATAATAATTTCCAAGGAAATAAGAATAATTCACCAAACAATCAGAACAATCAAAAGAGTAAAGAGTCTGCTAATAATCATGGTAATTACACGAAAAAATTTGAACGAAAAGAACCCATAAGTAATTACACGAAAAAATTTGAACGAAAAGAACCCATAAAGTGCTGGGAGTGTAATGGCCCACATTATTCCTCAGTCTGTCCTAATCGAAAAAAGACTATCGGTAATATCCATACCATACACGAGGAGATGACTGTTGGAGATTTAGTGAGGACTATGCCCAAGATCAATACAGCTTTGGAGAATCGACAAGCAGATTATCAAACTTCCATGGTGGAAGTAGAAGGTAAGATAAACCAAACACCCATAGCTATTTTAATTGATCTAGGAGCTAGTCTAAGTTATATTTCACCTAAATTGGTAGAAAAATGTAAGCTACCTATTGAAAATTTTGTAAGTTCTTGGTTGGTTCAGTTAGCTACTGGTGCAAAAAGGAAGGTAACTTGTTTTGTAAAGAATTGTGCAGTAGTTATGGATCAATTTGAAACTTTTATAAAGCTTAATGTACTACATTTGGGTTCTTATGAAATACTAATCAGTATGGATTGGTTAGAGAAACATAGGCTGATATTAATCTGTTATGATAAAACCTTGGTCCTTTACTGGTATAAATAAAGATAGAAAACCAATAAGTGGAAAGGAAATCACTAGAAAAACAACTGTAAGGCAGATTTCTGCTCTGCAGCTTAAGAGAGCTGTTAGGAAAGGTTGTAAGGATTATGCAGTAATAGTAACTAATCATTACGGGAAATTTGAGGTCTAAAATGGGCCTCCTAAGGAAAATAATAAAAGAATAGTTAAAATAATAAAATAACAGTTAAAATAATAAAATAATAGTTATTAATTTTGGAGGAATAATGAAAAAAACTACTTTTTGTGTTCGTATTTTTGACATATCTCCCTGTTTTTTACTCAAATTCTGTGTGAAAGAGATCATTAGATGTGTAATTTAATTTTGCATCCAATGAGTACCCACACTAGATACTTTTAACGGATCCCACTACCCCAAAAATAAGAAATAACTGAAAAAACGTGATGATGACATCATCACATTTTTTCAGTTATTTCTTATTTTTGGGGTAGCAGGATCCATCGAAAGTATGCAGTGTGGGTACTCGCTGGATGCAGAATTAAATTCCACATCTAATGAGCTCTCCCGCTTGAAATTTGGGTAAAAACACAAAGATATATGTCAAAAATACGAACAAAAAAAGAAGTTTTCTTTTCTGACAAATATGTCAATTCAACCATTATGGTTGAGTCATTTTATTGAAATTATATTGGTTCTTAAATTCCAACACAAAATTTTTATTGTTGGCGCGTTTTCTTATAAAGCCCATTTTAGACCCCAAATTTCCTCTAATGGAGGAAAATCTAAATAATAGAGATAAATTAAAATTGGAGGATATACAAGTTTTAAAAGAGTATGCATATGTATTTTTGGAATAAATTCCTGGACTGCCTCCGAAAAAGGAACTAGATTTTTCCATTGAGATGGTACCTGGTGTAGTACCCAGCTCAAAGGCCCCTTATCGGATGAACACACTTGAACTTAATGAACTTAAATCACAATTAAAAGAACTTATTGAGAAGAAGTATATTCGACCCGGTGTGTCTCCCTGGGGAGTACCTGTCATCTTCGTTAAGAAAAAGGATGAAACTCTACGACTTTGTATAGATTACCGTCAGTTGAATAAAATGACTATTAACAATAGATACCCGTTTCCTTGCATAGATGATCTGTTTGATCAACTACGTGGAGCCACAGTGTTTTCAAAAATTGATTTAAGGTCTAGATATCACCAAGTTAGGATTAAAGAGTAAGATATTTTCAAGACAGCCTTTAGGACTCGATATGGCCATTACGAGTTTATCGTCATGCCATTTGGGCTTACTAACGCCCCAACTGTTTTTATGTGTTTAATGAATAATGTAATGCATACATATTTGGACAAGTTTGTGGTCGTGTTTATCGACGACATATTAATCTATTCGAAATATGAAGAAGAGCATAGAGAACATTTAAATTTTTTTTTGCAAGAGTTACAAGATCATCAAATCTTTGCAAAGTTTAGTAAATGCGATTTATTTAAGGATAAAATCCTGTACTTAGGTCATGTGGTGACTAAGGACAGAATTTCGGTGGATCCCGAAAAGATAAAGGCGATTGAAGATTGGCTAGTTCCTAAAGATGTAACTGATGTTCGATCCTTCATGGGAATTACCGATTATTACTGGAGGTTCATTGAAGGGTTTTCGAGAATCGCAAATCTGATAACCTCTTTGCAGAAGAAGGGAAATAAAATTGATTGAAATCAGAAGTGTGAGGAGAGTTTTAAAAAGTTAAAAAATTTATGAACCAGTGCACCTATTTTAAGAATAGCTGATCCAAATAAAGATTTTGTAGTGTGTACTGACGCCTACAATGATGGTTCATTAGAGGAAATTTCAAATCAAAATGGGCCTCCTAAAATGAATTAATAAAATAATAGTTAAAATAATAAAATAATATTTATTAATTTTGGAGGAAGAAAAGAAAAAAATTACTTTTTTGTTTGTATTTTTGACATATCTCCCTGTGTTTTTACTCAAATTTCGATCAGGAGAGCTCGTTGGATGCGGAATTAAATTTTTCATCCAACCATTACCCACTCGGCATACTTTTGACAGACCCCGCTACCCCAAAAACAAGAAATACATGAAAAAATGGAATGATGACATCATCATTCCATTTTTTCAGGTATTTCTTGTTTTTGGGGTAGCGAGGTCTGTCAAAAGTATGCCAAGTGGGTACTCGTTGGATGCGGAATTTAATTCTGCATCCAACGATCCCTCCAGATCGAAATTTGAGTAAAAACACGGGGAGATATGTCAAAAATACAAACAAAAAAGTAGTTTTTTTAATGATACCTATCCCCAAATTTATATTAAAAAGGTGTTTAATACCTATACGGTATTTCAAATTTAAATCAATTTCATTGGCTAACACATGATGACATGGAATTTGAATAAAAGTTAAAAGGCTCATTTTGAGTTGAAATTTCCTCTAATGTAGGCAGAGTATTGACTCAAGAAGGGCACGTTATCGCTTATGAATCTAGGAAATTAAAAATTCATGAAAAGAATTATGAAACTTATGATTTGGAATTAGTTGTTGTCATACATGCTCTAAAGATGTGGCGTCATCATTTAATTGAAAGGAAATTTATTCTAATGACAAATAATAAAGGACTGAAATATATGTTAGATCAACCTAACCTAAATGCTAGACAAACTAGGTGGCTAGCTTTTCTAAGCAAGTATGATTTCAAAATTCAGCACATTAAAGGGAAAGAAAATAAATTTGTTGATGCATTAAGTAGAAATGCAAGACTAAACTTTACAGCAGTTATCAACACATATACAATAGATCTGGAAGAACGGCTTAAAGCAGGGTTAGACCAAGATGAAATTTATCAAAAGTGACAAGCAAAAATGAAAGAAAATCCAACAGAAAATACAAGTAAATGGTACATCTTGAATGAAAAAGGATTTTTACTGTATAAAGACAGAATGTATGTACTTAATGTACCTAAATTTAAGTTAATAATTTTAAATGAAATCCATAAAAAAATTTACTCAGGCCATTTGGATTATCAAAAGACTATAACTATGTTAAGAAAATAATATTTTTGGCCAAATATGAAGACTGAACTGGCAGGATATATCGCTAGGTGTTTTGAATGTCAGCAAGTAAAAACTGAACATCAACACCCAGCTAGATTACTTCCTCCATTGCCCATTCCTAGCTAGAAATGGGAGATAATTAGTCTTGATTTTGTTACTGGACTGCCTAAAACTTAGAATTTAAATGATTCTATAATGGTAGTAGTTGATAAATTAAGTAAAGTAGCCCATTTTATACCTGTAAAAACTACGTATAAAGCTGCAAACATAGCTGATGTCTTTTTAAACCAAATTTTTCGACTGCATGGGATACTGAAAGTTATAATCTCAAATCAAGACCCTAAATTTACAGGTAACTTTTGGAAATCTCTGTTTAAAAGAATAAATACTACACTAAATTTTAGTACTTCATTCCATCCTCAAACTGATGGAAAGATTGAAAGAGTAAACCAAGTATTGGAATATTTACTAAGAATGTATGTAAAAGATCAGCTAGGTAAATGGGAGGATTATTTGCACCTAGTGGAATTTGCTTATAGTAATAATTATCAAGCTTCAGCTAGATTTAGTCCTTTCTAAATCTTGTGTGGAAGGAAGTGTAACACTCCTATCTCTTGGAGTAATCTGGTGGATAGATTAGTATTAGGTCCTAAATTATTGACAGAAATGGAAAAAGTTGTAAAGCAGGTACAAGGTAATCTGAAAATTGCGCAAGATTGACAGAAAATTCAAGCAGACCTTAAAAGAACTCCAACAGAGTTTCAGGTAGGTGAACATGTGTTCATCAAGGTGAGACTCAAAAAGAGATCTCTAAGGTTGGGTAGTTGTGCAAAACTAGCACCTCGTTACTGTGGTCCTTTTGAAATACTATCCAGGATTGGACAGGTAGCTTATCAGTTAGCCTTACCACTGAATTTAAGAGTTCATAATTTTTTTCACATTTCTGTATTAAAGAAATATGTTCATGATGCTACTCATGTTCTTAACTAGAATGATGTACATGTGGAATCAGAAGGATATTTTCTGGTGGAACAGGAATGTATCCTCGAGTGAAGGGAGATCACACTTTGGAACTGCATCATTGGTTAGGTGAAGATGCAATGGAAGCACCTTAGTCCAGAAGAAGCCACCTAGGAATTGGAAAGTCATATGCGGGATGCATATCCAATTCTGTGCTAGGGAAATTCTGAGGATGAGGAATAAATAACATCGAGGATGATGTTATAATTTAAGGACGTGTGTATGTCACATGCCCCAATTTTGCAAAAACAATTTTATATTATTTGAGGAACAATATGTTAAATTTTAAACTAAGTTGTAATTGATGACCCAGTGGGGTCAAGGATATTTAATGTAAATTATGAATATTTTATTTATAAATAAATAAAAGAGGAGACAACAACTTAAGAGAGTTGTTAAAAGAATGTTTTCTGGTCAAATTGGTGGAGGAGACTAGGTGGAGAGCAAACTGACATGTGACAGCATCCTCAAACTACTTCCAACTGTTGCAGGTGGAAACCTCCCTACATTTGTGGTCATGATTCCCCAAGAAAGTAGAATCAGAGCAGGTGGCTCAATTAATGAAAACTGACCCAAAAGACCTAGGCAATCTGTATAAAAATTCCCATTGAAGAGAGCTGAGGCCGCTCATTATAGAGAAGTGATCATTTAGGGTGAATGAATGTACTTCAGAGAAATTCAATGGAAGGGAGATTTAGAAAGTGTTTGAGGGGATAACTACTGATTGATCTAGTTGCAACTTTTAAGCTGAAGATCATACTGCTGAGAGCAGAGTGTTTTACTGAGGTATTGAACTAGTTAGTTGACAGAGGGTTCTATTGTTTGCATCTCCACTAGATCTCAGCCAAGAAGACTAGGAATAGGCTCGAGGGTCCTGAGGAAGCGTTGTTTGATCACTCTCCAGGAAATTGGTAGGGAGGAACGACCTCCTAAAGCTGTTATTGTCTTATCCTCAATAGGTTCTATGTTATTTTGTTTTACTATTTTAGTTAAATAAATGTTAGTTTAACTGCTATGTGAATGTTAAAAGGTCAGAGTTTATGAAATGCTAGATTTTGTATTCTTATTAGATTGTTATAGAAATGAAATTGGTTTAGAAGAATAGTGAAACAGAATGAAAATAAATTTCTACACTGTGTTTTTCCACGCCTGGAAACTAGGTCGTACTCTAGCACAGTTAGAATGCTTTAAGTAGATAAGAGAATAAAAATAGTGGATAGTAATTGTATCCATAGATAACAGAGTAAATTTATTTTAGTGTTATGGTTTATTTGTGTTTACAGTTTTTACTTAGTGTAAATAAATAAAAATACAAGAAAATAAAATAGTAAACTACATTAGAATCACAGTAATAGTATACTGATAAAATAAAAGTTTATAGAAGATAACAACTAAGTATATAAACAAGTTATTAACCACACAATTTATCTTTTAAAACTATTAACTAAATCTTAAACTGTTACCTAATAAAAACCAAATTAGGGTTATCTTTTTAAACCCTTTATTTTTGAGAGATAAACATAGTTACATAGTTAACCATTTATTCTTTACAGAGCGCTGAATAACATGCTTATAACCTGTGAAAGAAAAACCTGAGGGTCGAAACCTTAAGAACGAAATTACCTATTTATAAATTAATTTATTTATGTTTTACTACATCTACATTGATAACTGTATAAACAAACTTTACAAGAAGATTATAGCTCATACTTTAGGCTGTTTACAGTCTTTTCTTAAGACAAATATATTTTATAAACAGTAAAATAATTATATAGTTAACAGGTTAATAAACCACCATACACCTGTAATAGCCAAACTAAAGCAACAAGAAACAATGCCCAAGTAATAATTAATTTAATAATACATTTACACAAGGTTTTATTTTCCATTAAACCCTAGTTATTACAATCTGTATTGATAAGTATAAAATTATAAATTTTACATTATGACTGATCTACAGTCTTCACATTAACAATATTTACTTGCAAAAGAAATCATTAACAATAAATTTTATTCACTAACAGTTGAAGAAGGAAAAAACCCAATTTTACAGTATCTTTAGTTACAGGTTAACGAAATCATAACAACGTGAGACAAAGCTCAAGTTTAACAAAATATTATTTATAAAACCAACTGTAATACATTGTCAAGATGTAAGGATGAATCCTAATTTAAAAACCAAATACATATCAAAGCTCGAAGGACGGTATTACCCAACATAACCGCAAAGGTTTGCAAGTAAAAACTGGAAAGCAAACATCTTATTAAAATATATGAACTAACGAGAAACCGAAACAGGCTTCTAAGCACTGTATTTTATCCTTCAACAACCCTCATTGCAAGAAGGGAAAAACCCATTTTTGAACCAGGGCTTACCGGTTGGGGTCACGAGTACACAGAAGCCATCCGTTGTATTTTTCCTTTCCACTGAAGACTGGAGCATACTTGGGTTTCTGTAAATAGAACAATACCGTGCGTTAGAGTAATGCTAAGCTTCTAAGCTTAAAAACCCCAACAAAATAAATAACTCAATAAAGAATTTTTATAATGAAATTTGTGTTGTCTTTACGTGTCAGCAAGAAGAGAAATCGAGCAATGAAGAAGGTGTCACTAGATTTTGTATTTTATCCATAGGAGTATTCAAACTCTACGCCGAACTTGAAGGGAAAACAGTGTCGACAAGCTCAAGTTTGACAAGCCATGACGATTCATAAGAAAAGTGAACTGAAACCTTGGACAGGCCGAGAGCCAAACGTAACAACCAATAACCACTCACGCAGTGAGACTCACAACAACAAATTTATGGATTCTAAGACTGAGTAAAAATTCTACAGCAACAACAAACTCAAGCCATGGAGCAAGCACGCAGAGCAACAACCTCTCATGGCTATCAAGAAAAACCACACAGAGCAGCCTGCAGGCCAACGAAACCCTCAGAGACAATTGACAAGATAATAGGGTTTCCAGCCTTTTCAGTCACCAATGCATGGATGAGGGCAGACCACGTGCCTCCAAATATTTCAACGGCACATGGGTTTGGTCTATAGTCATCTACATTTTCAATTATCCAATTATTATTACAAGGATTTATTAACAGACTATGCAAATGACTATGGATTTTTTATACATTCGCCTTTTGAAACATACACTATATCATTGTCATCGCTAGTATTGAGGGTTATAATAATAGTTAACAATAATTCTAGGTTTTTGACCATAGAAAAAAATATGTCCAAACAATGATTTGCATAATTACTTCACCATCGACTTTAAAATAGTTACAAACCATATCATTTGCGAATTGTGGTTAAGATTAGTTACTTTTGCTAATAACTAATATTCATAGTTGGACTATAGAGTAAAGGTATTTAAACCATATCAAATAAACAATCAGAAGGCTCAACCTTAATGTAAGATTTTACATTTAATGTTTTGTAAGATCAGCTTATCAATGTCAATAATAATGATTCCTATCATTATTTACAAAGACATTTTTTGTTTGTTTGTGTGTAATTGTTTCTAGCATAGTATAGGAACCTTAGATATAATGTTTCACTTGAGGTAGACCTTAGTTTGAAATATCTAGGTAGTAAATCTACCATAGTAGTTATTATAAACTACAACCTATTATAAGTGAGACAACTTGATAATAGTAATATTATTATGGAATTAATCATGCACAAGATTTATAATTATAGGAATAACACTGATAATGTATTTCCTATGGTGTAGAATTTATAAAAAGTGATGGTAGGTAGTATTCCATCTTAGGATGATGTATCAAGTTACAAGAACCCAACTTATAATGTTATAGAAAATTCCAGGTAGTAAGATCTCTACAAGATGCAACATATAGATTGGTACATTATAAAATAATATGATATTGTATATTGTTACAATAATACATACAGCAAGGCTATAAGGTAATATTGAAGTTTATAACTCGATGATGAGCATATATTTACATTTAAGCCACAGGTTGATAATTTCAATGGCTAGTAAGAAAAGGCAAAATAGAAACATGAACTCTATTGAAAATCTTTTACTTTCATGAATAAGAGAAAAAGTACAGTTAAACATAACCTTAGCATTATACGCATGTTAAAGTAGAAGTAAATGTATGACGAAGAATTTGAGCTCTAAGCTCACAGTAAGTATCTTTTGTTTCGCTAAGTATGATAAAGATAACGATATTTATATCTAAATTGGAATACTTCCTTAGAAACAAAAACAATGGAAGACAATTACTTTACCTCATCAGAGCTTGCTTTTAAATAATCACTTTATTTACTATCATTTTAACATGCAACAGATATACTTCTTGCTACCTTATGAATTAAACTTCTACTTGATCGATCGTTACCTGTTGAACCTATAAGAACCAGCAATCCATCTGCATTAGCATAATGCTAAGTAAGCCCAAATTTTTTAAAGATAGATTTCACCTACTTGCCAAAAAGTAAAATTATTAGTAAAGCTAAAAGAAATCTTTATGCAGGTCAATCTTATATACATTACGAAAATCAAAGTCGTATTATTTATTGTATTATGAAACTAATTAATGCTAATTGTTAAACTGTTTCCTTTTCCGCTAACCGCTAGCAGTTAGTAAACTGTGTATTCAGATATTTTATGTTGTCTTAAAAATTTTAAATTTTTATGAAATTTTGGGGTTATGACAAGATTTGTGAAAGAGATCTGATTTTGATGAAAGGATATTGTCATATTGGAGGATGTGTAGTAGAATGGAAGGATACAGATGCCATGAGAATATTTTCTTTGATGATAGAGTGTACCTTATGTAATGTTGATATGGTATATACCATGCTGGTAGATACATGAAAGTGTGCAAACGAACATGGAAAGGATGTTGTTCATAAATACCTATAGGAAGAAGAGAAATATACTCATGTGAAATAGAGTGCATTTGAGAGTTACCATAAGAGTTCAAGAAATCAATATGGTTTGTTTCTAAATCCACATAAAGAATATGGATTTAAAGCACAAAGAAAAATTGATGAATATTGTTTATCCAAGACAATAAGATGAAGTGTTGGATTCAAGAGCACATTGTATTGATAGGTATGCTCTTTATGTGGAGTTGGTGTACAGAATTTACACCATGAGTTTTGAAGACATGCATAATGGATTCCTTGATGATGATGCTATTTATGGTATTGGAAAAAGTGTTGCATTCCAAGAGATAAATGTTAAGGATGGATGATATGCATTACTGATTCTATTAGAATGAAAGGTTGGGGAGGAAATATGCCCTATTGGGTAGGGATTTTTTAAAGCGGGAAGCCTTGTTGAACATGACATTTTACAAACTGTAAGCCTTGTTAGGTTTAGATACATAATATGGAAAAAGAGGGAGAAGAAACATTGGGTATAGTTTCCCAAAATCTTTTGAGAAATATGCTTAAAGTTTTCTTACCAAGTGTGTATGATGCAAGAGAATCATTGGAATCAGATGGTTTGTATCAACCAAAAATATTTAAATTATGATAAGGGTGAGTGCATGAATTTTGTGGACTTTTTAGATGCAATGGATTTTTAGAAAATTGACAAGTTTATGCCATAATTGTTTTCTTTTCTCAACCATTTCATAAAAAATATATGGTGCACTACTAGATAGTGACCTCTATATGCTATAAAAAATTCAATCCATCATCATTACATTAGAAACTTGAAAATTTTCACTAACCCTTAGTGTACCAATTTCGAGGTCTACTCACATAGATAATTTTAAAAATATTTATAAGTACTAATTTTATTTTGGAAAAACAGTACCGCACCAGTACTAATTGTTATCTACATGTTTTCCAATTTTCATATATTGATTCCATCATTTAGGAACTCAAATGATGCACTAACAAGGACATATACCTTATCATTTGCTGAAAAATAAAATGTCAATGCTAGAAAAAATCAGAACTGGGTTAGTTATGAACATTTTCAATAAATAAAAATTATATATTTATAAAGCTAATTTTAATTCCTATGGTTCATATGTTTCACTAGAAGAAATATTCATTGTGTGCACTTGTCAAAATACCCATGTAAGATGAAGGATGTATGTTTTTCAGGTGTGTTGCATCTATTGTGTCAAAAGAGACCATCATTAGCTTGCAATCACCCATAATGTAGAATGCGGGATGAATAAGGTGGCTTCAACTCTATGGTTGTTGATCCATGGCAGTAGAACCTTGCTACAATTTTGTTGCTACAACTCCTTCACTGCTACTCCACACATTCCATGAAGACTGCACTGTACTTCCATGTTCCTACATGTTGCAAATACATGATGCACTTCATGAAGTAAGTCCTACACACTAATCCACATGTCCCATGGGAATGATTTCACCAAGTGGTGGACACCCACAAAGGAATGAGAAATGAATTTAAAAATGCCCAAGCAGTTGGAATGTCATAATTGTTCATCTTCTAATGGAAGGATAAAATAAATTGATACGGAGGCATTGTTAAAAGGAAGGAAGAAATATATAGAAAGGGGAGTTCAATTAAGATTCGTTCAGGTCATCAAAAAAGAGAAAGGTGAAAGAGAGGATTAATTTTCACATAAGGAATAAAATGCATACCATCATCTCCAACATAGATAAGGAGGACCATATGGAATTTGACCAATATTGTAAAAGTTGAGGATAATGAGACCCTCTTAAATTGTATATTCCTGAGTAGTTATGCAAGTAACGAAAATAAGCAAGGATTCATCTCTAATTAATATTTCTCTTGTTGATATTTAAATTCCATTGTTTCTATATTTAAAATAAAAAATACCTTAACTTATGTTTAGTGCTTGAAGAGAGATTATACACTAGGTACTTTGACAACAAAACATAGTCCTGGAGAGGTTAGTCTTGTTGCATGCCTATGCATATGCATCAACTAAGAATGAGCCTTAGCCTATGATTAGGGAGAAAATTGTTGAATTGGTCCCTAAATTAATATAATTGAGCTAATAGGTCATGATCAAAATATCAAACCACAAAAATACCATTTTAAGTGAATATTTGGCATACAAGGAATAAGGATGGATTTAGGTGTATTTATGTAGTAGATATGGGTCTTGAGGAACTTACAATAGAAAAGAGAGAGAAAGAAGTTCCTTGCACAATAAATTCATCTCTAGGGATCATTGGAAATCAACATGACCTCAAACCACAAAACAAGACCTTTGTAGGTGATCTTTGGCCTCCAAGTGGAATATTGGTATGACTATAAGTTCTTGTGTGGTAGTGATGGGTCTTAATGCAGCAATGACCATTGTTCTTGAAGGAAAATAATTCCATTTGGAGATAGATGAATACTTTAGGAATAAAGGGTGATAAATAATGTTAAAATACACACATTATATTCTATATAGGGTATACTTTTCCTTGAAGTGAGATATGGGTACCACTATGATGTTTTGTGCATGATGGATGAATCTACAGGAATTAGTCATAGTTGTTAACATTTTAAAGTTCAAGCATCTCCATTATTTCTCAAAATATTAACATGGCATCAGATTATAGTAATAATAATTTGATATTACTCACAAGTCTACCATCTTGATATTACTCACAATACTTCAGTAGTAGCGTCCTACCTCAACACATGAGGATATAAATATAGGACTTGATATGAACATGTCTCGGGTTGATATAAATGACAAGTCCATATAATGATTCTTGATGTTGTACAAGCAACAATAGTTTGGCGATAAAACCTGGTAACGGCCATAGTGATAATTTCAATAAGAGTAGGACAGGGGCACCATTAGGAGCTTTTGTACAATAGGTATTAGTCTAGCAAGGCCTTGACCATGTTTTGATGAGGAAAAAAAGGTCCTTAATCTCGAAATTATTCTTATAGGTCTTATGGGAAATAAAATATTCCTAAAACCACCACAAAATCCTATAGAAGGTGCCTTTTTCCTTGAGTTGGAGATTGATAGGTTTTGTACACAATATATGACTCTTGGGAGTTTGGCTCAAAATAATGTTTTATCACTATAATGCCTAAAATAAGTTCAAACCACTATATAGAGTTGAATATTTAGACTCTTAGTGGGACATGGGCACCATTAAGATATTTTACATACCGCAATGGGTCTTGGGGGCATAACCATGGTCATTGAAGGAAGAAAAGGGTTGCATGATCTAAATTAATATTCTAAATATCAAAATCCATTAATCACATCTTTATCCGCCGCAGGAACCCTCTATATGGATTATTTTACCTTTGAATGAGATAGGGAAACAATTAGAAGGTTTTAGATGTAATGGATGGGTTTTGGGACCTTGACCATGGTCATGGTATAAATTAAGGGTCTTAGGACCAAAACAAATATTTAAAGGCTGATGATCCAATAACAAGTCCTTGAACCACTATAGAGGAGCTTAGTTGGGATGTTCAACCTTTTCTTACAATATGGGTCCCATTAGGAGGTTTTTTACACCAAGGATGGTTTTTGGGATCTTGAGCATCTTGAGAGGAAATAAAGGTCATCCATTCATATATAAATATTTTAAGGATTTGTTGTTGAGTGTGGCCTCGAGGAATCACATAGATTCTTTAAAAGGGATATTTAACGTTTGAGTAAGATATGAGTGCCTATAACAGATTTTTACATAATATTGATGGATCTTGGAATTGGAACTATGGTTGAGTGAGGAAGAGAAGGGGCCATATGAACCAAATGAAACTTCTATGGACCATGGGACAAAATGGATCTCTTTACCATGGTCAAGATGTAGAAACCCATCCTTGTTATGCAAATCCTCCTCATGGCACACATATCTCAATAAAGGGACAACTTTACCATCTAAAGGGAATATATAGTTTTTCAAGGACTTTTTCATGGCTCATGAGCCTTAAAATATTCATTTAATACCTAAGAAATTTTTATTTTATCACATGACCATGTTTTAAGGCCTCCAGGCTGATTAATTTTGTCTAAATATTTCTAATGGTTCCCATATCTCATTTGAAGGCTAATTTTTATGATCACGAGAAGACAAGTTTTATTTATATGACCCTTTTTTCCTTCATACACCATGGCCAAGGACCAAAGACCCGCACTAAGTAATAAAATATTATAATGATCCACATATTGTCCTAAAATACTAACACTCTATTTATGTATGGTGATTTGAGGTCTATTTCAGGAAGTAGGGCTCTGGAAACTCCATTTTGGGACAAAGTATTTATATCCATCGCTTGTATGCAAAATGTCCTAATGGTGCCCACATCCAACTCAAGGACAAAGGGGATTTATATAAGGGTTTGTGGTTTTCTCATACAAATTTCATGCCCCTTAGTACATATAAAATTTATTTAAGGATGAAGAACTTCATTTCCTCCCCCAATCATGTCTGAGGACTAAAAACCCATCCTTAACACTCAAAAAATCCTACTGACACTCCTATACCACTCTTATGCAAAATACCCATTTTGGAGGATCCACATTGCAGTTCAAATCCTTGATCATGGAATATTAGCCGAATAGTATTTTTTTTGAATATATTCTTTGGATTTCTCCCTAAACCATGGTTAAGGTCTCGACCAACATCTCTAATGCACAAAAAATCATAATGGTACACATATATTTATTGAAGTGCAATGATGTCTTGTGGATGACATGTTATGTTATTTATAGCCCTTCATTATTAAATGCTTCACCAAGGATGCAAGGAAAACAGTTTCCTCCTTGGATCATGAGAAAATCCTTAAGATACCCATCTCTAGTGCACAAGACACCATAATGGAATCCATACTCTGCTAGAGACCAAAGATCACATATAGAGGTCATATGTAATGGTTTTAGGTCATTTTCATGGTCATGGAGCCTTAAATATCTTTTTATGGTGTAAGGCTCTTACTGTCCTCCTATCAATCTAGTTAAGGCCTTGAGACCTATTCCACTATGCAAAAACACTTGATTGTTCCCATATCCAATTTTTATGCCAAAGATCCACTTTAAGTTTGTATGTTTAATGGTTCATGTCTTTGATCATTATACATCACCTAAATAATATCATGCTATAGTATAAATCCCACAATTTCTTCCCCAACTATGATCCAAGACTTATTCCTAGTGCACAAAAGCTTGTGTTTCCACTCATATCCCACTTTAAGCATAATGATATCCTATATAGTGAATGTTTACTTTTGAGTCTTTATTCATTGTCCTTGGATTCTTTATATAGGTCCTAAGGGCCTTATGTTCCTCCCGTTCCCGTTAGTAAGGCCTTGAAATCCATCCCTATTATCCAAGGATTTATAGAAGTGACGATACTCCACTTGGTGTCCAACCATCCCCTTTTGAGGGGTTTTGTGATCGTTTGAAGCCTTCTTCATGCCGTAGGAGCCATAAATGTTTTTGTGATCCTAATTACCTCATTTTCCTCTGCTTACAATTATTTAAACTTTGGAACCTAAAATGCTATTGAATACCAAATATCCTCATGAGAGGGACTATGTTGGTGTTTTGAGGTATTGATCAAGAACTAAAAATTCATCTTGTATGCTTTTCAAAAGAAGATCTATTTGTATAAAATAAAATATAAAAATATAAACATGCAAATCTTCAATACCTTTCTAATGATCTAAATAACTCCAAAAATGAATGTCTATGCAGAAAGTTTAGGCCAATTTACTAAGCCACAGACACACACACACAAACACACACATAATAATGCACAAGAATTGTAGAACATGCATTCATTTCTAATGTATGAGTATACCGAAAATGTGTGCATGTTTCTAAAGCACGTGCGCATTCTTGTGCATTCCTATTTGGAAAAAATCATGCCATTCTACGTGGCAGTTTGAAGGAACCACGTTAACATAAAAAGAATCATGTGATACATTCGCCAAAAGGATTGCACATCTCTGTGTGATCATTCTCACATTTTACACATGATCACTTCTTCATCCATCAATAGCTTGTAATCCCCCATAGGTGCCAATGTGCTTGCCTCATATCAAAAAAATGGATGCATGAATGTTGGATTGTGTGTGGAGTGGCTGAGTTTATCCATAGTGATGTAGAGAACATAATATTTAGGGAAAATTTTGGTTTTGAAGACAATATTAAAAACATGGTCTTGTTTAAAACCTCCATCTTTTCCAAGACAAGGAGTCGTGATGAGCATATATCTTCATACACATATGTTCAAGTAACTATAAGTCTTAGTTCATTATATTTTGATATATTTTAAGTTCCTTGGTGAATATAAATCTCCCTAATGGTTAGAGTGGTCAAAGTGCTAGGAAGCACCACCATTGTAAATAGTATAAGGGAGTTTTGCCCTATTATCTGACATATATATGCAATATAGAGAGGAGGTTGGGTTCTTTGCTTGCCTTAGGTACATAAGCCAAGAACGCAAGTATACAAATTTTTTTACATAAAGAGGGAGGGAGTGAGTGCATGACGTTGGGAGAGCATTTAGATGCAACTGGATTTTTAGAAAACCGATCATGTTTATTCCATAACGTTTTCTTTTCTCAACAATTTCATAAAAAAATATATGTCAGACTACTAGACGCCAACCCCTTTACGCTATAAAAAATCAAATCCATCATCATTAAATTAAGACCTTGAAAAGTTGCACTAACACTGGGCATACTAATTTAGAGGTTTACTCACTTAGACCATCTTAAAAAATATTTAAAAATATTAATTTCATTTTGAAAAAAATAGTGTCACACTAAACTATTTTCTATCTACATATTTACCAATTTTTGTATATTGATATCATCATTTAGACATTCAAAGGTTGCACTTACATGGACATATACCTTATCATTTGCTGAAAAGTAAAATGTCAATGTTAGAAAAAATCAAAATAAATATAGTTGTGAACATTTTCATTAACTAAAATTTATATATGTGGAAAGGTGGTTCAATTTCGTACGTTTCATATTTTTTATTGAAAGCAAGATTCATTGTTTAGGTATGTCAAAATACCCATATAAGCTGAAGAATGTCTATTTTTCAGTTTTGTTCTATCTAACATGAAAAAAAGACAATCACTAACTTACACTTACCAATTGGATCCCTAACAATTTCCAAATGTGGCAAGGAAGAAACTTCATATAATAGTTATAAAATCTTCAAAAGAAAGTAAGATTGGTCCTTTTATGGAAAACAAGCCCATATAAAAAATTAATAAAAAAGAACGTATACTCTAATATTTAAAAATATGCTTTATAGAGTGTAACATATTTTTTATAAACCTTGGATGTGTTTTTGATGGTTCACTTTAACTACATCATCTTGGTTTATTTAATTATATTTTAATATATTATTATTCACTAAATATACTATTTTATTTGTTGTTCTCCATTTCCTTTGACGTTTCAAACTTTATACTTTATACTATAATGACTATATATGTCTAATATTTATGAATTGTTAGACAACAATAATTCTTATAAGACCTTTCCACATTATTAAGATGTAAACTACCACAACTCAATAAATAATGATGGTTTATGTTAGCCAAATCTTTCGAGCTTCTTCGATCATATTTTTGAAGTTTATCGAAGTCTCAAGTTATTGAACGCTCTTGTTGTGAGGTATGGTTTATTCCATGTTACTTTAATTCTTAGGTTAATCTTTCCATCTTTCATCCCAACGTCGAGAGGAAAAGAGTGCCAGATCTCATTGGTGTTTGAAGAGGCAGAGAGTGAGAGACGCCATCGGTGTGCAAATGTTTTGTATTTTTCCTTGGAAGGCCCCCATCTATGATGATTCGCTCTTCCATTTCATTGAGGAAGAATTAGCCTTTACCCTTGTGCCTTGGCAACCCTTCATCCATGATTATATTTTCTTCCATTTCACTAATAAAGAAATAGCCTTTTCCCTCAAAGAAATGAGAAATCCATGAAAAAATATTAGAAGTCAAGCCTCATTCTATGTGTGCAAGTAGACCAAGGGTGCATCTATACCTCAGTCATTTGTATATGGAGACAATGCTACATTTTTATGCAATCTTGTGTGTTTGAAGTTAGGCTTCCTTACCCCTTTAGAAAGGATCTGCAATTGCACAAGTGAGGGGAGCTATATTTTGTTTCATCTGAGTTTACCAGCTCACAACAAAATTCTTTTGTTCTCGTTGTCTATATTCATTTGATTTTTTTTCTATTAGGAAAGCCTTTCTCCAAATAAACATTTTAGTCGAAGAACACATGTTCTTATGGCGGATGCATCGTTGACCTACGATACACACTTGGCCAGCTTGCCAACAACCACGGTAAAAAATGGTCACATGTGTAAAACATGGTAACATGTAACGTGTGTAAAACATGGTAATGTGTGACTTGAAGCAAAGTTGTATGGGTGTTGCCAAGGCTATGGCGTCCAAACATTTATTGTTGGAGAGGTAATGCCATCCTTGGCCTTAACATTACTTCACCTTCCAATATGTTTTTGATTAGTTAGATGTTATTCAATGTTTGAAACTGAATATTGAATTGAATAACCCTTTGGTTTCCCCGTCTCCATGATATGAGGCCAAATAAGAAGTACAAGATGATGATTGGGGGACAAAAAGGTGTCGGAAGAGGTCAAGTTGATGACTGGAAGAAAAAAGAGTGGTGTAAGAGATCGAAGTTGATGATTGATTGAAAAAACACTTTTCTAAATACTTAGAGAAATAAATGCACAAATTTCTATGTAGATTAATAGAAACAACTTACACTCATAATTCTTAAGATGTAAACTAACAAAATCTTTGTTTATTTATTTATAACATAATATTTATATATTTTCAATCTTTATGAAAGTCTTGCACACCCATAGTTCTTTAAAAGTCAGATGTGAAGTACAACAACTCAAAAAACAAATTTTAATTGTTGAGGAAAATTTTTGTGTATTGTTTTATATGGAGTAATTTATTTTCTATATCCTTAATTGTAAAGATTCACTTTGACTACTTGTTTTATTTTATTAATTATATTTTGATAATAATAATATTTATTATTGCTAATATTAATATATGGTTAATATTTATGAAATTGTTTTACATTCAAAATTTTTATAAACTTTTCCACATTGTAAAATAACACAACTTAAAAGAATAATAGTAGTTTATTGCATAGTAATATAATTATGCTAATATTCACTGTAAGTGTAATTCACTATAGGTGTATTTCAAATACATGTTTCTACTGGTGGAAAATTATATTTAAAAATTATTATTTAAACATTAAAATTATAAATAACATTTTATTTCATATTTTTTAATCATTAATTTAAAATAATTCCTTTTTATTAAAATAATTATTAATAACTAAATGTGGTCTCTCACAATATTATTGTTTTTTGTTTTTAAAATAATAATTTTAATTGTTATTTTTTATTATCTTATTGAAATAATCTTTAATATACAAATGCACTCTCTTAATATGGTTTGTATTTTAAATAGTAATTAAGATAGTAAATAACATGTGTATGAAACCTATTATATATGAGAAGTATACTCATTTATTTTAAAATATAAAAAGTATACTCACTTATTTTAATTTTATTGGATTTTTTTGTTAAATACTTTTTCATAATTAATTATGTATTAGAATTATGCTAACATGAAATATTATAATAAAATCTTTGCACACATATAATCTCTAAGATGTAAACTAAGAAAACAACTTCATACATATAATAAAATGAAAAGATTAAATATTTCTTTTCACCCAAATATGTCAACATCAAAAAAGAATTAAGCATCTATTATTAGAGAATCAAAACATAAAAAAAAAGTTAAAAGAGTTCATAATAGTTAAAAGAGTACATAATACTTAAGGTTGAAAATAGAAATTATTATATTAGTTTTAAAATAACAAAAATAAGACCTAACTTTTATCATAATTATTTCCTCATTATAAAAAAACAAAATATATATATTTTACATAACTTACTAAAATTGAAAGCTAATATATATATTTATCAGCATAGATCAATCTTAAAGGGAATCTACCAAAAGCACCCACACTATTGCAAAACCCTCTTTTTAGAATATAAAAGTTGAGTAAACATTTTAATTTATCTAATTTGTATATATATATACAATTGTAAATGTTTAAACTAATTTGAATGAGTATGTTATTTCTTAAAATATTTTTTTTAGTTTTCCAAAAATACATCTATCATAAGATAAACACTAAAAGAGTTACACATCTCTCCCACTGTCATGCTGTAGAATACACTACTTAANATATATATATATATATATATATATATATATATATATATAAAACATGATCATGAGTCAGAATCAGGTTAAAAAGAAAACGCGTTGAAGAAAAGATATTGCAGCATCTTTCCTTACACTTAATCTATAAGCTAAACACCTAAAATTTGGTGAGTTTTTTGGTCTGAAATTGTTCAAAAAGTAGTTTTCAGTGATTGGAATTACGGGGTGTTCCAAAGGTAATAAAAAATCTTGAATCCATTTTTACAATAAAAAATTACAATTCTAATACTAAAAATCTCATTTTCAACAAACAAATCTTATTGCCAGGTTCCGGCCAAACTTAAATGTTCTGGAGATGAGCCAACTCCAGTCTAGAACGGTCCACTTCCTCAACCTTGTTCTCCTCCAAATATTATAGGAATTGGATTTACGTTCGCTTCTTTATTGGGAATTCTTGATAAATACCGTCGATGGCCAACCCCTCCTCTTCCATCGAATGGCTCCTCTGCATGGTATTAATATCAATATCATGCATTGAGATGCCCAAGCTTACATCATATCTCAACTTTAGAGGATCATTGCAATCATCCTCAGCCAGAAAATCGTTACACTGGCCAGCGGACGATGTAACTCCAGCTGGTGCACAAAATTGGGAGCCGGAATTAAGTGTGGCGCACGACTGAGGAGTAGTTTTCTGATAATCTTCAATGATACTAATTTCCCTATCATAATCAGGGGTATAAGCTCCTGGATAGATGACATGAGAGCAATCAGTTGCATCTGAATAGGAATAACTAGCGCTCCATCTGCTTAATCCAGAAGATGCATCAATGGTTATCTCATTTTCATTTACTAACATATCGCCATGATTGTCAAATTCTTTAACAAACGACTGCCTGCTGTCAATAAAATTATCAGCAGGGACGGTCATGCTGGTGGAGACAGTACTAGAATAATCGCCAGAGGCGGGCGTTTCATTAGGCGTCTGGCGCTGATGGGTAGAGGTAGCATCGACCCACAACTGAAAATATGAAATCAGCTCGTTGGTGTCCGGATCAGACGTTGAAATCTCGTCATTTAGATCCTGTACTTGTCTGTTTTCTAATTTCAATACTTCTGGATTAACACTCAACCGATTTTCTCCATTGGCCACTACATTGAAGGTGTTATTAGCTGGCTGGTATCCTTCAGGGCGCATGATATCCAAGAAGGGCTGGCCAGAGTGAGACGAACTAAAAGTATCATAAATAGACACTGAATTGGTATCGTTATTGGAGATAAGATCGGCTTGAACGGGAAGAATATTAGATTCGTCGCTGCCATTGGAATTGGGGGAGAAAGAGAGGCCGTCGTTTTTCAACAGGAGCTTCTTCTTGATCGAAGAATTCCAGTAATTCTTGATTTCATTGTCCGTGCGTCCTGGCATATGTCCGGCAATCTGAGACCACCTGCGTATCGATGTTGTGGACTTTAATCATATTTGAAAAAAACAGAAATTACAGTGGAGATCAGGCATAGGAATGGAGAAAACTGAAACCTGTTGCCCAGAATGGATTGCAAGCGTATAATGAATCGCTCTTCTTGGCATGAAAATGCACCACGTTTGAGCTCAGGGCGTAAGTAGTTCATCCATCTCAGCCTGCAACTTTTTCCGCATCTCTGCAGGCCTGTAAAAATTTATGTGCATTTTGCACTGTATAAGAGTCATTACTGCATTGAGATATGCAGGTATTTGCATCATTGAAAGCGTTCAATATGTATTCTGTAATATGAAGAATTGAATCACTCCAACCACAACAAAGCATTTAAATATTGTGCTATGAAGTGAATGCTGTCACTGAATTTAATTGAATGTCATTATTGAATTTAAATGTTGCGCTACAAAGTGAATAATATTGAATTTTATTCTCTAATTTAAATGTTGTGTTATTAGGTTAAAATTATTCAGCCTGGTGTAGGTCATTTAATGCAACTGCACCTTGGTGGTTATTTACTGCAACTTGATGCAGATATGCTATTTTTTGATCTTGAAATCCAAAAAAATAATATAATTTCTAATCCAAAAATAGCATAATGGTACATGCCATTTAATGTCCTACAGCATATAGGCTATCGATTAGATCTTTAAATCCAATAGATAAAATACTTTGCTACAGCCACGTTAAATGACCAACATTGAAAAAATAATATTGTAAATGCTTACCAGCTTGCTTGGAGATATAGGTCCAGGAGTCCTCGAGACCGTTTTTCATGATGTAGTTCATGAGTTTGTTATCTTCTTCGGGTGACCAAAGACCTTTTCTTAGTTTCGTTTCTAACTGAGTTGACAGAACGCCTTGTCCTATCCGTCTGCACCTCATTTTTCTCACTGAAATTGCTCTTCCCTCTCTCTGTCGTATGACCAAAAAAGAACAGAGAAAATCACGGGATTCGTCTCTCTGTCATATGGCCAAACAAAAATAAGAGAAAATCACGGGATTCGTTTGGAAGATCAAACGCAAAACAAAGACTTGGAGAAAATCACGGGATTCCTTCTTAACTTTCTTCAATGATTATGACGCAGACACGTTACCCAAAATTGTTGGTAATTTTAATTTGCATTATTGTGGGTCTCACTCATGAGTCATGACAAACGACGAGATGTCTCTTTCGCTCGGTTGAGGGCATTATTATGTTTTCGGAGGATAGGAGCCCCAAACACATAATTATCGCTTAGGCACCACATCGATATCGTGTTAGTTAGTTCATTCATTTATAATCTGACTTTTGCCATCCAGTTTTCTTCATTATTAAGCTGCTTAGATGTGATTTCAACGCAATGGTAATAAACCCACAATCATATGCCAAACGAGAAATTACTCCTTTAGGATTTCATTTATGTGTTTTTTTTAATCTTTTATGGTTATTTAATTATCAAATTCGAAGTGACATAGTTATTATTTGTAGAATTTTTCATATTCTACTTGTGAAACAGGTAGTGACAACAACATCATCTACTTAAATGTAAATTGATTCATCATTTTTATTAAAAAAAACGTATTTCCATTTTTAATAAATATCTCACTTAAACATATTTCCACTATTACCATGTAATAACCTATTTTTTATATGAAAAACACAAATTTTTAAATCTTATTCAAGAACAAACCACATCCTATATATTTTATTATGATCCAAAAACTATAAAAAAATTAAAACATTATTTTTTTTATTTTTATGAATTAAAATATTGAATATATTTTTTTTTTTCACTTTTGAAGTATATTGATATATACTCGTGTTAGGTATCCAACATGCCTTGTAACATACATGTCACAATGTGGTTAAGGATCAATCACATGGGAGTTGCAACTTCTCTTATATGTTAACTTTAAAAAAAATATTTATAAACGAAGGATTTAAAGTATATTTTCATATTTATATGAATAATTGAGAAAAAAATCTTAAATATTATAAATGAAGTTTATATTTTTTATTCATTAAAAATGAAATTATAAAAAAAAAATTATTGATATTTAAAAAATATTAAATTAACCTCAAATTCATTTGACAACATAAAAAAATATTTTATTATAAAAAAGGTTTATAAATTTAATTTAATTTAATTTATTTTTTAATAAATTGTTTATCTAAAATAAATTTTAAAATATTTATTTATAATTATTGATTTATTTTTATTTATAATAGTCACTCTTGTTATCTTGTATGGGTGGAAGATGGGTGTGAGGTTTGAGGTTGCAACATCTCTAGAGAACCCTGGAGAAATATTGAGCAAATCCAGAAGCTTTTTATAACTTATAACCTCAAAATTAAAAGCAATACACCCTACCCTATTCTCTTTATAGAAGTGGGTCTTTCCCCTATCGAGAGTGAAGCTATGACTAGGCTCCTCTTGTACAATCACAAAACCAATAACATGGGAGACCAAAGACTTCCTAAGATAGCTTTAAATTCCAGCCAAAACCACGTAAGGCTCAAGCGAGGTTGGTACAAAGATACCAAGGCCTAGTTAAACCATTGAGAGATCGACGAAAATGTTGCATTACAAAATATTATTAACATTAAAAATATTTTACTTCTAAGTTTAAAGATAAAATGTGGTGTGAGAAAGATCAAAAAGCTAAAATAAAATTAAGGTATTATAAGGGGGTTATCAACACTAATCTAGAAGATCAAAAGTATCTCTTTATAGTGAAACAAGTCATTGGACAATTCCTTAAAAACCATGGGTGGAAAGGATCTACCATCTTTGTGAGAATATGAACATTGAGGATGAAACACATTTCATCTTGGAGTGTCATGTGTACACCCACAATAGATCTCACTTTCATAATCTTTGTTGCAATACCAACCTTCCTATCCTTTTAGCTTGTGAAAACTATACTGAGCTCGGTATACTTCTCCCCAAGCTCTTTGAACATAGAAATACATTTTTAAAACAAACTACATAATTTATTACTTTAGGTTCGATAAACCAAAGTTTGGTCTTAGGAAACGTTAACCATCATCATCATCATCATGATCTTTTGAAAAGAATATACAATATCTCCCCACCACTATTTTAAAACGTTTAACTTAAATGGGAAAAATTAAAAAATAATAAACTACTACAATTAATTAAAATAAGACCTAACAAAATCATCAAATTGTTTTAATCTCATTTGTTATTGGTATAATGGAATAATCTGAGTATTATAAAAATTTAATCTACAATATTTTCTTATACTATATGAATGGAGATTACCTATGGAGAGGTGAAATCTGTGTGCTTGTGTGACTAAAAATAAAAATAAAATTAGGAATTACTTATTTAGAGCTAAGTTAATTAGCATTTTAATATAGATAAAAAAATATTTTTTAAGAATTTAGATTATATAAATTTTTAAATTAAGTATTCAAATGTTTAGAAACTTTAAGAAAACAAGTGGATTGTGAAACATATTAGCAAAAACTTCAAATACATTTAAAACATAAAACATAAAGAAATATTGAAAAAATATTGAAACACTAGCCCATATAGGATAGTTTCTTGCACATGAATCTCCTCAATTAGATTTCCCTTTCTCACTCATGCTTCGATGATTTACTAGCATTATTGCTTCCATTTCTCTTTATTCCTTACAACCTAGACCTTGAGAATGAACACTCGACCATGAAAATTACTATATGGGATTGTATATAAAATTACCATACAAAGCAATGTGTATGAACCTTGGTATATTGTCAAATCTTATCAACTTAAGAAGACACCAATGTTACAGTATGTAATGATGATGTATATGATATATTGCTAAAATATTATTTAATGCATAAAATAACTCTAATATTATAAAATAGAGATATCCCACATACATCATTGTAATTATATCCTTTGTAACCATTCTCTATATAAAGAGGCCTATAAATTCATTTATCACACGTGTGTTATGGGATGTATTGTAATCCAAACCTCTTTGTAGATAAGAGATGTGAATGAGACCCTTTTGGGTATGTGTTGATTGTAGTTCATCACACATCACATGTTGTGTATGTCATTTGTACACACATGATTGTGGTATGATTGGGTGATAGAGCTTGATGTGATGCATATGTGAAGATGCCATGTAATCTTAGAGATCTATTTTCATAATAACGGAAGATGCAACCCTTCCCGTGGACGTAGCCCATATTGGGTGAACCACGTATATCGTTGTTCTCTTGTTCTTGATTTATGTTGCTTGGTAGATAGAATGATATAGTAATGCTTTTCATATTTTATATCGTGTTATGATATTATTTCAAATGTTCGCAATATTCTAACATGGTATTAAAGCAGGGTGCTATGCTCTACCTTCTTCGGTATTTTTTTTATTTTTTATTTTCAAGCAACATATGTTCATGATTTTACTTGGGATTTTCATTTTTGTGTGGTTTTCTGATCAGATCTATAATAACCCTTATGGAGAAGTGTTTAATGTAAAATTGGGGTGGGAGACTTTTAGAGGTTTTTTAACACTTTATGTGTAGTTTTTTTAAGAAATAAATTGCACATCTGAGTTCCTCTCGCAAAAATATTCAATTTAAAAAAAAATTGTCTGATTTCGTGTTCGAAAAGTGAAGATATCGTTGATTTAAAATAAACTATTTTTCAAAAAAAATTCATATGGACTGAAATATTGCAAAGCGGATACCTTTTGGTTTAGTGCCCAGGTTTTTGTTCTATCAAATTCTATTGATGCAGAACGGTTTCTCCAATTCTGAAAACAACTTATATTAAAATTTCAGGGAAATATTGAATGAGTTATGGTCATTATAAATTTTACGTTTTTTTTGCTTTCGGTTTTCTGCTGGAGAGTGACAGATCCGTCTTTTAGCAGCTGTTGGGCTTTGATTTTCGTGAGAAAATTCATTTTTTATTCATCTCTTATCTTGAAATTCTTGTCATCAGCTTCTTGAACTCTTTGCATTAGGGTTTTTGTTCTTATTCATCATGTTTACAGATATTGTCTTATTCTTGTTTATCTATATAACCTTCTTTGTGTGGAAGATGTTTTGACATTTTCAGGAGCATGGATCTCTAGTACGGTAATGGTGACATCAAGAAATGTACCTATGCTTAGGACTTAGTTGTTTAATGGCTATATTTTCATACCTATAAGTGATATCATTGTTTTATTTGATCATTTGTTTTTTGTTCAACATTCTAACATGGTATCACTCTTCTAATAATAATAATATGTTTCTATATATGTTACCTTGTAATCATTATTTGTTTTATTTATATGTTATTGCTGATCTTTGTGTAAAAACAATTTCATAGATTTTATAAGCAATCTCTTTATGATCATTATATGCTCTTGCTAATTAATTTCTTGAGTAAAATCAAATTTTTTAATATATGTGATATCATATTTTTGGCTTGTCATTGGTTCTTTAATTGGGGTATATTTTTTCTTTTCATGTATTGTAGAGACTATATCTAGTTCCTTTGTTGTTTGTCTCTAACATTCCTATGTGGAAGCATTGACATTTTTTAGGGCATTCATCTCTTGCATATCAAAATGATGTTAACATGAAATAAACTTATGCTAAAGATTAGTTGATTGATGACTATATTTTTTTATATATTTAAGCGATATCTTGACTCATTATTCTATCTCGATGTCTATTATGCTCACTAAAGTTTATGCTCATCTATTAAGTATATCATGTCATGTTTTTTTATATGCTTTCCTCTTGGAATTTCTTTTGTGCAGATTAGATATCTATGTTGTGGGATAGTTTGCTTCTGCTATTACTTCCTTGTTTAAGCATATGTTGGTTGTAGATCTCTGGTTTTTCAGCATTTTTCCTCTTTTTCAACTTCAACAAAGATGGTCAATGTTAAGAAGGAATTTAATGTTGAAATTTATTATATTATATCACAATATTCTAGTAATGTTGTATGATGGACATCCATATTCTATTGGTCATGCATCTTTTGGCTAGGTTGTGAAGATTGTATGCTTGGATAATGTTTTGATGGATATACCATTCATGTCTTGTATTTTCAATGTAATCTTCAGTAAGAGCTCTTTGAAGATTGTTTCGATGTATGGATCCAATGTTCTTTTAGTCATGAAGTTTATTCCATAGTTCTTTCACCTATCAGTTGAGATAAAAGTTGTGATGAGTTTGCAGCCACATGTTCTGTTGTATTCGCCATACACTATTGTGTTGTACAAACGTTCATGATACAACTTGGTATGGATACAGTTTCATGAGAAGTGGATGTTTTCTTCATCAATTCCATGAGGAAAAGTGTGTTTTTTATTCGCATCATATGGAGCATTCTAGAAGTTGTCATCAAGGGGGATGTTGGTGTGTTTCCACCTTCCTTCCATTAGTATTATTTCTCCCAGTCATCATTAAGGGGGACTGTTAGAATATGTAATGATGACATATGTAGTATATTGGTAAAATATCATTTAATGCATAAAATAACTCTAATATTATAAAATAGAGTTATCATGTAATACTCCAAAACTTCATAAAAAATTAAAAAAATTTCTTGCGACAATTAATGTTTAAAATCATCACTTAAGAGAGTCACTTAACTGCTAACAGTTATCATACTAAGGTCTAATCTAGATACTAAACAAAATCATTTAATTAATTTTGAAAATTGCATTCTTCATTATCTGCATTCAAAATTAAGTATTGAAAGATTGATTTAGTAGGTGATGATCTGAAGTAGTATGAGCTGAAAACAACTGTTTGTTTACTATGTGCTAAAGTTTGTTTTCTAAGTTAAAATGAAGGAAATTCAGTTCACGCCCAAGGCTTACTTATCTTTTGAAGCTAATGCAGTGAAATGATGCTTCTTGTACAAGTCTTTTTACAGGTAAGATGTTTTGTATTCCAGTTTCAGGATCGAGATTAAATATCTCAACTAGCACTTGAGTAAAATTCTAGAATATTTGTTTAGTTTACAGCTTTGAGAAAAAGAAGGTATGTCAAATCTGTATCTTTTCCAAATATTGAAATTATTAAGTCATTACTCAACATTGAGGCCTAAGTTGTTAACGTTCTTATTCTTGGTTTAAGGACCTATAGTTTGCCTCTATAATTGCTTCTTATTTATTTATTTATAAGCATAAGCACTTGGAAATCCAAGCACAAAATAAAAATAGATGTTTCTACCTAGCTTTGACTATAACTTGTACATCATATTTTTATCCCTTTGTTGTTATGTTAAATCCTACATAGAACTCTAGAGAAGGATAATTTTTGCAAACTAAATCTTGCAATATAATATTACTTGCTACCAAGGAAATTTATATGTATTTATATCAATATACATTCAAATGTCACATAAGCAAGTAATAACCAAGTCTAGGCTTTGTCATAAGGTATACAAAAAATGCCATTTATAAATATGAAACTAATGATTTCATGCAGAGTGGTTTTATTAACTGCCTATGTAATTTCCAAGTGTAAGTGGAAAGGACTACATTATATGGTTATAAGTGAACTAATAATGCTTTGTTTTATGGGTGGAAAGTTCATTACCTAGAGAACAATTATATTTACCATAAACCTTTGCATATATAACACTAATTATATGATCTTTATTTTATAGGTTTAGATCCTAACTAAGAAAAAATTATAACTATAGTACCTTTACAATATATACTAAGGAATCTAATAATAAAAAGAAATCTAGTGCTTATATGTTTTTTCAAATGAGATCATAACAAAGGTTATGTATAACCTCTTTTTGCAGGATTCACCCAAGGCTCCTGAAACTATAGAGCAAAACCCACAAAATTTAAGTGGAAGTGGAAACCATGTGGCTAGCAATTGTTGGATGGGGTTTTGACTTGGAAAAACCCTACTACAAAAATGTTCCAAACCATATATTCACGCATTGTTTACTTAAGTTGTTGTTGTTGTGAGTAACGTTGTCAGGATCATGGCCTCTTGTGCATTTGGTGCCATCTTTTGGCTCTGTGGTTGATGGTTTTTTATGCCAAAGAACAACTCTATAAGAGACTTGACCAACATATCATCCAGACTAATTTCTCTAAAAAAAACAGTGTGATTATTGGATCTAAAAAACCCGGCTTTCTTGTGGAAATTGATGACAGTAAGGATATTTAGTTTAGTGTGGATTTTTACTATTTGCTTCTCAGTCTCATCGAGGTTTTTTTAGCTTGTGTTTTCTCCTGCCCAGCTGTGAGGGTATGAAATCCCTCCTTAGCCAGGATTGCTGTGTAAACCAAACTACTGTGGTGATGAGGGT